>VWZK01017429.1:827069-1380287 GCA_013396935.1 Baryphthengus martii | reverse complement strand
CAGGGAGCGCACCGGGGCCGGGGGCGGCCCGGGCTGGCTGCGGGGTCCAGCCCTGCAACCAAAAGGGCTCTCGGAGGAGGAGGCTGCGCGCTTAAAAGTAGTGCCAGCACCTCGACCTACCGCCGCTGCTGGTATTAAGCCAAACGCAGAAGTCTCACCATCAATAAAAACTTCAATGCGAACTGCGAGCGCAAGCTCTCTCCGCTGCGCCGCTGCCTCGGTTTGTTTTCCTTAAGGAGTCTGTTTTTAAGGATGTTTTCCCGAGTAATGCAGATTTCAATCAAGCTCGAGTTTAGGAGTCAACACTGTGGAGGGTTTTACTTGAAACCAGTTAATGTGGCTTTAGATGTTTTCATGGAAGAAACGCAGCCGGCTTTTGTATATAATCACAACAAACAGCAGAAAAGATGCTGAGGAATGTTGTCTTAATTATCCAGCACAAAGATTAAAGGGAAAACATGAAGA
Organism: Baryphthengus martii; assembly: GCA_013396935.1. Taxonomy (NCBI): domain Eukaryota; kingdom Metazoa; phylum Chordata; class Aves; order Coraciiformes; family Momotidae; genus Baryphthengus; species Baryphthengus martii. The sequence continues at coordinate 1,379,822 of VWZK01017429.1, read as the reverse complement.
CTAGAAAAACAAACAAGCCTAAAAGCTAAACTGGGTTTCAGTGCACTAGTTTGATGTCAGCAGGGAAAGACTGAGCCCAAGTGCCTTGTTGCTCTACAAACAAGGTTACCTTAATGTAAAATAACCATGCACAGGGATATTTTACACACACATAAATATTTTACTTTCACCTCTGTGCACAGGACCCTTGCACAAGACACAACCTCCTTCCAAACAGTATTGCGGAGTTGCAGCATTTTACAGTTCACTCAGGCCACACTCCTGCAGGATGGGAATCTCTTGGGATGAATTCTCTGCACCTGGACATGAAAAGAGGAGACTCTGCCTTTGTTTTGTAAGTTAAAGGTTGGAGATTTTTTAAGAATGTTGTGCCAGGCTCTATTTTCTGAGGTCAAGCATGCCTGTAGATACTCAGTTGGAGCACCTCACCAGAGTGAGATTCTGTTTTTCAGCTGTTGACAGATACCTAACAAGGTAAAAACCCTAAAATTGTCTTCTGCGCTTTGTGCTCCCAAAGTGCGTGAAGCTTGCCAGCAGGTGTCTGCAGCTGACCCCACTGCCATGTCCTCACACTGCCCCAGATCTCAGCACCTTCATGTCCTCAGAGCCAGCCTTGGGTTATATACCCTGCACTGCAGGGTGATGGCGAGCACAGAGCCAGGCAAACGTCTTAGTGATTGCTATTTGTGTTTTATGGTCCCTGCTTCAGGCCACTGTGCTAAGCTCTGTGCAAATACAACGTGCAGCCACATCCCTGTGGCACAAAAGCAAAACACACCCAGAGACAGGCTGTGTGATCATCCAGGCGTCTCCTTCAGCAGCTGAGAGGTTCCCTCTCCTGCCTTTGGCACCTCACCCTGCACGTAACTCACTCCCCTCTGTGCCCATGTTTTGAATTTTGTTTTGTGGGTTGTTTCATTTATTTATTTTTTATTTTTGTTGTTTGTTTTTTTGTTTGGTTTTCGGTGGGTTGGTTGGTTTGTTTTTGTTTTGTGGGCTTTTTTGGGTTTTTTTGTTTGTTTGTTTTATTTTGCATTGTGTTTTGAATTGTGTCTGCCTTGATTTGAACTGGTCAAGTTTCTCCAGAAAGTTGCAGGGGTGAAAACCATTTCAAATTAACTGATGTCCCCAAGTCCTCAGCCCTGGCTTGAAGCCAGACAACATGAACAGGTGTATAGCATGAACATCACACTAGCCACATGGATGAGGGCTCTGAAAACACTTAGAAGAGGAAGCAAAAGCGGGTGGAACATTTGGCTTTTGGGGATGCTGAAGACCCTCAGCCACAGGGAGACAGTGGATTTGCTGTGGGGTACGGCTGCAGAGAGCTGGGTGTCTCCCAGCACAACCTTGACATGCTGGGATGGGTGCTTGCCCACAGACATGACAGCCAGCAGCTTCCCAAACGCTGCTAGGCATGAGGTCTGACTTCATTGGCCTAATTAACCACCTTGTTTTCTTGAAGCATCTGCAAAGTTCGACTAGGGGCTCCTTGGAGCTGAGGTGCCTTCAGCTGGCTGGGAGAGGAGCATGGACAGAGCTGTGCTGCATGCCCATAATGTCAGGCTCTGGCGGGGTGGAGCAGGGAAAGAGGACCACCAAGAGAAACTGACAGCCATGGAGTTACTTAAGCAAGTCTTGTTTACACACATTTACTCCTCTTTCTATAGTAAGCCCCACTGGTCCTCAGGGAGCAGGAGGTGTTGTGTTGACCCTGCTCACAGCATCTGAGGGTGCCTGAGGGGCCTTGCACAGTACGTGGCCATCTGAGACCTTGTAGCAGCAGAGGTGCCAAGAGACCTTAGGTGTAAAGATTTGATTTCCATACAATTTCACGCAGAGATGACCTCAAATGAAGGCATTTTTCTGTAAATGCCAACAATTTCAGAACAGAAAGGTTGGGCATTTAATCTGTGATGAAATTTTTCATCTTGCATCTAGGGGCTTTATTATATAAAGAGGCCTATTAGGAGAACAAGCCTCTTTAAGGTAGAGATCAAAAGAAATCTTTCCCCTGTTCCCGAGTGACCTTCTTCATGGAAAATTTCAAGCTGCTTTTTCATTCCACTAAAAAATGGAAACAGTTAGAAATCCTGACTTTCCCAGAAAAGCTGATTCCTGTAGCCCTGCTTATGATCTGCTAATCTCTGCAGAGCACCAGGCAGAGGTTTCCTATGTAACAATTCCTCTAGTTTTGTACTGAATAATAAGAAAAGCAAAACTGAAACACAACTTGAGTCTTGCAAGCAAAGGGTGTTTTGGAAGGTCATATCCCTGCTTCTGCACCTGCTCTCTGCAGAGCACTCACACTCGCTCCTCTTTGGGCTGCATCCTTATGCAACTTGTCCCTTGATTCTGAAAAGCTGCAAAGACTTTTTGCTATCTTAATTAGCCGCTAAAAGTTATAGCAGAGCTTTATTCATGGAACTGCTTCGGATTCGTATTCATAAAAATGACTTTAAGGGTACACAACTTTCACAGCACCCTTCTCTCCCCTGCAAACCCTTCTAGAAGCCCTGAGCTTGATCTTTCAGAAGAGCAGAGCAGCCTCTTTACACTCCAAGCGTCACTGCAACACATTCCTAAACTCCACAAAGAAATGGTGCCACGCTTCTTGCGAAGGAAAACCTGCAATTTGCTCCAACAGATCCACCAGGACAGGTTTCTGGGTGACAGATCTTCCACTGAGTACTAACAACTTGACCTCTTTAAATGCCATGACGCCTGCGCCTTATGAAAGAGTGTGCTGGTGATGACTCACGTACCCAAACACAATTCACCTGCCGTCCAAAGTGCAATGAGAGGTGGAGACAAAACAGTCCGTGAAAATAAAAGGCACAGCAAGGAATACTCATCTGCTCCCCAAGCAGAAAGCTCTGCACAGATCACTGCTGCTGCAGCCAGCCAGGGAGCCCACAAGAAGCTATTTATAATTGTGGTAGAGACACAGCCCTGCTCATCCTGCCTGAAACTCGGCCCAGTGCCTGTGTTGAGGGGCTCACACTGACTGGCTGTGGGGAAGGGAGGCTGCAGGAAGACCCTGAGCAGCCCCCTGAATTGCTCTCCAGGTCTTCAAGGCGCTTTGTCCTCCTCCGTGATCAGACACTAGACTTAGCTGGAATATGAGCCACCGGCTTTGCAAAAGGCTTTTGTCCTCACAAAGAAGGACACTGAATTATCAGGCCGCTGGTGATAGAGATGCTGGAGCTGAAGGAATAAAGACCAGGGCAGAGGATGATGAAGCTACACACAAAAAAGCTCATCTGGCAGAGTCTGTACAGGATTCAACACCAAGAGCAGAGAGAGGGGAAAAGATCTGTACCAACCTGGGCAAGCGCTCACCCAGCAGCTCTTGGTCACTGAGGAAGGGAGTATTTGTGGAGAAGGTGCTTAGCTGCAGGATCTCACAGTTTGCTCATGCTTGCCCTGCACCATCATGCTGGGATGACCCAGACAACCCCACTGGCATCAGCATATTCATTCCCAGTCAATACTCTGGTGAAGGGGAACTGGGCTCCTCTGCCAGCTAGCACCTCCTTGGTGTGGGATGAGATGGACCCTGAACCTGACCTGACTATGGCAGGATAGAGACATCACTGCAGACCAGGCTCTGCCACCTACAGCCTCCTTTGGCAATGTGAAAAAGCAGTGCTGGGTCCCTGCCAGCCCTGCTGGCATCCGTGTCAGGTGGGTGGGAGGTAAACAGGAAAAGTGAAAAAAGGAAGAAATGTGGGAGGAGGCACGTACTTGCTTCTCACTGTGGCAAGGAGCCAAGGTCACACCGGCTGGTGAATGAGCAGGGCAGGGCAGCCTAGTGAGTCCCCGAGCTATGGTGATGGGCCACCCCTGTCACCCCCAGCCGCGTGTCCCAGGTCACGTACATGGCTTGTGAAGCTGGTAACTTTTGTCTAACCCTACAGGAATAACTGATTACAAATCAGCTCTCCCCATCCAAAAGATGGAGTGATGTGACCTCCAGGTCTGGCCCATGAGGATGCAGATCTCTGTGGACAGTAACCCTCTTGGAAGTGGTGGTTCTTGCTGCAATGCAAAGGTGGAGGCATGTCCTCAGAGAATAGATTTGTTATGGCTTTTCCTCCTCTATCATTTGGTTATGTTATCCATGCCCTTTTACACCCTCAGATTAGATGATGCTGAACAAGCCGTGCTGACTTTGGGTCCCTCCATGGAATCTCCTACAGATGGGGGTTAAGCTTATAGCAAGCTTATAGCGCCCTGCACCACAGGCCATGGTCTTGTCATCCATCTTAGGGCTTCCCTCTGGATAATGGGGACAATTCTGACCTTGCTTTTAGCTGTAGTCCTTTATGTGGCTTGTACATAACTACCTATGGAAAAATACATCTCCATGCATTTTGTGTGGAACTTGCTTCCAAGACTGAGTGATAATGTTCTGCCAACCTCTTTGCCAAGACGTTTGGCTCAAGAGAAGTAAAATGAGCCAGATACGGATCTGGGCTCTCCCCCTGTGACTCTCCAGTTTCCAGGAGTTCAGGCATAAGCCCAGTTACATGAGCAATGAGATAATGTTACATCGCAGCTCTTTGTCCTGCCAATCCATGTGCTAGTCAATTCATTCCTCTAGGAATGATGATGCCTCAGGCAAGGCCTGTGTGACTCAGAAGGGAAATTATGAAAAGTTTTCTTTAAGGGAAAATACTAAAGTTTTCTTTAATTCCTCAACTCTGTTTACATCTGATTTTCCTTGCCAAGACAGGGCCTCTCTGAGCTCTCAGGCACCAGAGTCCCAGGAGCCAGGAACAAACCCACGTCATTTATACGATTGCTCCCTGCCCAACTCCTGGTCAGCACAGCATGGTCCTCGAATACAGACCACCAAGGAGCAGTGTGGCAGTCTGCTTGCTTCTGCCCAAGAGAAAACCAGGCGTGGAGCAGCTCCCCTTATTGCATATAGAGACCTGAAAGAAAAGGTGCTTGTTATAAAGGATGAGCTGTGACTGCAGACGATGAGTCTCCCACACCACCTGCTTCTACTTCCCTTTGCTTCACTTCCCAGGAGTGGTTTTGAACCATGTGTGGTAAATGGAGAAACCTGGTGGTTGAATAACATTCTGGATCTGGAAATATTATGATGCAAAGAAAGCAAAAATTCCAGGAAGCTGATGTGTTTGTTGACAGGCTAGGAGGAGTATGATGCAAATAACACCCTGCATGTTATTTGCACATACTGAGGTGTAAAAATAATTCTTTAGGCCAACTCTAAAGACTTGAAGACAATCCTGGATCCAGGCATGGCACTCCTGGAAGGGCGCTGTAAGCCATGGGGCCGTGACTTGTTCTGCATGGGTGCTGAGGCTGGATTTGGCCCTGGCTCTTTGTTTGATCACCTAAGCACAAAAAACCTCAACATGAGGCCTTATCCTGTGCAGGCTGCACTGGCTCTTACACATCCATGTCACTGTCAGCTCTGTGTCGCCCTTGCTGATGGCAGCAGCCCTCCTCCTCAGCTGGGACGCCAATAATTTCCTCTTTCTGCTGCTTTTGAAACGGGGAAGCTTGTTTTAGTTCTGTGCAACAGGACTTTCAGGTCTGATGGTTACAGCCTCATTTGCTCAGGAGGAGGTTGGTGGGCAGAGTGGTGCTACCTGTGTGTAAAAGGGGTCATCGCATTCCTGGCACATGTGCATGTTTAGGAAGTGCTTGTGGTGCCTTTGAAGACACCCTAAGGAACGCACAGGTCTTTTCTCATCTGAACAAAAAAAAGGTACCACTGGGAAGTTTTTGTCACCCCTGAGCTCCTCCTTAATCTCTAACGTGTCAAAATCAAACGTCAATGCTTGCAACAAGCATGCTTTAAAAACGAGCAAACATAGCTGGTGTGAAATCCCTGATCCCCATGTCGTGCTGCCAACAGCCTGGACCACGTTAATGAAGTTGTACTACAGCCAAAGCACAAGCGGCGCGTGTGGCTGGAAGCCAGAGGAGGAGCTGGTTTCCCCTGCAGCAACACCTGGAACTCCTCACCCTGCACTGACCTTGGGCTGTTTCCCACATTTAAAGTGAAAAAAAAAAAATAAAAAATTCCTATTGTGCTTTGCAACTTTGTTTGGTTCCTAAACACAGCATGATCTGTTCTGTGTTATGCAAAACGTGACGTCCTCTTCTGGCCGGCAGAATGATTACCATCAAGCATTTAAAGCTTTTTTATAATTTTTTTTTTTTTTTTTCAGTTATGTACTGAGTCAGCACAAACACACCAGTGACAAGCGAAAGCATTTGGAGTTCAGAACCAGCTCAGCTCTGGATGGAATGAAGAAAACAAATTGTTCTTGCGCTGGCACTAATGAAGCCTGGTTTCCAATGCACTCATGTGTCGTGGTTGATTGATTTTTAACTGCATTATGCAAAGGCAGTGGCACGTCCTCGCTGCTTACAAGGCACTGGAGAGCCCACACACGTGAGAATGGTTGTGGAGTGAATCAGGAGGTAAGGAGAAGAACGAGACAGGCCTCGGGGAACAGCCTGGTGTCTCCCAGAGGAGCTGGCTGGGGTGATGAAAGATGCTCCTCTCTTCACCTGACGCTGGCTCCTCATGGCAAAGGGCTGCTGCTCCCAAGCTGAGCCACACAAACAGGTTATGGGAGCACTCCTCAAGCAATCACTCCAAAGTTGGCCATAGTAGCCAAGATCACCCTCATTTCATGGCTCTGAAGCCATAAATGCTTCCTTCCTGAGGGGTTATCTGTGGGTAAGACTGGTGAGGACTCCCTGGTGGCAATCTTTTTAGTGAATAACCAGGTTGTTGTGGAAAAATTAGCCATGGTGAGAACTAAATCATGAGAGGAAAGTGGTGTGAATGAGCCTTTCCCATCAGAAAAATGCCCATGGGAGAACAGCTGGGGGAAGTGATGTGGCCAGTCCCTTTGGGAGGGCAACCAAAGACTGATCCTGCAGGTGGGGAAAGTGGAAAATGTCTCTTGTGTGGCAGAGTCCCTGACAGCCCCACAATGCTCCCTGGGCGACCACTGTCCCTCATGCCACATTTAAGAGGTGTTCAGGGCTGTGCTGCTAACCAGGGACTGAGATTTCTCCAGTCTGAAGGGATCTCTTAAACAGATAACAGAGCAAACAGAGGAGCCTTCCAAGGCCACATAGAATACTTAGTTGTTGAGCTTTTAAAACCACTCCTGAGCTGTTTAATGTAATCACAGCAGATTTTGAAATAAAACCTGCTCCACAGCGCAAACCTCTGCCAGCCACTCCCTTAGTGGGGCATGGGTTTCACCACCACTTACATCCCACTGGTGATCTCCCTCCCTGAGCATCTCTTTCAGTGCGTGCATGGGTTTCTTTGTTTTCTGGGCATATGCAGCCTATGTGTGCATCATGTTTACATAAAGTGTGATCTTCTAAGCTCCAGAGTTGACATTTTTCAGTTGTTTGTCCCAGCATCTGCTATACAAGAGCTGCTGGCTCCTTGCTGTATGGCTGCGTGGCAGACGGATGCATCTCCCTTGGGACACAGAGCCCATCCTGGGAGAGTCTGTGAGTATGAAGGGGACCATCCCCATGCAGAATCTGAACTCATTCAGTTCTGGGTAAGTAGATCATCTGAGGGAGATGCAGTTTCCTATCTGCAGTGGAAAGACACCACTTTTCCTAAAAGCATCCTGCTGTGATGGGTCTGCAATGGTGCCCTTGGTGCACGCCAGTCTCATCAGCCTCAGCTGATCTGGAGCACTGCAACACTCTGGACCACAGTCCCACTCTGGAGAGTCTCAGCTAGCTCAGGGGTCTTGTGTCCTGGGCACTCCTGAGCACTCCAGGTACCCTGTGGTCCAGCTGCTCTGGAGTATCTCATCCTTCTGTCTCCATCCCAGGAGATACCTTGTGTCCCCCAGACCTTGTGCCCCAGTCCTGCTCCACAGCACATGAGACACTCCAGGCAGCCTGTACCATGGGCGGCCTCCAAAGTGCCCTGGCCCCACTCTGGAGAACCCCCAAAAATCCCCCAGCACTTTTTGCACCTTGGTCCTGCTTCAGGGTATCATACATCCCCCTGGGGCCCCCAGTTTAGCCACAGAGCTCTCCAGCACCCCCTGCATGGATTCACTCTTGTCCCCTGGCTTGTACCCCGTACCCTGGCTGCTCCGGAATCCCCCAACATCCCCGCATCCTGGCTCCGGGGGATCGGCACAAGAGCCCCCNGAGCTGGGCAGGGCAATGCGCGGGGACCTGGTGGCGGCCGGGGTGTGCGGGCTCCGCTCGCCTTAGAGGCAGCTCCCCCTCGTCGGCTGCAACAGCTGCCATGAACCGTAGCTCCCCCAGCCCGTCCTCCCCACCCCTGGGGGCGAGCCCCGGCCGGCAGCCCCTCGGCCTCGGGGGCGGGGGTCTGGACATGCTGCGCTGCCCCTGCTGCCTCCTCCTCCTCTGGGAGCCGGTGACGGTGTCCTGCGGTCATTCCTTTTGCAAGTCGTGCCTCGGGGGGACCGTGCCCTCCCGCTGCCCCCTGTGCCAGGAGAAACTGAAGCTGCTGGGCGTCGGAGCGGCGAGGAGCAACGTGGTGCTCTGCGGCCTCCTGGAGAAATGCGTGGAGCAGGAGAGCCGGCTGGCCTGGCTGGCGGCGCAGGTCCGGGACTGTGTCACCCGTGGGGACGCACGGGAAGCGCTGAGGATGGCTCAGAAAGGGATCGAGCTGGGTAAGCAGCACCGGGCCCGAGGGGCTGGCGGGGTGGGTTGAGGGGTGCGGATGCTGAGTGCAAGGGGTCGGCCCTACAGCTGTGTCGAGGATGTGCAGGTGGTGCTGTCGGAGCAGGTAGGTACCAATGTAGGTGACTTGATCCCAGCAACCCTGTGCCCTCCGAGCCTGCACTGTCTCGAGCCGGGAAACCTGGGAAAGTAGGGCTGGGGGTGATGAGGAGGGGAGATCCAGCTGCTGGGTATTTCTCCCATGTCCATACGGGGTGATGGGATGGAGTGGGTCGCTGGGAAGCCTTGCTGCTCATCTCAGCTGCCAGGGCTGTGAACAGGGCAGAGGGCACAGCCTGTGTCCATCGACCACGTGCTTCTGGCATTAGCAAGTGGCTGGGGAGGAAAGAGCAGCAGCTTCTTGCATCTTGTCACTCGGCAATATTTCAGGGTCAGAGGAAGAGCTCTGCCTGGGGGGGTGACCATTATGTAAAATGGTTGGGACAGGCTGTCCTCGCCCCAGAGCCTGGCAAGGACACAAGCCTTGGCTGAGTTCCTGCACCTGCCCCATGGTGCCGGGCAGGGTGTAATAGTGTGTGTGTGTGTCCCGTCCCCTTCTGCAGCCAGCTCCAGCGAGACACTTGCCTGCAGGGTCAGAATCGGGCCCAGAGGGGTTGAGCTGCTTTAATGTGTGGCCGTAAGTGGATTTCTTGTAGAGTAATGCTTAAATAAAAGGGGTTACACAATGCGTCTGGAGCAGGGGGTTGGGGCGGTGGAGGCAGAAGGTCCTTTCTCCACCAGCGTTTCTATGACAGCCGTCAGCTCTCCTCCCGCGGCGCAGACACTTACTCATTGCCCGCTGTGAGACAAGTGCCAGAGGCTCAGGGTATGCCTGGAACTAAAGGGCTGAGCAGGCTGCCCGGCCAATCCTGGTGTTGGCAGCAGAAAGCAGGTCCCTTTATGCAACCTCCTGAGGCATCTGTCTCATACCCTGTGTACCCGTCCTTCTATGCAAATGCACCTGCACAGTTCTCTAGTACTATTCTCTGTATTGCCAGGCTTTTGCCTGATTGGGGTGTACAATTATATCTCTCTTCTCAAAAAGCTTCTGTGAGTATAAAGTGGAAACATTCGGGCTCTGTCCTCAGTCTTCCTTGCTTGCTCCACTCCCCGAAAGACAGGGGAAGTCTGGCTTAGGAGGAGGAAATCGCAGTCACAGCCGCACAGCTCCCATAAACCTGCACTTGCTGGTGCTGCTCAGGCTCAGCCACGTGGGTGGTGCTTTCGAGATGTGTTTTCCAACTCCTGCAGCCTGCGTTCAGGCTGCACAACTTCTTATGTGCTCCCCTTCGCTTTCAAACTTAACCAAAGATAAATGTTGGAGCCATGAGAATGGCTTTTTTTGTGGTTCAGCATTGCATCACGGGCCAATTTGCAGTGCCCTGCTCAGTTCAACCCACAAAGCAGCTCTTTGCTTGGGAGAAAATAAATTGTCAACTTTTTGTCTTTGGTTTTTGAAAGGAACAACAAAAAAAAAAATGCAGTGTAATGCATAACATAGGAGGGCCTCCCAACATGCCTGGAGCTGGGAAGCCGGGGAGCGCTGTCAGTCACTCATCAGGCACGGGGCCGCCAGCTGGCTTACGTCCCTAATGCCTAATGATATCATCGATCAAAAATAGCTGCAGCAGAAGAGAAATGCACAACTCATAGCCCCGTTTGACACATCATTTTTAGTTTTTTTCACCAAATCAGTCGCTTCATTGCAGGGCTGTGCAAATGTTCAGATGAGTTTGCCCACTTGGAAAATAATCTCTAGACTTTGCACCTATTTATTTCTCTCTGCCTGGCAGGAATATTGTGTCTCTGCATGTGTGCTTGTAGGACAGCGTACCAAGCAGCAAGTTCCCTCATTTCCTGACTTGAGCCCTAAAGTCCCGGCTAACATTATAAATGAGAAATAAGCTCTGAGGGATCAGGTGTTGCTCTCTGCACAGCTCAGGGTGGCCAGTGCAGCCTTGGTGCAGGAACAGCTGGGCCTGGGCTCTCTGCTACTCTCACCAGGTAGAGAGCAAGGTCTCCCTGCGCTCCACGCTGGACATGAGGAACAAGGAGGCAATAGCTGTGGCAGAGCTTCCTCCTCCATGATATGATGTGGTGGGTGCCTGGGCATGGTGACAGCAGAGGCAGGCAGAGGTGCAGGTGGATGTTTGAACCAAGGCAGGAGGAAATACTGGGAGCATGGGAGACATTAACAGCAGTGATGTGTCTTGATGATTGCTGGTCAGCTGCTGGCCAGGCCCCTGGTCCTGGCTTGCCCTGGAGGGAGCTGCTGACCCTTCAGTGAGGTATTGTTGCCCGCACCACTTTGCCACGGTAAATGAAGCACCAGTTCCTGCATATGGTGCCTAATTTATGATACAAGGTTGGCCTCAGACCCGGACATGCTGGACCTACCATCGTCCCACAGGGAGCCAGGAGCTGGTGGGGAGCTGTGTGACAGTGGAGGTCTTCCCAAAGGAGTGAGGGAGCAGCAGGTCCCCAACCCCAGCCATCAGCAGCCCTTGGGTGATGCTCAGCGCTGGGTGGGACTCGGGGCTGGGTGCACATCCCTGTTGCCTTAGCTGGAAAGCCAGCATAGTACTGGATGTAGGTCACCTCTACAGCAAGCTGTGATATAACGGGGTGGGTCTGGGAATCTCTGCAGTTCAAACCCACAAACATCACCACACCTGGTTACTCCATGAGTGTGGCCTTTTAGGGTACTGCTTACTCATGTTCCCTGACACCCCTCACCCCAGTTCTCCTGCTGGCAGTGGTGATAAGAAAGAAGATCTTTATGGATTTACCCTAAGGCAGCAGAAAAGAAGGCCTGCTGTTTGGCAGCAGACAGGAGCCATGTGGAGTGCCCAGCATTGTCACACTTGGGGTATCATGGCCAGCAGCACCTGGGGGATCAAACATCAGAATAGTTTCCCCAGGGCAGTGGTGGAGGACATATTCTGATGTTTGATAATCCTTTCAGTGAAGAAATGTTTCCTAATGTCCAGTCTAAATCTCCCCTGGTGCAGCGACAGCAGTGACATCTTGCTGATGCTCAGTTCCCTTCCTTCCTTTTGGGAAATCTCAGCCTTTCTCATATTTGGAAACTGAGTCACGTGGTAGGGGCAGATCTTTGCACACCTGTGGTTTCTTCTCTGCCTTGGGAGAGTGGTGGCAGCGAGGTGGGTCTAAGAGGTTCCCTGGTATTTTGGAAATTCAGGTGTCTGTAGCTGCAGGCTTGTTTAGTAACTGGTATTTATTGTAGCGCCACAGGGTGAATCACATCGCAAAGCCTCCTGTGGAAACAGCCCTCATGGGGACCACATGTAGGGTATAGCCTTTTTGTTACATCCCAAAAAGATGGATGAGAGCCCAGATCCCAGCATGGCTGGGCCCCAAGGCAGTGGTGGGGCCCCTTGGCTGAGGATGTTTGGGGGAGATGCGGAAAAACCAAAGGAGGAGTCTCAAAGAGTATAAAACTAGATACTTAGAAGAAATAATTTCTTTGCAGAGACTTTTGAGGCCACTGACTCCTGCTGAAGAGGAGCACCAGAGCTGGCTGTGCTCAGCGTGAGGCAGCGGTGCAGGGGCTGTCCCACTGTGCCATCTCCCGAGCCTCATTCAGCCCCGCTGCCTCACCATGAACTCATGACATGAGTGACAACATTTCTCTTTCCAGCCCCAGATGCCATCTCCCTGCGACTGTGCCGGGCAGAGGCGTTTGTGGCACTGGGGCAGCACCTGCGGGCACTGGAGGACCTGGACACGGTGTGCAGGGCTGAGCCTGGAGAGCACGAGGTGAGCAGAGGGGAGAGTCCAGTCTTATGGGTACCTGGCTGTGGATGGATCTGTCTTTCTTAGACAGGTCTGAGCACGGGAGCAGTGACGTGTCCAGGTGCTTTGGCCTGGGGTGGGAGCAGGCAGGAGACTGGAGGGAGATTCCCTTGGGGCTTGCATGGGAGATGAAGGGGCACGTGCTCAGCTGGTCACTGTCTCATAGTCACTGCAGGTTTTTCTGCTCTGCAGGGTTTCTTCAGGAAAGGGAAGGTGCTTCTGGAGATGGGACAGAGAGCTGAAGCCCTGATGGCGTGGGAACGCTGCCTGACACTCAGTCCCCATTTCCTCCCTGCTCGGAAAGAGATGGAGAAGGTGGGTGGGATATACCATGAAAGGGTCCTGTGCCTTTGCACCACACGGGGAGATGCCCTTATCCTCTGAAGGACTCATGTCCATCACGGTCATGCTGCTCTGGCCAACAGTGGGATCAAGGGAAGCTGGGTCCTCTTCCAAGAGCCTTCCCATTGCACTGCTACAGGTTCACCCACGAGGAAAACTCCCCTTTCCCAATCCATATCTTCAGGTCTCAGATTTTGCTGGGTTTAGATGCTGACACGGCATGAGGTGGGCTTTGAGTCAGCATCAGTAGTCACCCAACGCAAAGCAGCCAGCTAAAGCTGCCACTGGAGAGCCAGTGTCTTTTCTGCAGAAGATTTCAGGCCAGCACCCACCTGTGTACCAGTATCACCATCACTGGTGGGGCCTCCAGCAATGTCCCAGCATGGGCACTTCATGCCCCGAGTGGACACCTGCCTTCCAGGAGGAAAAGGGCAGGGGAATGGGGAATGACCCTGTTCCCCCCACAGCTCACTCTGTTCCTGCTCTTTGTGGGTGATGGGGAACATGGTTTCCCAGCCCTTAAAATACGCCTTTTTTTGTTTCTGCCTCCTGCTACTTTCTCCTTATGTGCTGCTGAGGCATTTGACAGAGAACTCAGCCAGTGCTGAAAAAAGTAACCCTGACGTGCCTTGTGGTGAGCAGGAGGCTGCTTTGGGGAAAGAGGATGCCTGGCAGACTACCCACCTCCTTGCTCCCTTCTCGCAGAACCTCCTGAGCCTCATGTTCTCCTTGCAGATCCTCATGAGAGAGGATGCTGTTGCACACCTGGCTGATGCTTACCAGGGCTCATCTGGTCCCCAGGTTGACGGCGGGAGCCCTGCGCTCTCATCATCTTCTGCACAAGCTCAGGTAAGAGAACCTGCAACCATCTGAGTCTGAAATGGGACTTAATGTCGGACTGGGACATCCCAAATTGGGGTTTTCTAGTGATGGGAAAGATGGTGTGATAAGGGGAAGCTGTGCCCGACCATAGCCGTATGCATGTCGCGTGCTGGTGTGAGAAGCTGCAAGTAGTGGAGAGTGGGAGAGCAAAGACTCCATTGGAGCTGATGCTGTGGGGACTGGGAAAACAGAGGAGGCTCTTTCTGTCTCCGTTCCTCTCCCAGTTTTATTCTGCAATACTTCTGGTAGTATTTTAGACTATTTGTGTTTAAGATGCATAAGTCATACTATGTTAAAAAAAAGTCAATTTTGATTTTTCTTTTCATCCAAAATTCATATTTGAGAACAGTTTAGACCATTAGCAGTTATTAAGTAAAGTTCATCTTTTGCTCTTTACCTTTTAAAGACAAACTGGGCAGGTTTGGAGACAGAGGGAAATCACAGAAAATGGGCTCATGTACACCCAAATACCAGGTGTACATCTGGACAGAGTAAACTCATGTTCTAACCATAAGGTGAGAAGGAATGTCTGAAGGCCACACTCTCCTGTTGTCCTGCAGATGCAAGATGTTCATGGACAGCAGCACCCTAGAAGGCCTCCCAGTGCCATTGGGCTTGGTGGGACAGATGGGGCTGTGCATTCAAAGAGACAAGAGATTTTGGGCTCAATTTCACCTTTACTATGCCCAGGATGAGAAAGGAGAGCCAACGGATGGCCGAGGGGACGCAAGGTCTGAGCACGGCCAGGGGACAGCCACCCCTTCCCAGCTGGGGCAACAGGAGGAATCGGAGACTTCGGTGAAGAGGCAGGGCCAGTGGTTGGCAGGTGAGTGTCACCAAGGGTACCAAAATCTCATCTCGTGCCAAATACTTGTTTTAAATCAATTTTGGTTCTGAAAACTTAGTGTTTGTGCTGTGTGCCAGCTCAGCGAGCTGACATCCCAGGGACACACGATGGAGCAGGACTGACCAGCACATTTGGTTCCTCTCATGCATGTGAGGAAGCTCTGATCTTCCTGTGTTGAGCTGGAGAACGTGCACCAAATGTTTGGGTCTAGCTTGGTGAAAAGTAGAACTCCTATGTGGAGTCCAGGGAGAGGCTTCCTTTGGTTCCCATAGGTTTAGATTTAGATTACGTTGCCTTGTGAGGGATGTGGCGTGTCATGCATTGGGGCAAGTGGCACTTCCATCGACATTAACTTGCCATCAGCGTCCAGCCCAATGGCTGCCATATACCTGGGTTTGCATAAAGCGATGCTGATGACGTGTGGCAGGTCTCCAGAGTCCTCCATCTGGGACCTTCTTAGGCCACTTCACCTCCCAGTGTCTCAGTTGCCTTGTGTGCAGAAGCAGTTGGGAAGATACCACCTTCCTCTGCAAAGTGCCATGAGATTCACTGATGTAAAAGCTGTGGATGAACACGGATGGGTTAATAGGGGGGTTTGTGTCTCGTTTCCTAGTCGTTTTGGCTTTAATTTTCAAAGCACTTTATGTAACAGTTAACTACTTACACCTCAGAACAAGGCCAGAAACCAAAGATCAATTTTCAGTATTGAAATGGGAGATCATCTCCTCTTTCCTTCTCTTTTGTCACCAGCTAACAAAGAGGAAAGTGCAGCGGCAAAGTGGACCCAGCTGTGCCTCGGGGAGCTGCTGAGTATATCTGACTTGGAGTGCTCCCTCTGCATACGGTGAGTTCTCCAGGGGGAGAACTTTTTGGATGAAGAATTAGCACCTACTGGGTTTTCTTTCCTGGTGTAGATCTTTCTTCACATCTTAATAACAAACTCGATCCCCTGTAGTGGTGAAATACAGGTTTCAGTAGAGATAAGAGGGGAAGACAGGGGTGTGCTTTGCTCTGTCAGGCTGTAAGAGCTCAGTTCGCCCTGTCTTAGGGCACAGCATCCTTAGGTCTCTATTGCTTGGGACATGGAGGTGGAGGTGGGGATCTTCAGTGGGGTCAAAGTTTGAAAGTGGTGGTTGCCCTTTGTAACTTGCCAGCTGGAACAGGAAGGTATTGTCGCAGGGAAATACCATCTGTAGTGGGGGTATTGCAAACCCAGAAGGGAGCATTACAGAGCTCTGTGGCTGCTGGAAGTGGAAAAGGGGACAGAGAAGAACCCGTGTCCATTGGCTGACTCGGGGCCGGGGAAGGGCTGGGTGCTGCCACAGGGTGTGCTGAAACCAGGCTGTTATTTCTGGCGTGTCCAGGGCAAGTGACTGCTGGCAGAGGGCTGGGTGTTGCGCTGCCAGACGCGCGAGACGGTCAAGGTCTCCTGTATGGCAGCTTTTTCCAAATCTGGGCATGGCATGGGGGGAATGACACAGGGGAGAGAGAGATTAAGGCGATATCTGATCTGAATTAGGTGAATTTAGGTCTCTTCTGAAAGCAGGGAAACATAATGTTCAGGAGTCAGAGCTCAGTGGTGAGCAGGGTTTTCCCAAGACCTTCATATCATTTTTGATCCTGGAGCTACCCGTGAGCAACCCGAACGCTTGCTGCCAGCTCTGCTCCTGGAGCAGGGGGGAAGGAGGCACTTCCTTGTCGCTGCCCTTTGGTCTACACACCACTGTGGGTGTCTGGGGAACTGCAGCCCTACCAGGACCAAGGGATGCCATGTATGTACTGATGGGGTCCATGAGGACCCCGTGGGGAAGAGGAGCAGTGCTCAGGCCTGGGACAGTTTTCATCTTACATCATTGGGCAAGTCCAACAGTGTGAGTCCAGACTTTTAATTAAAGGAATAAGCCAGTTAGGAACTGTTACATTTAATTAACAGGAGTTACGAGCAAAAATTAGCCAGTGCAGCTGTAGTGAAGGTGAGTTTCATAGCCATGGGCTGCCAGGGCTTGGAAGACACAGTGTGAGATGGCTTTCCATGGCATCACATCCCTGCAGCATCGCTGTCTTCAGTGCAGAAGGCTGGCAAAGGCAGCAGATTTCCCTTGAAATGGTAGGAGGCGATGTGGGAAATATCTTGTTCCCACTGGAAGCAAAACCTCTTGCTCTCGTCAAGGTGATTCAAGGAAGATGTCGGTACAAGGCTGGGGATAGCCAGAAGCTGTACCCATGGTTTTACCCACCCTGACCTGCTTAACCCTTGCAGGACCAGCCTGGACCTCTGCAAGGCCCTGAGTGCTTTGTGGGACCCCTGCACCATGGAGCTGAGACAAGCTGGGATTTCCAAAGCAGGGTACTGAGCCAGGCCTAGGAAATGACAGCTTTGAGGGCTCCCAACCCTCTGAACAAAAGCTCTGTGAAGTCTCTCTCTCTATGCTGGGCTTACTTGTGCTCCTTCCCCTATGTTCTCTCTGTGGTCCTTGACTTTGGTCCCTTTGCAGGTTGTTTTTCGAGCCAGTGACAACGCCGTGTGGACACACCTTCTGCAAGGAGTGCCTGGAACGCTGCCTGGACCACCGGCCCAACTGCCCTCTCTGCAAGCAGAGCCTGAGAGAGGTGAGGACATGTGTCCCATGGGATGGAGCCTGAGGGAGAGCTGGGCACCAGCTCCGGCTGTTGGCAGCGTGCCCAGGGCTGGGATGGGAAGGGAAGGTGCGATGCTCTTTCATCAGCAGGTCCTTGGCACGGCAGTGTCAGCTCCACTCACATGGGAATGACCAGACAGTTGATAATTAAGACCAAGAAATTAATTTCCTCAAGATGCCACAATGATTTAGTGAGATTGTAAACAGGAATGAGAGGCAGAGAAAGAGAGAAAAAGAAAGAAGCAAATGCTAATTACTTTTAAAAATGGAAGTGGATGGAAAACCTGCTAGCCTGGAGATTTGATTTAATCTTTAATGAAAAGGGATTCGGATGAAACCGTCAGGGAAATTAGGTTGTCATACAAGGACTGCATCACTGTCAGAGACAGGACGCTGTGCTAGACGGGCCCTAGGTCTGAGTCACATCTGGAGGTCTCGGTGGAGCTGACATCCCATCCTGCTGGATGACACAACATCCCCTGATAGGTTTTATCCCTGATTTTCTCTGATCTAAAATTACCCTCCACTCCAATGAAAGTGAGCATAATTCAGAGCCTCAGGGCTCCCCTCCCTGCTCTTCTCCAACCTATTTCTGGGATAATTTCTTTTAGTACCTGAAGGCTGGAAGCTACAGCCCTACTGTGCTGCTGCAGGACATCATGCTGGCCACCTTTCCTGTACAGCTGGCCGAGCGCCGGGAGCTGCACTGGGCTGAGATGGCAGAGCTCTCCAAGTAAGCAGGGACCTGCTCCAGAGTATGTGTGTGTACAGGGTGGCTGAGCTCTGAGGGGCATGTCCACCCTACACACCATTGCTATGGTTTAGGGCTGCTCTAATGATGTCTGCCCCCCTTCTAGGGGGCCATGTCACAGCAATGCCGAGTGGATACGGACATGCCCCATGGGGCACCTGGGAACGAGGGGGCATCTCTGCAAGGAGCTGTTTTTGTGGATAGAGTCTGTCCTTGGGCTCTTGGTGAGCCAAGCAGAAGGTTTGGTGTTGCTCAGTGCTGGGGCATCACTTCTTAGAGTAAACGACATCTGGTTTGAGGAGTGGCCATGGCACAATTCGATGCAGAGCCCTTGGAATGGGATTTGCTCTGAGAGATTTCATAGAGGTCTTTCCTCCTTTCCTTCAGCCTTACCAAGAACATCCCCATCTTTGTATGCACGATGTCCTTCCCAGGCATCGCCTGCCCTCTGCACGTCTTCGAGCCTCGCTACCGTCTCATGATCCGGCGGTGCCAGGAGACCGGCACGAGGAGGTTCGGCATGTGTATATATGAGAATGGGAAAAGGTGAGCTCCTGGGCAAGGTGGCATCCCTCTGCCTCAGCTGATTTAGCCCTCTCCGCCTAGCCCCAAATTTCTAAAATCCTAAGTGATTCAGAGAGGAGGAACCAGGTTCAATTTTCTGTCCTGCTGTACCCCACAGATAAAATCAGCGGGGAGGCGGTGTGTTCCCCACACAGCAGAGCGAAACAGGGTCTCACTGCCTCCTGGCATCACACCAGCCAGGCAAGGAATGGGGCCAGTGCTGGAGCTGGGCAGAGCCAGCAGTGGCTGTTAGATAAAACTGTTTGAGAACAACTTCTGGCTCAGGGCATCTTTGAGCTGCATGATTCCCTGGCCGTGTCCTCCTGCTGCTCTTAGTGAGTGCTTGAAAATTGCCATATTTCTCATACTTTGTCCTTAACGAGCTGTGAGAGGTCATTGGGTTAAATGGGCTTTTGTTCGGTGTGGCATGGCCATCCTTATGTCCCTGGTGGCACCTCCAGATCTCAGGTGGGCTCAGTCTTCAGAATCCTAACCCAAGTATTCTGTTAAATAGCTATATTTACATGACATATCCTTCTTATGCTCCAGTCCTGTTCAAGCAAAATGAGATAAATAACATTTTTGGGGCTTTGGGAGGATATGTCTGCAAGAGATGGTGTCTCCAGGACCACTGGGCATTAGGGCATTATGAGGACCCAAGTCATTTTGGTATCCAAGGGAGTGCAGGCAGTGTGCTTACTGTTTCCTGCCCTCTTAGCAGCAAGTGGCAGCTCGACAGAGTTGAGCAAATCTCTGAATTTGCCCCTTCCTAGACAATTTCTTCCTGGGCCTTTTCCTCCTTTGGAGATAATGCCTTCAGGAGATGCACCTCTCACCTCTCAGCCCCTCTTTTCTCTCCCTGGCTCCCTCCAGTTTTGCTGACTACGGCTGCATGCTGGAGATACGGCAGATCGAGCTGCTGCCAGATGGGAGGTCCTTGGTGGACACCATCGGCAGGCGACGGTTCCGGGTGCTGAGCCGTGGTCACAGGGATGGCTACAACACTGCCGACATCGAGTACCTGGAGGACAAGAAGGTGAGGGCAGGCCCAGGGAAAAAGCCGCCTCTGCGGTGGGCCAGAGCCTCCTCATGGACACCTTCTGTGTTCCTCTTCCCTTCACACAGGTGGCTGGGGAGGAGCTGCAGGAGCTGCAGTGCCTGCACGAAAGCACCTACTGCTTAGCTCAGCGGTTCTGTGAGCACGGAGACCTCGCCTCCAGGCACCTTTTGATGCAGCATGGACCACTGCCGGAGAAGGAAGAGGACATCCAGGTAATGCTCTGAGGGAAGGGATACTCCAAATAGAGAGGGTAGGAGGAGAGTCTTTGAGTTCCTGTGCTAACCACCCTGCACCTGTGCTCAACAACCCTCCAAAATGAGGAAAACAAACCCTGTTTCTCACTCCCGTTGCCAGTTATGGCACCTCTCACGCAGATGATAGGGCTTGTCTGTTCAAATTGTTTATTATTTCTTTATCGTTTGAAACCGTTTGTGGAAACAGCACTGAGTTTTAAAAGCTTTCCCAGGGTCTTCTAAATAAGAGCTGAGAAACTGAACTGTCTGGATTTGAAAACACTTGGGGAAAAAAAAGCAACAAACAAACGGGCAATGAACCCCACAGCTCAGCAAGTCTGTGGTCTCCTTTCTCATTGTGTTCCTTTGTGACAGCCAGAGCTTCTCTCCTCCTGAGAGAAGAGGAGCTAAGAGCGCAGGATTCAGTTTGCTTATTGAGTTGCTTTGACAAATTCAGATTCTGGAGGGAAAAAAAATAATCCAAAATTTAATTTTCACTCCTTGAAGAAAGTTTTTCATGCCTGGATCATTACAAATATGTTCTTGCTGGCTTGTCCTGGGCTAAGGCGGTCCGGGCCGGCAGTCACATCAATGCTGTGCTCAAAATTACAAACTGATTCTTCCTCCTTCATCTGAATCGAGTGTTTCCCTCTTAGATTTTCTCAGGTTTAGTTTACAAAAGCGTTGCCCAGCAGTTGCGCCTGTCTGACCTGTACCTTGCTTCTCTGAGTGATGATAAGGCACATGCCTCAAAAGACACTGACCATCCAGGATTTGGCCTGTGTTTACAAAAAGCATTGACTTAAATGAGAGAATACCCAAGGTAGTTCTTTGTCTATGTAGTACAGACTTTTTCTTGGTTATATCTGTGTCTGGAGACTCCCAGGGGAATGCTTGTCTGGAAAATAATTGGTTTATCCATCGATTTTTGAGCCTGGACAAACAAAGGGGCCGTTTTCAGAGGCGTGTCTTAGCCAAAGCTGGCATTGCCATCCTGTTAAGAGCAACGGTTTCCCATCAGCGATGCCACCAAAGGCCGCACATTCACCTTGTAGTTCCTGACGTGGGGATCTCTCCCTCTCTCCCCTCCAGGCTTTGGCAGATGGCCCAACGTGGTGCTGGTGGCTCATCTCTATTCTGCCCCTCGACCCGTCCTACCAGCTGAACCTCTTCTCCACCACCTCCCTGCGTGCCCGCCTCACTCAGCTGCAGCGCATCCTCAGCGCCCTGCTGCAGCAGCCCCCCGCTGCCAGGTACCCGCTGCCTGAGCGCAGCCCCCAGGGCCGCGTCTGAGCTCCCCGGCCCCCGTCCTCTCTGCAGGAGAGACCTCCATCCCTTGGGTTTCTCTGTGTTGCTTCATGGTTTTACAAGTGGATTGAGCCCCCCCTGAAAGCAACTTCAGCAATGAGCTGGGCACCATCTGCCTGGCTTGGCGTGGCCGGTGCTGCACCAGCAGCGACACTGCACCGTCCATACCAACTCTGGGATCTGCTTGGTGACACTGCCGTGCTGTGCCATCGGAAGGGGGACCAACATGGAAAGCTGGTTGTATCTGGGAACCAAAGTCACTGGCTGAGCTGCTTCAGTGCTAAGGAGGACTCTCCTTAGGGCCGAGGATCGAGTGCCAGGATCGCCTCTTCCTCTTTGAAGGACAGTGCAGGGTTTTTGGTAGGTTGTCCTGCTCTGTGCTGTAAATATTGAGGCTTGGGAGAGGTGGCACTGGGAGGCAGAGAGGTCCCAATGGCTCCCCCAGCTTTGGGAGTGGACAACTCTGCCTCTGCTTACAAGTTTGACTTAATTTCTATTCAACAAGACGAAAGGTTAAATTAAACAATTTGAAAGTCTCCATGCTTCTCAAAACCACCTCCATGGCCACACAGTGGAGAGATGCTGCTCTCTGAAAACACCCAGGTCAGGACATCCCCTTGCCATCACTCTGCTTGGTGCTCTGCTCTATTCACTGTGCCGAGCTCACCGGCCCCTTCCCAATGAAGTGCCATGGGAAGGTGGGGATTTGGCAGCGTTGTTCCCATGACGACTGGGTTCGGGTTGTGGGTTCAGACCTGGGGGCTGGAAGGAGCCAATGTCGCAAGGGAATTAAGCCTGAAAGTGACTTTGTGAGACTTTCTACTTCTTGAATAGTGCAATTTTCCTGTGTTTGGTGTTGCTTGTGAATTTTCTGCCTCCTCAGGAGAAAATTGGGATCTAAGCTGAGGCCAGATCCTTGCACTTTGGGACCCAGGACTGTTTGGGATTCCCCCCAAAGAGCACAGAGTGATGTCAAAGGGAGAACCTCTGGAGAGCCAGGGAGGGGGCAGAACCAGTGACCAAGGCTGTGAGCCCCGTGTCAGGGGAGCAAGTGCCTGTCTGCAAGTGCCTGGCTGCTGCTTGTCTCTAAACACAGGGAAGAGTGTCTCCCTGGACAGCCCAGGCTTTTTGCTGTGGAAATCCTGATGGTTTGGGGTCACCCAAAATTTTACTGGCTTTGGGTTGAATTTTAGGAGTGGTACCCCATTTAGGGAATTGTTGGATTAACATTGATTCCAGAATTTTATCCCTGCTTTTCCCAAAGGCTCTACATCCCTTGTGGGGACTCAGTGGGCTGTTGGGTATACGTGGGAGAGAAAACCAGGCTGGGGCTGTAGTGCTCTTTACTGCACGTGTTGCTGGGCTGAGTGTGGGCAGGAGGCTCTGGACATAGCCCTGGAAGGGTCCCTGCCCAGGGCCACCACCTTTCCCATCCTGTTCTCTCCAGAAGTGAGAGGTCTTGTTCCCTCCTCTCCAGCAAAGTGCCTCCCTGGAGCAACAGTCAGGGTGAGCTGAGGGCCTGCTCCTCAGGGACTAGGGGGAGTGCAGGGTGACTGAGGACAACTCAGAACCGGATTTGCTCCTCTCCATTTGAGCCATGTCCTCCCCAACTTTGCTGCTCTCTCTCGGGCACCATGACTCCCCCCAGGGGCTATATCTCCACGATGTTGGATTGGGATGGGCAGGGGTAGGTGATGGAGGGACACTTGGGAGTTCCAGGCTGGGTGCATGCAGGTGGTGGTTTGCCACTGAAGTTTGGGAAGTGCCTTTCTTTTTCACAGGGTCAATGTGAGCTCACCCAGTGACCCTGAGTCCCTCATCTACCCGCTGAGTTGCCTGTTCCCCAGATCTAGGAGCTCCCTGAGCCAGGTTGGGTCCCTGCAGCGAGGAGGTGACATGTGGATGTGCAGGGGACATGCTGAGGAGAGGCAGGGACTAGAGTCACATCTGCCTGGCTGCTTTGGGAAGGGACTTGTGCAAATTGCTCCGGTTTGCTTGGAGTGCCTTTTGGGTTTGTATTCGTATCTTTGCTCTTTGAATTAAATTTTCCTTCTGGTCATTGAAATAAAGACTTTTATTGTTTTGTTGCTGGTGTTTTAACTTTCAGCTGCTCATTGATGAAACTGCTCTGGTATCACTATAGAGATCTGGGGACATCTGGAGAGGTGACGTCCTGGCCTGGCAGAGAGCGAGGTAGATAGACACAGTGAACACAGTCCAGTGAAGGTAGATGGCAACAAAGGAAAAAAGTAAGGTGGTTTTGCTCACAGAAAGTGAGGGTGTGAAACAGGGCAGGAGGGACAGCCTACTGCCTGTCAGTGCAGCTACAGGCTTTGGAACGGGGAGACTGATCTGGTAGTGATGCTGACCAGTGTGGTACAACCTTGGAGGGTGTCTGTCCATCAAGTGCTGTGGAGAGCATCCATCCTTGCAGCCGTGGGCAGGGAGCTGCTGTGAGCAGGTTTGCTTTTGGCAGCCGTCCTTAGGGAGGAGTGACAATCCAGGGAGCCACACACGGGCTCTGAAATGAGAGGGTGGCCCTGGGTGGAGAGGGGATAGTCTTCAACCTCGAGCATGGAGGTGTCCTGCTGAGACAGCTCCTGTCTCACCTCTTTTTCGATGTTTCATCCAAAACCAAGGGCAAGAAGGGAACTTCCTCTGCTCTGCTCTGCTTTGCACCCTGTCTGGGAACCTGGAACAACTGTAGAAGAGAGTGAGACTGATCTGAGATGGTGGATAACCCTGAAAAGGTCTCATGCCTCAGAGCAGGGTCTCTGCCAGACCATTAGTAACGGGGTTCATGAGGAATTATACCTTGAATTTCACCCCCAGCAAAAGAAACTGCTGCGCCCTGCTGAAGCCCAGCTGTCTGCAGTGGCCGATGCCAGACCCTTTGGTGGCTCTGGCAGCCCAGGGCTCATGTCTGGCCGGGCAACCAGCGCATGTCTGTGTGTCTGGGAGTCTGGAGCTGGCACCGATTGCTTTGCCGTATTATCCTGCTCCCACTAGATGTCAGGAAGAGGCTGAGTGCAGGCGAGCAGGAAAGCACAGCCGAGGGTATGTGCAGCATCCAAGAGCGCTGGCCAGGCTTTTCCCAGCCCCAAGAGCCGTCCTGACCCCAGCCAGGCTGCCCTGAGCTGCCCATCAGCACAGAGGTGAAGCTGGGGACTGGTGCAGTGCCTCACTTGAGGCCATCTCCTCTTTCACAGGTGTACAGGGTCTGTCGTGGGAGATCTTTTCTCCGCTCTGGCCAGCAAGGTCTTGTTCTCTTGGGACAGTAGCAGGGGACTGGGGCAGCTGGGGGTGTGTCCTCTTCCTCATCCTCCTCTGGCCACACTGCTGGTCACAGCCTCAGCTCATAGGTGGGACAAGTGACAACTTCTTATCCTAGCACACAGCTGGGGTGTAACTGTGTCCCGGAGCCCCTTGCAAAAGCAGACCTGGCATCTCACAGCCTCGCTGGGATGACAGGTTGTGTCACCGAGCAGTTGGGATCTGGATGGGGGCAGTTGGGAGGGACTTGACTGCAACCCTCTCCCAACCCTGCCCCAAATATCTGTCTGGGTGAGGGAACCCCAGCATCTCTGCCATTAGGTAGGACTGTGAGATGAATGTTGGGCTCATTGCAGGCTCCCACCAAACCATGCCCTCCTGAGATGCTTGACCCTTCAAGGTCCCTTTTGGGCGTCTTTTGGACCCAGACTGCTACAGCCTGACTCTTGTCTGTTGGGACACAGAGGGCCCAGAGTGGTCAGGAGCAGCTTATTCCCCAGCTCCCAGGGCTCCTGCTTCACCTTGCTCTCTGTCATGAACCTGTGGAGAGGCTGGATCTGGTCCTGCCTGGTAAGGCTGGGGCTGGCAGCTATGGGCACCTCCTGCCTCTCTGCCCCAGGCTCAGTGGTAACATGTATGGCACCTTCATCCTCAAATTAGCATCCAGAGCCATGGGGTGATGAGTGTCTTTCTGCATAGGCTCCTTGGTGCCACTCAGGACCTGAGTGGAGATGAACTGCCCAGCCTTGCAGCAGAGGAGGCCCTGATCACCCGCACCGCCACACTGCTTTCTGCTGCTCTCTTTTTTCCATCTTCAGGTGCACTCCTCCCCTGCACATCCCAAGAATAACTAGTACTGATTTCTGGCCTTTATATGACACTCCTCATTGGAGCTTTTCAAACACGTTTGTATTTTCTGGATTTGACAGTCAGGAACGGGGTGGGGGAGGGGAGTTAGAGGGAGGGTGGTGGTGAGGAAAGGCAACGTGTTGCCCAGGGTCACCCAACAAGGTCTCTGGGCAGGGGAACACTCTCCAAATGGGTCCCTCTTTTGTCACATCCAGCCCCCACCTCTGGATGCAGGAATATAATCCGCACTTGGATTTTAGATCCCTGGAGAGGTGTAAACCAGAACTAGCACTGGTGCTGCTCCCACCATCACCAAAAATACATCTTCCAGCTCCTCTGACCTCCTCTCTACAACAGCACCATTTCCTCCCTTCTCATTCAGCACCTTCAACTTGAGACATCAGTGACAACTTCCCCCACCTAATAGTGTGGGCAAGCAATTAGCTAAAGAGGCAAGTAATTAATACAGCAGGTGTCAGGCTGTGCCTTGTCTTTCTTTAACAAATGGTGCATTTCCAAACTAATTAGACCAGCTGGTACTTGAGATAGCGGAAAATCAACATGAGATTGTTCGAGCTAAGATCTTCTCCAGCAAGGCCATGCTTGCACTGAAAGAGGAGCACAGTACATGCTGAGGTTAATGAAGGTGGGAATAAAAGGGAGAAAACCAACACCTGACTTTTTTTTTTTCCCATTCTTTAGCACTACCAGTTAGTGCAGTGAAAGACGGATCATATTGTTCCTGCTTTTAAAAAACAAGAAAGAAAGGAAAGCAATGAAGACAGATGTGCCATTTCTTTCACAAAAACCCACGGGATGTATTGGAAGATGGCAAATGATGAAAAAAAGGCGACTCAAAGCTGTTGTTGGAGCAGTTGAAGCGGGACCTCCCTATGCCTCTGAAGAAATGGCCCCATCACTTCCTCCAACCAGGCTGTGCCAGGCATGAAATCAGTCTCTGTCCTGAGTGGAGCAAAGCAGGATGATTAAGGACATGCTGAAGGTGACCCAGAGCAGGGATCAAGCAATAGCTGGACAAATGCTTTGCATCATCAGGTGGAGCTCTGTCAGCATGACCACAGATAATTCACACCTTTAGTAAAGAGATTTACTGCGACAGGCTTTTCCTAAAGGCTTTATAAAATCTGTTTGGGCCCATCTCACCACCGATGCCACCAACCTGCAGCCAGGGAACCCTGAGCTGGGGCAGCACCATGGGGCTGCCTCCCAGCCCTCTCACACCAACTGACTCAAGGCCCCCTTTCAGTTCCTGGAAGAGGAACTACCCCCCCTGCTCCCCAGTGTGTGACTGTTCCAGTCCCACACCTGAGGCTAAGCATGGAGGGGGGGTGTGCAGGATTAACCCCCCCACCCCCAGCACTGCTCTGTCCAGCCTCTGCCATGGCGAGGTCCAGGTGGGACCATGTTCCTGGGTGGCACATTATTGCACTCAGCCATCACTGGTGCTAATGGCTCTCTTGGGGCTGTCAAAGTCTTAATGAGCACCAATTAGCTTCACTCCAGATGTGTAGGATTGTAAGAGGGAGGTGTTTGCTGCACCTAATAGGCATGGTGGGCGCTGCCAGGTCAGTGACATCTCCCTTGGCATAGGACACCACCGTCCAAACAAAGTAAACCTCAACTATCTCCATCAGAGTGCGTGGAGAGAGGGAGGTTAGTTACGTAAAGTGCCCTCTCTCTACATATATACACACTGGCCCCTTGTCTGAGTCTCTGCCCACAGCTATGTCCATCCTGAGCACCCACTGGTGGTTTGGGCTCTCCCTGCCCTGTGCCCTCTTCCTTTGATTCCTGATTTCACAAAATCATTGCAGCCCAGGCAAAAATATTTACAGGGCTAGTTAAACACCGAAGAAATGGGAAACTTCTTAAAAGCGTGGAACTTATATAAATACAGCATTATTAAAATAAAATGTGACTTTTAGCAAGGACAGCTCTTTCAGCTGTGCTGTGTTTACCTTAATTGTTTCCCTCCATTAATTACAGTCTGAGACGGAGACTTGTGCAAATTGAAATAAATTAATCGAATTTGTTTAGAGTTTTGTGTGGCTGGCTTATGGGGATTGCAATTAAGCCAGTATGTTTGGGGTATTAAATTACATTGCTTAGATCTGTTCTTCCCTTTTCAAGCATCAGGAAAGTGAAAAGGCGGGAGTCAGTGACAATTAGAAGGTAAACAGGCAGCGCGAGAAACTGATATTTTAGCTCCTCTGCCTCAAGAATTTCACTCCTTGCAAGTCTTAAGGCTCATCCTTTAATAAATACAGCTTGGGCCTCTGCAATGAAAGATGAAGGGGAGATGGTGGAGTGGAGACCAGGGTGCATCTCAGCTCTGCCCTGGCAGTAGAAATAGTGATGTGGGTGGGAGTTTAGTCTGATTCTCCAGGAAAATTAGACTATGTGACTCAGCAGCCTTGCGTGCGTTCTTGCTGGGTCCCATTAGTAGCTGCCCAGTACCACCCACGTTTGACACAGAGGAAGAAGCTTCCAGATATATCGAGGTCCTGACAAAGTCTGGGAAAACAGGCAGTGAAAAAAAGAAGTGAATGAATAGAGAATTAAATGCATCTGCCAGTGGGAGGGGAAGAGGATATTCAAACCTTGTTAGACACCAGAGAATCTACACCACAGTCTTTTTCCAGATAGATATTTGAGAGGAAACCTGGCTTCACTGGTGTTGTCCATGAGCCAATCTGCTCTGGTCTTGTCCCAAACCAGACGGAGGATAGGGCTGAGCGGGAGTTTGCTACTCTAGCCCCGTGGAGAAGTGCAGCTGAAGGAGAAAGTTGCAGTTTCCTCCCTATTTTGGGAAAAGAAAAAAGAAAGCAAATACCCACAATTCAGTTTGTGGAGTTGCGCTGCCCACCAAGGTGACTCCTCGAGGATGATGCTTTCAGCACTTGCTCAGGTGATCGGGCCAGGCAGGAGGTTAGAAGGGTGCACCAGAGCTGCGAAGGTGCACAGAGACTCAGGGAATCTGCTGTTCAGAGACAAGCAAGGGTATAAAGAACTTGATTTCCCTTCTTCTGCCTTGTGGCTCATTTTCAAAACCACAGAGGATTCAAAACTCACCTCTTGTCACTTCTCTGCAGATCCTTTTCTCTTCGCTGCTGCCCTGAGCCATCCTCGGTCCAGCAGCCTAGTTGCTGGCTCTGTGTTTATGTTCCTAGTAGTAAAAAAAACCATCCCTCATCCCCCAATATGAGCAGATTCCCATGGGAAACCCCAGTTGGCATTGCTGTGCAAAACAGCCCTACACCATCCACACCTCTGGCACTGCTGGGAGGACAGAAGGGCAGCAGCCTCCTTCCTAGTGATAAATACAGGGTGGGCAGGGATGCCAGGGACAAGCGGCGTCTGGCAGATGCGGTCTCCACAAGCGAACCTCTTCACCTGGCCATTGCCTGTGCCCAGATGATGTATAGAGTGGCTGGGCTGCAATAGGATTTCTACCCAGAATATTGGCTGGATGATAGAGGAGTCTGTCTGCGGTGATAATTGCACCATAAATAGCGCTGAGTTCGGCAGTGATGAGTGAGGCATTAGAAAACCTCACCCTCTGGATTCCTCCCACTTCCTTCCATCTTCCTGACTGCTAACAAGCTGGAAGAATAGCTCATCAGCTTTTACCAGCCGCAAGAGGTTTATTGCTCTCAGATGCAGCTGGACACCTTCCTCCCCATAAATCTTATTAGTGAAAAGGGAGAAAGAGGGGAAAAAAAACCCCAACAACTAAATTGGGTGATTACTGACAAGCAGCAGGTAGGGCAGCATCGTGGCGTGGCTCTTCATCTCTCTGGCACAAGGACGGCGCTATCCTGCTGTCTCCTCCAGACTGCCCCTCCCTCTTCTGGGCACTCTCAGGCACTTAGAGGCATAACCACCCTCTTTAATCCACTGATGGAAACTGAAAACCTGCTAGCTAGCCCCAAACACTGAAAAATGAGGAGCTCAAACAGGGGAGTGCTGTAAAAGTCAAGACTGGAAAGAAATATAACTAATAAGAACAGATTGGAAGCCCTCTCTGGCGCCTTGCTTTTTGAGCTTGCAGAGAGCACATGGACCCTTGTGTTTTATTCCAGGAGAAAAGCTGGGAAACGGATCTGACTCCACAAGCACATTAACCTGTTCTTGAACTCCAAAAAATACTGTAAAAACAAGGGGTTTTAACCTTCAACCTCCTTACAGTGGAGTTTCTCACTCACATCAAACTCAAGTCCACCTGAGCTCTATCCTCTGGGCAGATTTGCTCACCGTGCACGACCAACCACCAGGTACTCTGGGGAATGTGGTATAAATGGGAAAAGTAGACAGGACTGAAAAAGGAGACAGGAAGCAGCAGATCAGTGAATTGCTGCTGTGGCTCTTCTGTTTTCTTCTACGCAATGTTTTGCTGCAAATAGCTAAAAAGTGGACTGCGTAGCACAAATCTGCTTTACAACCCCAGAGAGCTTGCAAGACCTTGCTCAAAAGTTAAATGTTAGGGAATCAGGCATGATGGACCCCAAATGCTGGGAAAATCCCATACTTGGTTGCCAGGTCCCAGCTCAGACCGAGTCCCACAGTGGACAGCCCCAAGCAGGGGAAAATGCCCCACTGCTGACAGACTCTGTTGTGCTCCCAAGGGGTTGGAAAACTTAAGTCAGAGGGATGAGATTTTACCTGTTCCTCTTTGTGTCTACCTCTGGGAAATGGCTTAAGCTGTCCTCAGCCTTCTGGCCAGGCTTTGCCTCAAGGTCCCAGCCCCTTTGCTAGTGCCACGGGCTGCACATGCTGCAGTGTGGAAACGCTTTGGATGGTGCAGCTGGAGCGTGTTCCTGCAGCAAGGGATGCAGGCGGTGTCGTTGGGCTGATGCAAACACCCGGCTTCAGCTGGCATGTGTTGTCAGAGCTCTTTAGCGACAGGATGAAAATTGGTGCTGGAGGAGCATCCTCCGCTGCCAGTCTCCTCCA
Organism: Baryphthengus martii; assembly: GCA_013396935.1. Classification (NCBI taxonomy): domain Eukaryota; kingdom Metazoa; phylum Chordata; class Aves; order Coraciiformes; family Momotidae; genus Baryphthengus; species Baryphthengus martii. Next base: position 1,349,554 of record VWZK01017429.1, on the reverse strand, counting down.
GTGCTGCAGGGCACAGCTCTGCTGCTTGCAGGATCTCCTGGAACAGAGACCCGTGGGGATCCTTGAGGGGTTGGGTACTTCAGGCTGTCTCTCTGACCACTCCCGACATCTCTTAGGCACATTGACATCACTGCTGTTTTTCTAGGAAGATGGTTAAATTTTTTTTTAGAATTTTGAAGGGCCCAGAAGCAAAGGGGGAAAATTACTCCCTTTCTCGGACACTTTATAAAGCTTCCACAAATAACTGCAGTAGGAGGAAGGCAAATTTTATTCTGAGATGGAGGAAGAGATGCTTAAAATGCAATTTTTAAAAGCATTTGAGTAGAGCTGGTGGAAGGCTATCCCTAGAGCCCATGTTTCCGCAGGACACTTCATCTTGGATGGACGGGCTGCGCTGAGGCTCACACTGGCACACAAGAAGAGGAGAAGCTCTCTCTTTTCTGTGCAGTGCAATGAAGGCTGCTAAGCAGGCATGAGCTTTTCAGCTTGTGTACAAATCCATAAGCTCTTCCAAACCCTCCTCTTCTGCACACGCGACAAATCCAAAGGCCAAATATAGAGCACAATTTTTCTCCCCTTTTTTTTTTTTACCATTTTGGAGTGTTTGAAGCAAAACTGTTTACCCCATTTAAGCTTTGGATTTGCAAGTTTAAAGCTTTCACAGTTCCAGGTGCACCCAAAAAGATAAGGGAGCTAGGAGGTGCACTGCTGTACTTTAAAAATAAGTAAATAAAGCTGAGATTAAGTCAAAGCTACTTCTTAATACTCGGTATTTCTCCATTATCTACTGCTATTATTGTATTGACCTCATCTAAGCTGACATGGGACAGCACAAACCCCTTAAAACAACAGCAGCAATGACTGATTTTTGACTCGGTTTTCCTGTTTTCTCTCCGTATCTCCAATATGTATGTTGACAGAAGTGAGGGCAGTGATTTTACAGCTTTTAAGCAGCAGGTCCCCACTGATGAGCACCACAGCAGAGTGAGAAGAGAGAGAAGGAGGCAGTTTGGGGAGGTTCAACAACTGTCTGAAAATGCCAGGGACCCTAAAAGCTTGGGAACTGAGAGGGGATGACTGGGCAGAAGAGAGCCGCATGTTCCCCAGCACCGGCGCTGCTCCTCCTCTGCTGATACCAAAAGTTGTGGCACTGCCAGCATGACACAGGGTGTGCTGAGCACCAGATTCGCTTTGGAGGCTGTTACTGGGATTCCTGGCAGGAGATGCAAAACTTGACTTCATAAACCACATGCCAATATATACTTGACTGGACACGGAGGGAGGAAAAGAACCAACCCAGGCTTTAAAAATATAATGAGACTGAAGAAACAGCCTGGGAGTTGAGGGATCTGTGCTGTGCATGACTCAGTGGAAAGAGACGAGTCAGGGCTTTGTGGAAGAAGCTTTAGGGGAGGGAGACTGGAGCCGAGAAGGGATTAATCAAGTAGCAAGAGCTGGCCCGACATGGCTATTCTTGGCTATTCTATTAGGAGGGAGATTACTGCTCATGGTTCTTCAAAACGAGCTTTGAGGCAATAAAACAGGCTGTAACAACAGGTCCTCTCCTTACTCAGCAGCTCTGCTTCATTCAGCGCATCTGGCACAGGGGTGGATTTATGTGAGGACGGATGCCCTGGGTCTGCAGAAGCAGCCATGCTGGCCTCTACTCAGTGAAAAACTTCCTCCTCCAACCTCTGAGCCCTGCTTCTGCTGGCCTGTTTCCTGGCAGCAGCTCCACTTGTGCTGATTGAGCGGCAGCTCTTCCTCTTCCTGCCTGCTCGAGGCTGGATATGGAAGTCCTGTCCACGAGAGTATGGTGAGGTAGGGAGTTGGCACACCTCATTGTGCCACCAGCATCCTGGATGACTGGCAAGGACACGGGGCTGGTACACACAAAAGCCTATCCCTGGCTGGGAAAAGCAAATACAGGCAAATCTTGGGGGAAAAAAAATAAATAATAAAACCAGGCCTGCATGACATTTCCATAGCTGCAACAAATGAAATCCATGATTTGGAACTGAAACAAGCTGTCAATATTTGTCTCTCGGTGTTAAAGCTTTATGGAAACGGTAGCAGGATTTTAGTCCAGGCCAGGAAAAACCTCCGTTCTGAAAGTTATTTGTTTTCTTGCCTTTATTTTTGAAAGTCATTCGCTGCATTTTATTTTGTCAGCTTTCTCTCTCTTGAAAGCTCAATACCACCCACAGCACTGAGTACTGCTGAGCTCCGGCTCTCAGTCAAATTTTCTTGCCTTCGGGGAGATGGAAACTAATCAATGAGGAATATTAAACAATACGAAAGCTGCAATGATTTAACATTTTCCGTAAAGGTCAGAGTCCTCTGGCAGCTCCACAATAACACTGAGCTGAAGGTGGCACAGGAAGATGACATATCTTAGAGATAAGCTCTCCTTCCTCTGCTTTCTGCGGGAGATGTTTTCTTATGTGATGGAAAAGATCTCGCTGCTGAGCAGGCTCAGGCTGGATGGACTTCTGGGCTTGTGCTAGATTTCCCCAGTGCTGGTGGGGAGTCTGAGCTATTTCAGCCCTGGGTTTGCAAAAGCACGGGGTCCTGCGGCACATTGCTGCTTCAGTGCCTTTGCCCAGTCTGCAAGTCTCCAGAGTTTTGCTGGGAGTGGGGTGATGGATTTGGGTCACCCCAGCACTGCTCAGCAGAGCTTGCCCCTGACATTTTGGGATCCTTCAATCAATGAAGCATAACTGTTCCCTCCAGCTGCCTGAGGTTGAGGGTTTCAATGCATCCCTGGCAGGAGTTTTTCACCCTGATTGTGCTCTGGGTTTTGGTCTTGATTTGGCACCTTTCCTCCCTTTCCAAAGATGAGTGGTGTTGGGATACAAGGAGAGCTGTCGTGACTCGCTGTTGAAGGGAGGGTTCAGGACACAGTCTGCATTACTGAAAAGTAATAGAAATTTAAAACCTGAAGCACACTCACATCTCCATTGGTTTTCTCTGTACACATCCTTCTCCTCTTTCTGTGGCAGCAAAGAGAATTTTAAATAATCTCCAGGTGGGGGTTAAATTTCTGGTTCTGCACTTGTATTTCTGGGCAGTGTTAACAAGATGCTTCTCACTGAGTCCAGGACTTCTGCCTCTGTATAGGAAAGATGATGACACTTAATTTTCATTTCTACACCTATTAATATGAAGTAGCCAATAATGTTTAAGCACCAATGTCACTATTTCAGACTAATTGAGACCAGTAATCAGTTGATACTTGTTTCTGTTCTAATAGGAAACCTGGTTAAAATCTAACTCTGTTATTTTGAGCATCACTGGCAGGGCTGAAAAGATGCAGGCACCGTTGTTCAATCCAGCCAGACTGCTCAAGACTCTTTTGTACTTAAGTTTGAACAACAGTTTGTAAAAAATCACAACAATTAACATCAGCCAGTGAAAGAGACGAGCACAAAGGACCTTGAACGATGCCAAGCTGCAGCAAGGCAGAGCCCACTGGATGGAAACCCAAAGAATAAGGACATTTTGGAGACTGCTGTGAGCCACTGCATTTTGCATTCCAATTATTTTTCTCAAGTGTGTAGTTAACTGATGGTAGTTGGTCTCCATCAAGTTTCTTGACAAGCAATTTATTGTTAGAAAGGATGAAAATCAGCAGGTGCTAATTCCATCACAACGCCCCTCCTTTCCCATCCCAAATCCTCCCTTTTTCTTCATTTGCTCCTCTTAATATGATTTTGTATGTTGCTACTGCATCTGGTTGCACATCACGGTTATGAATTTAATGTACAAAGTTAAATGTAAACAGGATTAAAATAAAAACCTGAGTAATTATAAAACGCTTGAAAGTGTTCTTCCCCCCTATTTTGTCTGCAGACTCTTGGGGGTATTTTAACTCATTCCAGACATTTCAGCCAAAAAGGAGCATGAATTTCTCTGATAAACATGTCAGGAGAAAACGGCAAATGTTTGCCTTTACTCAATGGGAATGGGAGAAGAAGTGAAAGCAGACTTCAATAAATTAAGTGAAAACATGTCAGGTGAAGTTTGCTCTCCTTAGAATCAAGGTCAAAAATATCTTTAAAAGTCTATAACTTCAGAAAGACAAAACCTGACACATAAGTGTTTGTACCTGAACAGATTTTGGCTGTCAATCTGCATTCCTCAGTGACGTGCTTCTGTGCTGTTGTAATCTGGGATATTTTTTTTATAAAGAGAACTTTCAGGATCAGCAGAGACGCTTTATTATCCATCACGTTTGGAGCAATATCGCTTTAGGTGGATGAAAGTATCAGAAGCATCATTCCCTTGGGATCAAAGTTTAAAGTATATGTTAGGTCAGCATCTGGGGATAAAGACAGAGTTTCCATGGGGTGCTCAGATTCTCCTTAGTGCAGCTAAACAACGGTTACTGAAATATTGTGCATTGTTGGCAACATCTGTCATCAGATCAACACAGCCTGCGAAGGCAATTCAAGTTGTTTGACCCACTGACCTCCCATGGGAATGGTTGTTCTGAATACAACTCACACTCTTCTTCAGTTGCACAGTGAGGAATATCTTCCTGTCAGGAGAAGAGAAAGTTTTAGAAACATCGCAATTAAGTAGAATTAGGGGGCATTAAGGAAAATCCGTATCTAGCTTCGGGCTCTGTAACTAACAGGGATGCTGCTCAGTGGATGCAGAAATTTCACTTTCAAAGCAGGCTGTAGCAGAAGGGGGATTCATTGTGGGTGCTCACACCAGCCAAAGCACCCTGAAGAGCCTGCCCAGTGCTTCTGCTGCTCATGGGGCACTGGCATTTGGGGTTCTGAGGAGCTGTATTTCAAAACCTTCTAAGAGAAGTAGAAAGAGCTTCAAGCTTGCTTTCAGAATCCAGCTAAGTGACAGGAAGTCAAGGCTTTGGCTGGCAGAAGGGACAGTTGAAGGTGCCTGGTGGCTGCTGCCAGCCCAGCACTGCAGGGTGTGAGTACAGCATCCCCACAGGGTGTTCTGGCAGCAGCTCCCACCGGTCCACCGGCTCCCTCGCCTCAGCAGGTGGCCAACGGCCACCAGAGCAGAGTCACAGGCAGGTAAGCCAGGAGCTGTCTTAGCCTGCCCAGCAGCTGCTGAAAGGCACAAGCGTAGTGAGAGACATCGCCGCTTCCTTTTCTAATTTGTCTGAAATCTCAGCAGGCTGACACCACCTAATTTGTTGTTTGTTGCCATGCTCCTAGAAGTCCAGCTGATTGCTCTGTTGGTGCCAGCAGATCAATCTCACAGAAACAGACTTATTTTTTCTTCTAGTCTCGAAGAGGATAGTTTTCCAAACATCTGCGCTTACCTGCTGAGCTGAGTGAGATTGCTCTCGCTCGGCCGTGTTGCTCTTGTGTGCTGCCAGGCACAGCCTCAGCCTAGGGCAGAGCTGGAAGAGAGACTTGAGTCTGGCCCAGCGGTTGGATTTTGACGTGTGTGGTGGTACTAGAGGGAAAAAAGCAAAGGAGAAACACACTGAAAAAAGTCCTTAGAGCTATTTTCAGTGTCATTAATTTTATAGCAGTATTAGATTGAGTTTGGCTGGCCAAGATGCAGCAGGAAAGGGACACAGGGTGGGATTGCACAGAGCAGCCAAGAAGGACGCATTGCAGCCCATCACTCCAGAGGCGGGGCTATCCCACCTCTTACCACAGGAGAACTTTTAGGACTTCCAAATTTAAAGTCTTGGAAAAGTTACCTCCCTGGGAATATTTGCATCTTGCACATCTTGTGAAAGGCACTTACCTGCTGTATTCCAGCTCTGCCATTGCCCAGAGGAACACTGCAAACATTGTCCTTCTCCTTTCCACAGCTCAGGCTTCATACGGGACTGCTGGAGCATCTGTCTCAGCCCACTCTGTCTTCAGGGAGCAGGGCCCGCTCCAGCTTGTATACATTTGTGAGGTTTGTTGGCACCTCTGTAGGACACAGAGCAAATTTTGCATGTAAGGTGTCATCTGGTCTTCATGAGACCAGCCTTCAAGGGGAAGCAAGTGACCCACTGCAGCTCAGTCCCCTGACATGAAGGGCCTCAAACGCTGCATGGAGTGGTAGGAGGTGGGTAGGGAGCAGTCCCTGCCCACCCCCTTCCTTTTCTCAAGGTTCACATTGACTCCAGCATATCACTAACCTAGTAAAACTTTGCTTCTTTCATCTTAAGAAGGGTTAGGAAGGAAATATCCTGGAAACTCAAGAAATAATTCTCATAAAGGAAGAATACGTAATTTAGTACTTTTTTTTTAAAAAACCCCAATTTATTATTTCCTCAACACCAGAATTTGCTGAAAGCACTCCAAGTTCTGTTCCGCGAATACCACGAAACAAAATAATCGTGCAATTAGTAATGCATCTCACACTTTGCAAAATGAAAAATTTTTTACTTTCAACAAGTAAAAAATGTAACGTTTTGCTTTTCCATGGTGGGAGAGCACTGACCATTCTTCCTTCCACCTCCTCCTTACTTTAAGTGCACTGCAGTATGTAATTAATAAAGATAATAATAAATATCCTCCATAAAGCAGGAGAGATGTGTATGGCACAGGCACAATGTGGATAGCCTGGGGTTGCCAGAACTGCCAGTAGCTTCCAAATATTAATTATAACTCTTTGAGGAGGAGTCATGTCCTCTCCAGTACTTTCCAAAGCTCTGTTCCCAGGCACTGGGAAAATGGGGCCATTTGCCCAGGGTTGACCAACACATCCATGGCCAAGCCAGGATGGGAGCCCAGCTGCTGCCAGCACAGGGCTCATACCCGCAGCCACGAGCTCCTGATTACACGAGAGTGTTGTTAATTCGGCAACCAGAGAAATGTGGCTCCAGCATCCCCGCACGCAGCGCTCACAAGCAACCAGCCCACGCACGTTAACAAATGTTCTCTTGGTGTTGGTCTGGCCCATGGGAAAGGCTCTGCCATAACTTGCCTGCCTTATATTTGGTGAGACAAACAAAACTGTTGCCTGGGCGATAGCATCCTCCTGCCCTGCTGGATACTGCTGGAGAAACAGCTTTCCCCTTCTCCTGTGATGGGAAGTGCTACAAAATCTTTTTGCATTTTAAATATTATCCTCCCCAGTGCTGTGCCTCTCCCTCCCAGCTGCTCAGCTGTGAAGGGCTGGAACAGGGAATGGTATGGCCAGGGCCATCGCGGAGTGGAGCAACTGGACATGCAGGATGGGGGAGCATCACCTGGAAGAACTCTGCCCTGATGGGAGCACACTGCCACTGCTTCCCAAACCCCACAGAGCGATAAGATTTTAGCAGGGACTGGGCCAGAGGCACTGCTAGCAGTGGCAGGCAAAAGAACGTGACAGGAGCTGAGCACATGTGGGGACAAGCTGCACCACCATGGAGAGGTGCAAGACCCACCCCAGAGTTCATGCCAAGGGATTTCCTCCCATCTGTGATGCAGGGGAAGGTTGTCCAAGTATGGGGCCTGTTGGGCTCAGCCCTCAGTCACCCCTGGCACAGTCTTAGACATTCATCACTGACCTTTAGCTACAAATCAGTGCCTTGCAAGCAAGTTGAATTAATTATACTTATTTAAATTGCTTTTTATACCACATCATACCTAGCCCAGCTGTGAGAAGGGTGGTGAGGCTTGAATTCTGGAGCTGCACCTCTGTCTTGTAGGTTCCTGGGCATCTCTGGAGCCATCCCTCATCCCTCTCCACTGCATGCTCCGCTGCACCTAGCAGCTTGGTTGGCTGTTTCCATGGCACGCTGGCAGTGTTTCAGAGGCAGGGCGGGGAGGGCAGCCTGGCAGGGATATAAGTCAGGACTTTTTGGTGCATGCTAACGAGATGGTGCCTGGCAGAAAATGAAGCCAACAGGGATGGGCAAGCAGGAGCCGAGAGCAGCTTATCGCTTCTCCGCAGAAAGGGACTCTCGCAGAGACGGTGGCTGCTAAATAAATAAATAAGGCAAACATCAAACACCTCAACTTCCCGCAGTCCCTGGCCTGTGTGCCTGCCTGGATCTCCCAGCTGCTTTCCCTCCCCAGCAACTGTTTAGCAGAGTGACTGTCTTGGAAATTAATTGCTGCTGTGGTCACAGAATTGGAGTTCTAGGAGCTGGAGCAGAGCCTTTCATGTGACAAAAAGGCCCATGGACTATTTTTTCCTGATAAGGAAAGGATTGTGCTAAGAGAGGGCTGGAGGACAGGAGACCTGAGGTGCTTGAACTGCTCGCCTGAGTCTGAAGCCAAAGGCAATGACAGCATGGGACATGGTTCAACCAGTACCAGGGATCCCCATGGACTGACAAGTAACTGCTGAAATCACAAAGCCAGAACAAAAGTTTTCGCTCAAACGGTCTTTTGTAGCCTAGAAAGGGCCCAGGCAACCCCGTGACAGCCACCAAGCAGGCTGAGACCCTTCTGGCTTGGTCCTCCTTGGGTGAGCTGTTGCTGCAGGGTAGCAGTTAGTGGGGAGCACTGGGAATGTGGGTCACAAATAGGGTGTGAGGGCTGGGGTTAGATGGAGAACGGAGAGTACATTAGGCTGCCCTGTATGGGCTCCCCTCCTAGGCTTTGTTACCAGTGCAGAGCTGATGGTTAGGGCATAGCATCTGACTGGTATGCACAAAATTTGGGAGAATCTGGGCTGCCCTTTAGTTATGGCTCAAAGATCCCACTGGAGAAAGGTGCCCTCTAACTCACTTCACAGACACATATTCACAGCACTTTGCTTCTGTGAGCACATGAAGCACGGCTGGTGTCAGCAAAAAATAGTCTGTTTTCTTTGACCTCAGTGTCAACAAAGGCAGATTGTATAAAAAGAATATCCTTCCTAAAGACCACAAGGCACAAATCCTGCTTGAATCTTAGGAATAAATCAGAATCCTAAACATGAGGGTGGCAAGGAGAGAACTAGAGAGCTGGCAGGAAACACCATGAGGAGTCCAGATGAGCTGCCATCTGCCTGTGTGCCCATCAAATAAGGGACTATCCAGGGCACCTCTCCTTTTGACGCTGAGGCACAGCTTACCCCAGTCAGATCAGGCCTCCAGGCAGGGAAACATGTAACAGGAAAGAGAGACGGAAGAAACAGTCACAGGAACTATAAAAAGACAGAAGTAGTCTGGGTACTCCAAGAAGGCTGGATCAACAGCCCTCAATACAAAAGTCTTCTTGTAGCATTTCTCTGCCCTATGGAAGCAAACAGAGGCAGCAATGCTCTTCACATGGCTACCAAACATTGCCCATGGAGGCTGAGGAGCTCCCTTCCCTCTGGAGGGAAAGAGGCAGTGCTGTCCCAGTTACCTATCTAGGACCTATTTTAAGCTCTTATTTATTTATTTATTTATTTTAAATTGTGGTGCATCATTTTGTGTTCCTCAGCCTGCCCAGAGCAAATTCTTTGAGTCCTTCCGCCTGCTACACTGTCTATTTTCAGCTTACAACCCACCTCAGCTGGCTCTCAGGCTGGACAAAAGCCAAGCTGCATCACACAGACTCCTGTCTTGGTCTTGTCTTCCAGCAAACTTTTGTTTACACAGACTGTGCTTCAGGCCTGATGTGAAGCTTCACTGCAATCCAGTGAAACCAATAGCCCTTGGCTGGATATTCCTTTTCTGGAAAGGACACTTCCAGTGATGCTATCACTTCAGCAGATTCAGAGGATATACCTTATGAGGTACCTGAGAATTATCATGCTAACGAACTCCAGTCCATCATTAATTCCTCACTGCTTGAGTTTCACCAATCTATGCATAAAATCAATGATTTGTCATGTAAGATCTCCTTCATTCACCATCTCGTGTCATCCTGGAAGGACCAGATAGCGAAATGAAAAGAAAAAAGGAAGATTTTAGCCCCAGATTAAGAAATATGAGAGTCTAAGACATAAAACAAACTAAGACACTTTTTGACTTTCTTCCAAGGTGTTTGTGCTACTTTATGCACTTTCAAGATGATCCATAAGGGAATGGGAATGAAGTTCATTATCTGTTGTACAAATGACCAGGAATATCAGGTGACTGAGAGCTCCAAAAATCTACTGAAGGTTTCAGAAGGAGCTAAAAGGACCAAGATATCTTGAGAGGTTCCCATCTGATTAATAGGAAAGTTGAACAGCTCATTAGTACATCTCCTTCCCATTGGCCAAGATTCAGCAGTAATAAAATCCAGCTATTTCTCCCCATCCATAAATAAAACCCTTTCTCCAGAAAGACAATACTAGGAGTGGTTGTCATCAACGGATGGTGAGGAGGATTAATTTATCTTGATGATAAATTTATCTCTAGGATACTTTCCTAGAAGTTCTACAGAGGAGCAGTCAACCTGGTCCATGGCCTTACTTGATACCCATCTGCTTGGTGTTCTTCCGAAGATGCTGCCCTTTGAGATCAGCAGCGTCAATCAGCAAGAAAAATCATCACAGAACCGTGTTTGGAGGGTAAATATTATTCTCTAAGCATCTCTCTGTAATGCTGTGCTGCTCAGTTGGACTCACATCCATCTCACCTCCCTCCCCATACCCTCCCTTCCAGAGCAAGCTGGGATTATCAGTCTCCTTCTAATGATGCTCATTCTCTCCTTGGTTTCTGGAAGAAGGGTGAAAAATGGAGTGTCATCTTTTGTCTTTCAGTCTCTTTAAGTCTTGATGCTCCTATTTATTTCCTTCCACTGCCTCCTCTCCTCTCCCCACATGCCAACATCCTTTGAAGAGCCGCACTTATTAAAAACTGAAGGCGATTTGCCACGTGTCACTTTCAAAGGTCTGGGGGCAGGAAGCTTTAATTGCTGGATTTTTCACACAGGGTGTTTAAATTTAAAGTCAGTTTCTCTGATTTCCCTTTAATGAGATGACAACTGTGTGTATGAGATAACATTAGGTTCAATTGGTAGGAAACTCACAGAGGGGGGGTTAAGTAATCAGACCGAGAAAGAAAAAAAATGAAACCCAAACCTGTGCTAGATCTCGTGTCTTAAGGAGTTACTTTGCAACTTAAAGGTAAAAAACTGGGGTCATTCTCCAAACAGTACAGCATGGCTGGCGATCTTCTTGTTCAAGGTCTTTCCTTGGGAAACAGAGCAGGAGGTGGACTTTTGAGGTTCGTTCTTTGATTTTCAAGACACTTTTGACATTTTAGCCACCATTTCTCCAGGAGCATGGCTACCCCTGTGAAAACAAAGGTGGAATAAACAACCACTTGGGGTTCACTTGGCACCCAGGGAAGTACATTAAGTGCAACTGCTTGTGTTCTGTTTTACACAGGTGTGAGCTACTCATCCTGTGCTCCAGCAGCCCATGACAGCACCAAGATATCAGAGTCAACAACGGGACTAAACCCCATGTTGACCAGACCCTGCAGCATGAGCCTGTGACCCAGTGCACAACCAGCCTGTGACAGTGCACCACCAGCAGAAATTGGGACCATGTGAGTCCAGGTGAACAAAAAAAACCATTCCAAATCAGGACACCCTGAAAGAATTGAAGCCATTGAGGAAAAAACAGTGGAAAAAAAGGCTGAACTTTTGTCCTTGGCTGCCCTGATTGCTCTCTTCCCTCAGCTTCATTTCCCTCTCCTTCTTTTCACTTGGTGCTACTTTCACACTGGATTTTGTTGCCCTACTTTTGTCCAGCCTTCTCCTAGAGATAAGATAAACGCTATTTTCAATTAACAAGGCTTGATTGCTGAAAGCAATAGGAGGCAGATCATTTAAAGCCAGCAAATTAATTGAAACCTAAATGTACATAGTAGATTGCTGGGAGAGCAATTATCCCAATCGTTTGGCCCTTGCCATGCAAGGCAGCGTCTGCGGCACCACAGCTGGGCTGCGTTGTATGGTGCGAGCAGGAGAAGCTCACATTGCTGTCATCTTTGCTGAAGCTCCTCTCTCAGCTGCTTTTAGCCCACTTTTATCTCACAAGAGAAAGCTCTCCGTGGCTATAACTGTGAATTAGAGCCAGGGGATGTGTCCCAGGACTTTGGCAGTGAGGGAACTCAAAGTTGCTTTCTAAACAACTGGTCAGACGTGATGAGATCTTCCTCCTCACTGCTCTCCTCTTTTGGGAGGGCTTTTGCTGCCATGTAAAAACAGGATCAGTGTGATATTCACCAGCCATCTGATCTCCTGCTCTTTGCAGTTCTTACCAGAACAACTGTTTACAGACACACAGTGGAATCTGGGACCTTGGGAATTCATTTTTCCTTAAAATATGTTTACACATGACAAATAGCGGAGGGGAGGAGGGCAAAACGATAAGCCAGTGAAAGAAATATCGCATGATAAAAAAAGATCTTCCATGGCTTTTAAGATTCAAATGCTTCTGGCCCTGCTGTTGCCCAGCAGTTGCTGATTGCCAAGGGAGCCACTGTGGCTTCTGCACCACCAGGTCCCTTGTGAGCCAGCCTTGCCCTCCCCCCGTCACCCAGGGGATCATGTTTCCCCATTTTCACAGTATCAGGGAAAAAACTCAGGATGTTTTCTCTCCTAAAAAGGGTGGAAATGCAACAGCCTCAGAAATTGTCTAGGCACTGACCTGAGCCGTGGAGGAGCACCTACATCTCCAGGTACTTCCAGGGTAACTTGTACTTTGGGCATCTCCTCATTGCCAGTGGCAAAGACTGGTCAGGGCTCCACGACCATGGTGAGAGATGCATTTGGACCACAGGTAAGTTGAATCTGAATAGTGAGGAAGCACCACCTCATTCCACAGGGTCACCTCCGGCCTTGCTGTCATCACACCGCAGTTCTTCAGAAACACCTCACTAAAAAACTGCAGCTCCACAATTTACATATCAGGGCACTGCAGGAAACAACCCACTCTTTAACACGCAATCCACCTAGAAGTGGTAAAAAGCAGAAATTATGAGCCAGTCTCTACGGGAGAGATAAACCCACCAAACAAAATCATGTTTTCCCTGCTGCACCTCGCTGTCTCCAATCCAACTGGCACAAAATTGCTGTTTTTTTATTCCTGTACAAATTACGCTTTTAAGCCTTCCCTCCCTGCCTCCTTGCTAAGCGTAGGAGGAGCCCCACGTGTCGGCTCGGTAGTATTTCCGAGATGGGTTGTTCTCAGCCCAGCGCTTCTCAAAGCCAGTGAAGCTGGTGCTCGTATGAATTTTCTCTCACCTTTGAGAGATGGTGGCAATGGGGGCCGGAGAGATGCCCCAGTTACATAGCTGGCATATCGGAAAGGAGTCGGCACATTCACAGGGAGCATCCAAAGCTTATTAAATCAGAGAAGTAACACCTACGGAGTGCCACGGCGCTTTCCGCTCCCTCCCAGGTTGCTTCACGTTGCTCTCCCAGCCTTGTACACCGGCTGGTTGGGGACAAGCTCCATCGCAGCTCGTTACAAGGTACTCATTATGCACCAGCATCTGCTTTTTCATCTTTCCCTCTCTCATTTTCTCCTGTCTACCACCTTGCTTGGGCCCTTCTCCATCTTGCTTTCCTGCTTAAATTTTAGGATAGATTTCCCAAACAAGTTGAAAAACTTTTTGGAGAGACAATCTGGGACTAGCTAGCCCAGGGAGGGGAAATCCCTCTTGCCCTTGGCAAGCACCATGGTCTAGTAACCTCATGAGCAAGACTGCAAATCTCTGGGAGACTTCAGAGAAGGCACTTCATAAATAGAGGCTGTGTAGGTGACAGTGACCACCACACTGCTGGTAGGCAGGAACATAAACAAGGCTAGAAAGGATTTCTTGCACTACTGGATTCCCAGTTATTCCAGTTTCAAGTCAGCTTTCTCAATGGTGGGTGGCCAAGATTGCACATAATATTTTTGATATCACCAAAGGCTTCTCCCAGTTGCAGCTCTCTTGCTGTGACCCTTAAACGTGTTTGCCTTTTTTTATCTCCTCCATTTTTTTTTTCTCAATGACTATAACATACTGTCCATTGGTGGCAAGCAGCCATGAAGCAATTAGCAAGCATACCCAGCTCTTGATCCGCTCCATCCAGCAACAAGCAGTCTTGCAGTCAGCCCCTCAGACATGACATGGAGCAACTGCCTTTCATCCTGTCTTTCTGAAGTCCTTCAGCCTTTCAGGTGAATTAACGGTGGTTGCAAGATAAATCCTTCAGAGAATCTATGTATGTACCTTTCCTTCCACCCAGTTATGCTTTGCAGTACAATTCATTATCTTCTCTTTAGATGTCTCACTTTGACAACTCTTCTTTTATAGCCTTCATTGTAGCTAATGAGCTCTCCCACAAAATCAAATGTTTTCATGAAGCTCATTTACATTAAACCTACCACACCTCCCTCACTTGGAAACACAAGCATCTTCAGGAGAAAAACAGACAAACAAAACAAATCACAGCAGTCTCTCACGTTCTCTCTTTGGGAAAGCGCACAGGGCTTTGTCTCTTGTTTGCAGACTGCTTGCATGAGTTGGGCTCTTCCTCCCTGCCCTGCAGATAGGACTGGTTTTACTCTTCCTGGCACATAGCACTACCTGAAATACTATAGTTACCAAAAAGTATTTCCTGGCCTGCAGAGTAGTTGGTTTCTCTCGCTTGAGGGCAGGCATTTCTGAGTTCTGCCCCTACTCAGTTTATAGAAATTCTCCCTTGCTGTACCCTAATTCCCTTTAATGTTAATGTCACCACCCCCCTTTGCACCAGTCTCCTATGAAGCCCCAGGCACATTATTCAGCAGCTTTCAGGATCTCTCTTGACCCTTTTTAATCTCCCTCCCATTATTCCTGCAGAGCAGCCTCCTGTCTCTGTAAGCAGTTAAAGAACTCCTTGCTATCAAAGGGATTAACCACTAGTCCCACAGCCCAGGATAAGGAAGCTTGGAGACCAGCTCGGCAGCCAGAATAACGAAGGCACTGACAGTTTCACCTCCTACCTGTGGTATTAAAAGCAAACAAGTGCCTTTTCTCCCATCTCCTCCACAGGTCTGAGAGAGGGTGCAGACAGTGGCTGATTACAGAAGCCTCTTTGCATTAGGGCAGCAAACTGCCTGCCTCATCCCTTCCTAAACCCCAGCCATGCCTCCCAGCCCAGCCCAGCTTTCCCGGCAAAGCCCTTCCTGTTCTCCCAGCACACCTTTATAGCTCCTAGTAATCAACCAGTTCCTCCCAGTCTGGCCCAGCTGTGCAGCTAATAGCTGGGGGTGGGGTGGAGTTAACCCTTTCTCCACCAACCTCCAGACACAGACGTTTACACCCCACCCTGTAGCACACATGTGTGGTCCTCTCTGTGGCATTAGGGGACACTGGGTACATCAGGGATGAAACCCCTGTGCTGGAAAGCTGTGCCCCATGGAGAGAGGTAGTGCCACTATCATGAAGTCCTAGCTAATTATAGGACCTAGCACATCAGACTCAGAGCATTTATTACAAAGCTGCATACCTGAGCTTTGCTTCTCTTACGCCTGAAAATATCTTTGTGAATGAATATTTCGATCCCTTCGAGAAACACTGGAAAGAGAATGAGGCTGAAGTGGAGTTTCTCTTGCCTTACTGCATCAAATCACAGGCTATTCCCTTCCTCTTTGACCTGGCACAAACTCATGGCATCACAAAATCCTTTTAAAAAGCATGAGGGTTTGCAACATGGGCATGGCCCTGTGTCTCTGGAAATACTGAGCGCTGGGCTCCATGGAATGGTCAGTACAATCTTGTTGGGGTGACCTGCTGACTGTAGAAGAGGGAAGCCCTCTGGGAACCTATCCCTCTGCCTGGGCTTCTTGTGTAGCTCTAATCCCCTGGGAATCTTTCTGTGTCTCAGTTTCCCCTTTTCAGAAAGGGACTTTCCAGTCCTATCTGTGCCAATCACTGTGAAAGAGGATCCAGGAGTCACCGAGGCAGTGTTCAGGCTCTCTTAGTTCTTTTTGGATAATCAGGAAATGTACTAAAAAGATGACATATGGTCTGTGAGGGGTGGGCAGATTTCTCTTATACCAGGGCAAAAACACTTCTTCAAATGAAACCTAAGAGCTGATCACACTGCGGTCAACTTGCTGTGTCACGGTCCTGCCAAAATATATTGCAGCATAGATAGAGATATTTGTCATCTTGCTAAATTCTGTCAGATGCCTGGTGGAGCCTTAGAGAGGATTGTTAGAGCCTAAAATTTGCTTATGAGTCTCTGGGAATATAAGGCTTGTGGCTGTCAGGGTTGCAGCTATAACCCATTTCCCATCAGGGATGCCAGTGGTCAGCCTGGGGCAAACTGTCCACAGAGCACTTAAATCAGATTTCCTTTTGATTGCTGGCTGAGTGCAATGTTTTCCTTGCTCTCCTCTGGAAGGAACAATTAACAGCATCCTTTGTTGCCCTTTCATCTTGCCATATGGATTACCACACCAAAGGGAACTGATGGTGAGGATATAAAGGTCCTCACATTTCTTTCTCCAAAGAGCTGCTCTTTGTGTTTATCTTTGATTTTTTTTTGGGGGGGGGGATTTGCTACTTTATTTTTAAATGACGCACAGATGCGCAGTGTGCAAACATGATTCACTTTGATCATATCAATTGCCGCCCATTTAGAAAGATCAGTGCTTTCTCTAAAAGGCCTTATGAGGTTAGATTGCTTCCAAATACCTCCCCAAATATCCCCCAGCCAAAAAGTACGTAAGCAGCTAAAAGTACATACAATTCACTGTAAGTCAACTGCTTCTTTAGAAGAAGAATTTTTTTCCCAAGTCTCTTCCCACTTCTCATCTGAACCAGGACTCTGACTTTTGATGGCTGTTGGCAAACAGACACACTTCAGCACACAAATGGGAAAGAAAATCACAACAGCCTTCAGCTGGTCCTTCCCCATATTTATTAGATTGAAATTAGAAATGCCAACGACCATTGTTAGTTAAAACTCCTGAAAAATAGAGAACATGGAATCCACCTCTGGAGCAAGTAAACAGCCACAGGGTCCTCCAACCACCTTCACAAAGCTCTGCGGGCAGGACGGTGCTGGTGTCCCACAGCATTGCAAAATGGGTGGCAGAAGGAGCCCCCTAGGCTGCTGATCCCCATCTCATCTCCTCGTGGACCTTCTGGCACAGCCTAACCTGCCTGTGTCACCCTTGCCTGTATGAGCAGGACAGAGATGGAATGGAGGTGGCAAGGTTGAAAATGAAATACGGATAAAATGACCTGACTGGTAGCGATTTTTTCTCTCCCCCAAAAAAGAAAAAGCACAAACCAAACTGAAAAGCCCTCCCCAAACCTAAGTTAGCAGAAGCTTTATTCAATAAACTTCCTGGAAATCCCAAATACTGTCTAACCAGTAATTGCAGTTCATTTTGAGTTGGGTCTTGGCTGCAAAAGGTATCTTCAGAGAGGTTTTAAGCCTGCCTGTCTGCCCTGCATGTGGGTTGTGCCTTCGTGCTGTGGCTTCCCAATCATAGCCCTTACCCAGCTCCATGGAGGAAAGGTAGCAAGAGGCCATTATATTTTAATAGCAATAATATTCATCACTTAGGCTGGTGATAGAGGGCTCAGATGAGCTGTTAAGCGTAAGCATCTCCTTCCTGTGATGAATGTCTGCAAGCCAGGGGCTCTTGGGTTCCCCCCTGAACTGCAATTGCTCCTGTGCTTGCTTGCAGCTGCCAGGCATGTGTCATGTGCTGGCCATGACCCTTTCCAGTCCATTCTGTCTCCAGGCTGGAGAGGACATCAGCTGAAATCATCCATGAATGGGACTAGGACCTCAACTTTGTGCAGACTCTTTCCCTCTCCAGCGCTGAGCTGAGTTAGTCCACAGGGTTTGTGTGGGTTTGAATAACCTGCAACAGGCTAAAGGCTCGTAATAAGTTCACCCCTCTGTAGCAAGGAGGATGGCATTGAACATGTGGCCCCATGGGCACCGGGATTTAGCAGCATGCCGGTGAGGTGCATCACCTCTGGGACTGTTCCCAGAAGCTGGAAATTCCCTGGCAAGGCAGTGGCCACTGCCACAGGGTCTGGGCTAGAAGATGCTGCTGAAATTGCTCGATGGTTACAGGATCCCCTGTGCCCCACATGAGAAGCACTAAGCCACAGCAACCTGATTACCTGGGGCACTCAGGCGCTAGCAGGTTTGTTGTCCCTTCTCTGGTGTTGCTGCCTGGGGTTGTGAGGGGGTTGCTGGTACCAGCTATCCCTGTGATCCTGCTGTGGAGTGAAGTTGAGGGTGACAAACCACAACTGCTCATCTTGGGGCTTAGCTTGAGCCCACTGGTGATGTTGTGTTCCCTCAAATGCAGTGGTCTTGCAGAGCAGTGCTGTGGGTGGTTTGAGGTCCCTTCCAATCCCTATTGTTCTGGGATGATGCCGTCCTGATGGGAAAAGGGACGTGCTGCCTTCCCTGCTGCCACAGCCACAAGGCCCTGCCACTGCCCTCCTCGTGTTAGTGGTGAGCACTGCACCAGCCCTGGAAAGAGTTGAAACACTTTTACTTTCATTATTTTGGTTTATTTTTGTCTTTTGGTTTTGTTTTGTTTGGAAAGTTGTCCCAACCCACTCTGCAGCCAACAGGAGCAGGAGTCTGTGAAAGGGCTGGAAAGGGTTCCAGCCATGCTGGAACCACTCATTTCCATCCCCAAGCATGGCTGCACTGGTCTAACTTGGTTGTGAGGCCATCCACCCACCTGGGACTGAGCATCTGCAGACTACTCCAGTGGTGTCAGTTCCTTGCAAAGGAGATCTGGGTCCATAATGGCTTCAACTACCGCAGCACCTCCCCCAGGGCTTGGCTGCCAGGACAGATGATTTTCTTGCTCTGTTTGTTTGGCTGCTTTTCTTAAACTGGCCGTGCAATGAGCCGAGCGAGGGCTCAGCGGCGTGCACAGGGGTGATGGGCAGGGAGGAGGGGAGAGGGGGCTGGAGGGCAGTAACCTCCAGAGAACGGTGCCGTTCCTCCAAACCCTATCGATCACTTTGTAGTGACATTTACAGGCAAGGAGAATTTTCTTTAACAAATATGAATCTAATGGATTAGGTCTGATCTAATTATGCCTCCTGCATTAAGCCGATCCTCCCACTGTCTGCGGCTGCTAGCATAATTAAACTTAATGTACTTTTAATGATGTCTTCTTAACTCATGCGTTCATATATGATTAGAATCAAACAGGACGAGCTGTCATGAGTCCAGGAGAGCTCTTTCAGCAGCTCCTGATGGGACTCGTGTTGAAATATTAATAATGCAGATTTCAAGGTTAACAACACTGGGTTTGAAGTGAGGAAAGCTTGTCACACAGTTTGAGCTAATCTGAGGCAACAAAACGGCTCCCCTTTCAAGTTCAGCCTCTTCCCATCTTGCACATGTGCTCCTGGGAGCTGGGGAATTGAAGTTTTACTTGGTAAAGATGTCGTTAAGTAAGTGAACGGCATTCTGGGCAGCAGCTACCAGAGAAGCTGAGACAAGAACTGTGCCAGCAGCTTTCAGGGGGTTGCTGGGTACTCTGTCTTGGCATGTTCAGTCTTCACTTCTCTTCCCCTTTCCTGCTGCTTTTCTGAAAACTGGGAGCAATTTGTTCTAGGGTCTGTCAATCAGAATGCAAACTCTACTTTTGTCACAGCTCCTGTTTGGTCAGGTGAAATCAGGCTGTGTTCCCTCACCCAGCCTCTGTCAGCTTTGCTTGTAACCTGCTCAGTGCAGGGAGTTCTGTACCACCTTGTGCAATGGGACCTGGTGAAACTTTGGCATTGCTGCCACGGCTCTAGCATCCTACACGCAGTGGGTAACAATCTTACAGTGAAATGTGGGGGTTTACCCCTCCTTTTCCTGATTTTTTTTTTTTAATTATGTATTTTTTCAGTTGGCCCATGGTCTGGCAGACAGGTTGTCTTTTGATTTCCTGAGAGCAAGTTGGAAAATCTTCTGAAATCCTTCCAATGGGAAAGCATTGATTTATTACACTGTAATACTGATGCGAACAACACCGTGTACCTTTCATCTAAAAAGTCAGGACTTATAGAACACGACATGCTATTAATTTTGATGCCGGCTTGAACGGAGGAGGAATTACTGCCAAAGGGATCCAGAGAGTATGTAAAACCAGCCCTGCAGAGTAACGAACATGCTTTGTGGCTGTTACATTATACTATATTGATCCTTAGGAATGAAAGGTACCTTGACAGCTCATTTGGGCTGTCAAAGCATTGCTTAATATTTGTATGTGTGTGTGTGTGTGTGCGCGCACACTACAATGAGCACATGAGAAAGTGATGTGCAAACATTGGCTAATTGCACTTCTTGATATCCCTTCTGGGGGTGAGGATCGCCATGTTTCACTGCCCTAGGAACAGATTTCCTCATTCAGCAAGTGAGTTCACTTGGCTACCAGCTCACTGGAGATGATGCCCAGCACCCTGCCTCTCTTCATCCCCAGCCAGGTGTATCTCCTGGTAGCCAGACAGCAATAAATCCTCCACCAGTAAAAGGGAGATTGGTCTAAGTGCTTTGGGAGCAGCCAGATAACCTAGTGCTTTGCAAGATTGTGGCTCCATGTAACACTCCCATTTGCAGAAAGGCTCCTTGCTGCCTGAGTACAGTGTGATGGGTTATGGGATCGTTTCTGTCCAGTGCAGAGCTGGATTCACATCTCTGCCTCCATTCCAAAGGAAGGTGAGTTCATTTGCTTACTCAAGCTGTACGGTGATACAGACTCATCTGTA
This sequence comes from Baryphthengus martii, assembly GCA_013396935.1. Classification (NCBI taxonomy): domain Eukaryota; kingdom Metazoa; phylum Chordata; class Aves; order Coraciiformes; family Momotidae; genus Baryphthengus; species Baryphthengus martii. The sequence goes on along the minus strand of VWZK01017429.1, from coordinate 1,328,994 downwards.
ATAAGACGACCACCATGTACATACCCAGAGCCTACTCCAGGTCCTGGAAAGGAGCATATGGCAGTGCTGAGGGTGGGATTGATGTACAGATGAAGGAGAGATGGGGATGGTGAGAAGGGAAATGGGAAGTGATGCTGTAGGTCAGGACTGAGTGGAGAATCCCAGAGTAGGAATGATCAGGACCTTGATGGAGAGATCAGTCTCAGGCTACCCCTCCATGCCTAGAAGAACATTTTCCATGTCCTTAAAAACTAAATTCATCCTTCTTATACACTCAAATCATCAGGACCAAGTGTCTGGAAAAGAATAGAGCAGCTCTGTGTAAGAAGGAAGGTGGGAGAGGTGTCATCTTTGTAACAAAGCTGATGGTTGCATCAGTGGAACCCAAGTAGTTTTATCTGGCACTATCTGGCATCTTTTAAGATGGGGTTCAATTGTGGATTTTACTCTAAAAGCCCTGCCCTCCTACAGGCTGGTGGATACCTATGTATGGCAGTAATATCCCTGTATTTCTATCAATTTATTAATCAACTGAGTAGTAGAGATCTAAGCATGGAGACTTGAGTCAGCAGTGGGTTGCCAAGACACAAAACTAGCACTGGTGGCTCACAGGTTGATTTGTACCCATAGGTAACATGAAGGCAACCAGGGAATCTGTGTTAAGAGAGGTGAGTAGTTACAAAAGCCATCAGAGAGCAGGCCACACAGGTCTCTCAAATGTATTGGGGGTTAACCTGGTACTTTTGTTGGTGGGAAGGGCCTGAACCCATCTCCTCCAGTCTCCAAGGTGGTTCTTCAGAGCAGCCTTCACTAGCTAAGCCCCAGCCTGTTCTATTCTTTCTCATGCCATGACAGTAAAGAGTACTAGCCATGTCTTAAGTGTACCACACACCACTGTGATGGGTCATCTAAGCTCTGACATGTGCCTTGTGGTGGACGGATGTTAATTAGAAACATACACAAAAATGTTCTCCTGGGGACCCAGAGCCACATGTGAGACTTGGATGACTGACTATGTCATTGAAAACAGAGCACAAGTCTGTGTTAGGTGCCAGAGTTACCTCTCCATAGCAAAGGGATGCACTGGGTGATGCATCTGTTCCTCACCTGCTGCACTTCGAGGTTTACTGCTTTTTTTATTCAACAACTGCTGAAGATGTTTTTGGATCCTTGGTGGAGACTTTCTTACCAGGAATATTTTCTTGTGCCACTAGGAGGGAAATTTGTCTCGTTTATGCCAAGATATAAAGGAACATTCCTTGCGCATTTCCACAACCTTACTGATGATCAAGAGTGAGCCACTAAGCAAGAAGAGCATTTTGAGACAAGATCCAAACCTCCAGCACAGTACTGGATGCCTAAGCAACTGTGGAAGACCAAAATGGGCTGAAGCAGCACAGCCTGCTGTGGGAAACCTGTGCTTCTGGTCCCATTGATTGGGAGTCTCTTGTGCTTTGAAGCCTGAGGGTTGACAAACATTTCAAAATATATTAATTCTGCCCCTCGCTGACTCTATCTTTAAAACTTACCAGCAGATAAAAAAAACCCGAAGCCTTGTAAGTGCTGGAGACCTTGAATCTATAACCATGGCCACGTGGGATGAGCTGGGATGCCTAGTCCAAGGCACTTTTGTGTCTCAGCCTCTCCAGCTGATAACTGGGAATGACAATATGGGAAGGGGAAGTCCTTCCAGATGTGTGACACCAAGTGCTAGGTAAGAGTATGTCATTAACAATTACAGTCAACCTCAGCAGCTGTCAGTCAGCATCCGCATAAATGTCTGAGATCCTTTAAGCTCTACTGTCTTTTCCCCTTCAACAGACTTCTGGATGAAGAGTTTAGCAGGTTAATTGCGTAAAAACTGAGAAACATCTTAAATGTCCAAGCCTCTGAAACAACACGGGAGCTCCTAGGAAAGCTGATCCTGGAGAGGATTTTTGGACCAGTGCTGGTTCTGAATTATCTCTGAGCTGGCTGTGTCTTCTTTCCGTAAAAACAAGCTAAAATCCTCTAATAGCCCTTCTCAAAAAATAATCCCACAAAACTCCAAACAAAGCAAAATCATTAACTTGGAACCTAATGAATGTTTAGTTTCCTGACTCTTGGGTAAATATTAGATAGATTCCCAATTTCAACCTGAAGCAGTTTATTTGGCTGCTGTTCACAAGTCAGACACAGCAATAATCAAGGAAATCTCATTTGATTCAGGTTGGGTAATATTGCCTGAGGGGTAACATCATTTTCATTTCCACACATCCAGCACTGGCACAAAACGGCATGGACAGGTATGAAAAATGGATCATGGATCCTTGGTGCTAGAATTCCAGCTGATAGTTTCGTTGTTGTGTAAATAATCATTGCCAACAAAAATGTTGCTCGAAAAAAAGAGAATGTGGAAAGAAAAACACTGTTGCATTTGATAAAACAAAATCCTTTGCAGTACTGCTAAAAGAAAATAATAATAAAAAAAGGAAAACCGAAAGAGCTAAAACAAATATAGCTGTTAAATAAAAGATCCAGGTACCAAAGAGCAAAATTTAATGAAAGCCAAAACTGTTAAATATGGATTCCTGTTGAGAAAAAATGTCAATGTCTTTAAGAGTTTTACCATGACTCTATTTTTAAGAAAAGTGTAGTAAAAATACATATTACAAGTTAACATTTTCCACGCTTTTGTCCTATTCATCTTTTTTTTTTTTTTTAACCCCTCCGCTGACCAAAAACCTTTGAAAACTGCGTCTCACATCTTCCCATCACAGGCGGCCAGTCCTAGAACAGCTGCGCTGCTTCTCATGAGACTGTCCAACTGCCCGGTTGGGCTTCCCGTGTCCTGCTGCCACATGGTCCTGTCTTTGAAGGAGGATGGGGCACCGAAGGGTCTCGGCAGCCTGCTCCCACCACAGCACCCGGCGGTGCACTGCTGTGGCAAGATCCAGGACATGACAAGAGCTGGGTCAGGAGATGCTTCCGAGGGCTCTGGGCATGGAAACAGGCTAGCTTGTGGGATACCTCTGCTGTGCTAGCACTTACACAGAACTGAAGCGAAAATCAAGAAAAGCTGATTAAAAATAACGAGAACCAACACAAAGTGATCTGACGAGGTGTTTGGAGTGGCTAATAACAGAGTCCGTGTTTGGTGGTGAGAGATGAAGATCGCAAGGGTTTCCAGTGGTGGAGAGAGGGAAATAGGTTGGCACAAGACATGCTGTGCCTGAATTTAGGACCTTGACTCTGGCTTGCTGGTCTCCTAAGTGTTGCTTGACAAGTGGGTAAATGGAACAGACACTTCAGACCAGGCTGGTGTTAAAGGTGGTGAACGTATTGCTCTGCACGTTTGTACATTAATGGAAACTGATATAAAGCCAGCTTCCAGCTGTACTTATGGACAGCTGCATAGACAGATCCTCTTCGTAGGCCTGTGCCAGTCATTTGCCTGCATCACTTCCTCTTCACCTGTTTTCCTCCCTTCTTTTCCTGCTTCTCTCTTGCTACGTTACAGAAAATAAGAGAGAAAAAAGGAAAAAAAAAAAAAAGAAAAGAAAAAAAATAAAAAGAGAGAAAAAGCAGCTCAGAATTCTCCAAGAGCAGCTCAGTCCCCGGACAGATATTTGCTGGGTCTGTGAGAAGCTTTGAACTCTGCCATCATTGATGGACTTGTGAGATGGGACAAGGCTTAGTGGGTTCACTCTGTGGTCCTTGCCCCACACATGAGCTCTACAGATGCTCCCCTGGGAATCCTTCACTTTTGGGGAGATATCTCAGGACCACCCGGCTGGAAAGCATTTTTCTGTCCATGACAACGATTCACTGAACAAACTTTTTGTGTGGTTCTGTAAAACCATCCTTGCCTCTTTGAACTCCATGCCCACGGCTAGACTCCCAGCTGTCTGTCTCTCTGGCAGTGTGGGTTTCTGCCCTACCGACTTTGGGGTCAGCAACCTGCTCTCCTGGCTTGTGGATGCTTCCCCCTCCCAAAGGATACGTGAGCGAGAATCTGCTACTTTTGACTCTGTATCCAGACAAGCCACAACTTGACGGGAAGGCTGAGTTTGACCAGCCCTGATGCTATCGAATGCCATGGACGCTTGAATGAAGCTCTTGTAGCGTCTCCTCCTTTGTTTGCTTCAGCAGTTCCTTCCAGGAAGCCATTCTGGCCAACTATCTACAATATGTTCCTCTTACTTAGAAAAACAGCCATAAAGGTATTTCAGAGCAAAAAGGCAGGGATAGTCCCATTGCGGCCCCATGACTTCTAGCATGTTTTACTGGTTAATAGGTAGCCATCTAGAGCTGTGTGTCTTGAGATGTTCTATTTCTGGCTCAGGGTGGTTCCCTTATGTGACCACCAAGAAGGGAGCAGACACAGAAGCTAAGCAATGAAGAAATGGTTCACAATTGCTTGTTAGCCCCCAATAACCTAGGCAGGAGTGTCACATGTGAGGGGAATGCGACATTTACTTTCTTCCATAAACTGCAGCCGATCATGATCTTAGACCAACCATCTGCTCTAGTCTGCCACGCATGACATTCTCCACTGCAGGGACATGATCCTTCTCTTGAACCGCCACTCATTATCATCTCTGGAAGAACTATCACTTCGTCCTCGGGTTACCTGGGGTTTCCAAACTTGTGACTTTGCCCCTGCAAAACAGCCTTGTGTTTTTGTTCAGGTTCCTTCTCACATCAAGTCCTTCCTGTAGCAGGGAGAACTGTTTGCAGCTCTGTCTGCCTTGTTGCAATAACTCCACAGCCCAAGATCACAACGGAACAATGGAAGGTAGAATCACAATGGACAAAAGAGGTCAATGCTGATGCCCTGCAGGGAGTTCAACTTGCCATTTATCGGATTGTCTTTTTTGCTGTTAGTAGCTCAGACATCATGGTTTGCATCCCGAACTAAACCAGACTGAAGGACTGAGCAGGGAAGGGGGAAAGGGCTGATGTTACCCTGACACCACAGGAATTAGTAAGAAAAAATATATATATTGCACACACTAAGACTTATTAACAACCAAGTTAAAACAAAATGGCATAGTCCTCATTAGTGTTCCAGTGGTTCTTTGATCAGAGAAGGTTCACGAGTCTCTTAAATCCCATCACACTCTCCTTATTGCAGTACAGAGCTGTTTCTGTTCTCCTGCCGGTGGATCTGTTCACAAAAAAAAAAAGGGAAATAGATTTGATTTCCTTGAGAAGATCCATCCAATCGTCCCTTCCGTCATCGTCGTTTGTCTTGTTGGTGTCGGGTTTGTTTTTGGCTCTGGAGGGGGTGGAGTTGGGCTGCCCCTGCTCTCACCCAGGCAATGGGTCAAAAGGCCAATTATAATCCCGTAGCTCCCAGGGACATGCCGGTGCTGTGGCTCATGCACGGGATCGTCTGCATGGATTTGGGGAAATCGTGGCTGACCACACGTCCGTTCTCTCCACTGCCTCCTGCTGCAGCCGGCCTGGGAAGGGTTGATGTCCGTATGGCTTCGTTGATTGATTGCTGTGGGATTAAACAAAAACCCTTTTTAGGAAGGACGGGGGGGGTCTCCCCCTGTCCTTAGCAGTGTTGGAGAAGTTACAATATAAATCAGTGTTGCCTTTCTGTCACTGTTCTCTCCCTCCTTGTCTCCATTCAGACTCTCAATTTCTGCATGTCCTTACTGCATCTGCTCTGTTAATTCTCACCTCTTCCATATTCCAAATTCAATGTTTCAGCAGTATTTTGGGGTAGAAGGCATATGTGCCATATGCAAAAGCTATCCAAACTCTACAATATAAGAACAGTCATCCTGAATCTGAGCAAAGGTATTACACACACTTCCCCCATAGACGTGCTATTACTACTCTGGTACTGTTATGTACGGTGGACTCTGACTCACTGCAAGCATATGTTTAATTTTCTTCATGTGAGAAGCTGAGCATGTGCCTATGTTTTTGTCTACAGTGACGACTGAGGTAACCAGGAAATGCAAACCTAATTCAGGAAACTAAATCTCATCTTCCTGTTCCAGATACCATCCAAAACATTTGCTTGCAGAGATCTAAGGAAACCACCTGTTCAGAACAATTAAACTACAAGATGAAGTCAATTTGGTTTCTTTATATTTAATCTAGCTCTAAGGGCACCATCCTCCTTTCTGGACTGGGACATCCAGGTGAAGAATTATCCAGAATGGATAAAACTGTAACAGCTATTCAGAAACAATCAACTTAGTGGCTTGCCAGGCATGGAGCAGCCTCCTGCGCTGGCAGGACCTGAAGCTTGCCCAGGGGCTCTGTAGGGACTTGCTGAACAGAGGTCAGGTTTAGAGGGGTATCTGGCCCATCTTTCTGGGCACTTGCTTGGCCTCTCTTGAACGGCTTTGTGAGTCAGCCACCGATGGTGGGACAAGTTTAGACCAGAAATTAACACTGGGAGCCATGATTCCTTCCCACAGCGGCTGGTTTTAACTTGGCAGAAGCACTGCAAGCTAACACTGACCTGAAGTAATGGGTCATTTCAGGTAATACAGGGAAGCCAAGAGCAGGACAGAATCTCCTTAAGACTAAAGCTATGGAGCTCTTGCATTCTGATGTTCTTTCGCGGTGTATTTGTGACATACCTAGCCTTACAGTGTAGATAGCAATCATAATTTAAGTTTTGTACATTCAGGGACATTAATTGCTCACATTATCTTACCCCTGTGCTCAATATACCTCTCACTGCCTGTAGAATTTGCTGAACCTCAATGGAAAAAGAGCTGGCACACATTTTCAGTGAATTAGAAACGTTATTACTGCTGACAAAACATTAAGCATACCGTGAAATGGTGACATAAAACCCAAAGAAATGATCACTTATTTTCCTTTTAATTCTGGGCAAGTTTCAGTGCTCAGAGAAGTGAAAATCTCTCTAAACGTTATGAAACTCACTGCATCCTTCATATACTCATCCTGACTTCCATGCTCATGGGAGAGGTCAAGATGAGGAAGAAAAGGGATCTATTGCTCTTATAGCACAGATCGTGCTGCACTCTTGTCCACAGCCATATCTGTATAAGGGATCACCTCTGCTAGTCATCTGAGTCAAGAGTTGTTCCACAGATGCTGCATTAAATGTTTATACCCAAGGTTCTCAAATCTAATCCGCTCTTCTTAAGACACTTTGAAATTCAGGCACACCAGAATTTAGGGCTGAAACATCTCTTGGACCATAGGAAGTAGGCTTCTGCAAGACCATGACAGAGTGGAGAAATAAAAAATCAACATAGAAGGAGACGTTAGGGGCCAGTTTCTCTCTAAGAGGACCCATAATTCTGAATTTGGAGACCCACATCATCTGTGCCAGGGCAACATCGCTCTAAGCATCTATCACTGTTGCCAACCTGCAAATGGTGCCAGCAGGGTGTCAGCAAATGGAACAACAGGATCTGATTCACTACCGCGCTACCCCAGTTTTATCTTGTTGTTAACTGCTTGGGTTTGGGGATTTTTTTCATATTGCAGTAACAGCTGTATCACACCAACCCCAGCGCATTTCATCCACGCTGCACATGCAATGCCATCATCTCAAATGTCATCAAATTTCGTTAATTTTAAAGAATGGCGATGTGCTCTTGTTACCGCTTTTGCAATGATTTTGCTCTATATCTGATTTTGAAGTAGCATTATGACACGTCTGGTCTTGCATCAGCTCTCCACTACAGCCCACATGACTCTCTTCTAGCTTCCTCTGATGCTCTTATTTCTTTCTAGCAAGTTGAGTGACACAGTCACTTTGTTATCCCTATGTCTTGACTTTCCACCCATGGTCTGGGCTGCATCCATCTCTGAAGCCCGGGTAGAATCAGAGAGAAGGTGTGAAAGGCCGGGGAATGGGATGCCACCTTCATCCGCTTTGATTCACTTCTGGACTTGTAACAAAACTCGATTAAGGCAACCAGCATGGCTAGTCCGAGCCCACCGATGAGGATATAGAAAACCCCTGCCACATTGCTGAGACTCAGCGCGCTCGTCTTGTCCTAGAAGAGAAAAGAGAAGGGAGGGAGGGAAGGGCACGTGGGAAGGAGAACAACAAAATTAATACAAGATTGCTCCGGCAGGGATGCTGCACAATATAGCAATGTTGGCATTACATCATCTTCCTCTTTAAACGAACAGATGACATTTCTAAGAGCATTTTCAATTTTTAATTCAATGTCTAGAAAATCTAATGTTTCCTTCACACAAACAAATAAACATTTCATCAGCAATATGACTCTTTGTAAAGGTTTGGGATTTCCGTTTTTCAATCAGCTAACTTAAACGCTTATTTTATCCAAAATGTCTGGTTTAAATTATTGATTAAAGAAGGAAAGCCAGAAAAGTTCTCTGCCTCTGTGACATTTGCTTGTCCCTGATATCTTGCCTGAAATAACCTGTTCTCTTGGAAATGCTCATTCCTTCATTCCTAGATTGTTTCCCCCGCAAATTCTGTTGCTGAGCAACACATCGAAATGGCTAGGGTTTTTTTCTTTTTTTTTTTCCCTTTTCTTTCCCTCTTTAATACTGAGGTTGAGGTGACACCTGAGCTGTCCTCAGAAACTCATTTGATTTCTGTGTAATAAGGCAGTTATTTTATACGCAATCAAGACCCGTTGATGCATGTCTAAGCTAATTATTTGGTTGGCAATAAATAGGGCTATTAATGGACTGCAACTCACAGTCAGCAGCTACGTTCTGATTTTACAATTGCCTAATGAATTGTTACGGCTTTCTGGGAAAGAGGTGAGGCTCAGAAAGATTCATTTCACTACTAGGGAGACCGAATCCCCACACCTAACCCTGATGTCACTCAGTGCAGCTCTCACAACCTTCTCCGCCTTGCTGACCAGGTGAGTTGGAGTGTTTGCATAATCTGGGCAGCATCAGGACATAAAAGCTTGGCTGAGCTCTGTGTACAAGGTTCCTGTTTCTAGGATGTGCTTTCTCTGCAGTGCAACCAGACAGAGGTCCCCTGCTCCGTGCCTGTCACTGCTCTGCAATATCAACCCGATCCTGTGTGGGTTGCACCACTGCAGACACGATGATCTCCACTGTTTTGGTTTCTCCCTTGAATAAACTTCATACGCTGGCCAGTTTGTAATCTTGCCAGTACTTCCTGTGTGCTCTTTTAATGAGAGATTTCTGCAAATATCTTCTTAATTTTTGCGGTTTCCATGTTTGAAGGATTATTTATCTGGTCTTGTATAATATACCTTCATGCATTTTTTCTCCCAGGTTTGACTATGCATTTGTTCAGTCATCACTTCTCTGCAGATTATTAAGTAACCTTTTAAGCACCAGCTGAAAAATGTAAGGAGTTTGGGTTTTTTTGTGAAGATTTAGAAAAGCAGAGCAATTACTCTGAGAAAACCAGGCTACAACACATCAGGTACTTTGCTTCTTCAAATTCAGTCTGAAGGGGCTGAACCAGCTTCTGGGAGGGACAAAGACATTAGAGGTGGGCTGCCTTCCTTGACATCCTAATCTTTTATCCTGCCTCCTTAATGAAAAGTGGCTGATAAGCACATGCTCTGCACTCAGAGAGAAGGATGGGGACAGGGAAGGAGATGGAGAAGTCTATTTCTGTCTTATTAATAATTTTCAGCCTATACTTTCACCTTTATTTGACAGAAAAGTGGAGATCTCCAAGATACCAGGAACCTCCAAGAGTTGTGAAAAAGAATGACACTGTACAGAAGAGAAAACCTATTCATGCTCTCACTCAAATATTGGTGCAATCCATGCTAGGCATCAGAGATTCCACATGGGTGTCTGACTTGCAGTCGCAGCTCCTTAGGAAACTCAGCTTCCTTGGCTCTGCCAGGCATTGGAATACACAAAACTCAAGTTTTATTTGCCACAATATTCCTGTATTTCCACCCCCAGTTTGGGGGTCATGGTCCAGCTTCTCAGTCAGCTGCAATGGCAGAGCAGTTTGGCAGCCAAGAAAGGCTGCTGGTTCCTAATTTCCATATTTCTCCTGATTCCAGCAGCAAATCAACCAGTAAGAGAGAGGAGATAACTCAAAGCAGTTTCTTGCACCACTATGTCATACAATTAATTTCAGAGCTGTTGTATTTTTCTTGAGTTTACTTTGCAGTAGCATTATTGATGCTATTATTATCATTATTATTATTACTATTAGGTCAATTTGGGTGAACTGAAAGTTCTTATCCAGAAGGCAAAAGAAAGCAGAGCGAGGTACAGTGGTGGGCAAATCTGGTAGGAGGGAGACAATAGCCTGAGTTTCACCTCTTCCACCACCACAAGGTTTCTTCCAAGGAGCTGAAGACACAGGCAGCTCCAGTGGGGCACTGAGGGACACCAAACTGTGGGGGCATGGTTGGTGACACAGCCTGATACCACGAGCCAGGCTGGGAGGTGACAGTGCTTCTGTGGTGTCACTTGACTTCTTGCTCATTCTCTCCTTTTTCTTTTCTTTTGTGTTTCCTTCCAAATCCCAGCAGGATGTGCAGAGGTGTTCTTTAGGTTAGAACAGCATCTTTTTGCTCCCATCAGCTGCAGGACCAGACCCACACGAAGGGTAGGAAACGCTGTGTGGCTCCACTGAGGCTTCTCTTGCTGTTGCCCTGCACGCTCCTGCCCTAATAACGCTCGTAATAATAAAAAGTGCCACGTTAAGCTAGCTGCTTGAGAGGGCCCTCTCCTCTCTACTCGGGCTCTGTGACACCAGATGCTCTCCTGCAGAGCTGCCCATCACCAAACCAGCTTGTTAGTGGGAGTGTAAATGTCACTGCTCGTCTCCCGCAGCGGCAGAGCGCTGACGTGGGGGGAAGATTGGCAGGTGAAAAGAGAAAGAAAAACCCATCTTTCTGAAAGCCCGTGCTTGTTGCTGCAGCAACCAGGCACCTTCCCGTCTGTTCCTCTCAAATGTGGCACCGTGTCCACCATTCTCTTTGTCATTATTGACCCTCCTTGGCTGAAAGACATTAAGGCCAAATTTGCCCGGTTTCCCAACAGGGCTGGTCCTTTCTTTTACCCTGCATGACCAGAGCCTGTTGGCAGCACAGGACGATGGCACCTTGAGTTGTTGCAGACTCCTTAGAAGATGAACTGTCCTTAGAGCAGGTAGTAGCTCCAGAACATGAGCTTTAACACCAAACGCTGGGCCAATGTTACTGGGGCAAGGCCTGAAGCTCAGCAATGAAGGACATAGTCCTGGCCATTGAGTCTGAGCACTGCTGTGAGTCTGCCAGGGAACCGGTAGGAGTACATGGCTGGCTGGCTGCAGGTATGAGCCTGCCCAGCATGAAAAGACACCTTGGGTTTGAGAACCAGCCAGTTCCCTGCAAATGGTAGATTTGTTCCTTTTTTTTTTTACTGGTTTTTTTTTTAAACAAAAGCACAGTTCTTGCAACTGGAAAAGAGGATTGGGAGATCCTGGTGACTTTGATGCAGGTCCTTTAATTGCATACTCTGGCTGTCCCTGCAAGCAGGTTGCATCTTGCCATTCTGGTCTGGAAAAAAATTTCCTTTCTCCCATCACTTTGCAAGAGCCCCAGGGAAGAGAAGAATCACATTCACCTGCCCTGATATTTAGGTGTCCACCTTCTCTTACCCTCCAACCAAAGACATCCCTTTCAAGTCCACAGTAAATTTCACAGACTGCAAAAAAAAAAAAAAAAGCTACCCATTCCATGCTTGTTTGTAAAATGGGATCTTTCTAAGGAACCACCTAGTAACAGAGAGTCTGTCTCTTCTCTGGGCTTATATCTGCTGTGGTAAGTAGAGGGGGAGTGCAGGAAGGCTGGGAGACAGCATCAGGAACCGGTGGATGGTTTCTAGCTGCGTGAAGTGCTAGAAGTGTGTGTGCATGGAGAAACCTTGAGTCTCTGGGAAAGGGTGGCTGCCACGGGTTTGTTGTGGGGAGAAGAGCAGCAGGGATATTGCTGCCCAGTGCAGGACACTGGAAATTGGAAATCTCACTGGTAATGCAGCTGGGGCTGTGGTGGTCCTGGATCAACAGCCCCTGAGTACAGCTGCCTAGCACCTCCTGGGGTGGTGCAACATATCCAAATATTCAGCAAAGCAGGAGTGTTTGTCTTTGGAGTTTTAGTTCAGATCCACTAAAGTAGCTACTGTTACTTTTTAGGGATTTTTCTGGATTAAAAACTAGGTGGACAATAGATAGGTGAACAGTCAGATTAAAAATAGGATGCACGGGCATGTCAGCTACAGGCATGGAGCTTCATCTGGGGTCAATGAACATCAGCCTGGGAAACACCAGAGGTTTAATGTGGCTCTGGCTAAAACCCCTGGATACAAACCCTACATCCAGCTAGCTCTTCATCCTTCTTCATAGCATTCATTTACCCTGCTCAAAGTCCTCTGACTGCAAACTAAGCTAAGCTTGACAACAGACAGAAATGTGAAGGTATTGTCACAAGTTTGGGAGGAAAGACTTGAAATGGCCCTGACCTCTCAAGCTTTGCTCCGAACCTTGGCAATTAGAGGAGAGGCGTGTGGTCTGGCTTGCACCCCCAAACCGCAGATGGGTTTTGTGCCCGCCACGGGCAGGATGGAGGAAGCTGTGCCTGGTGCTCAGCCCTGTCTGGCCTGCCTTATCCCCAGCACTGAGGGCACCATGGGCCAAGGGGAAAGAAGGACTCGTGCAGCCGCTGGGCAGCTCGGCTTGTTTGTGCTAGGTGCAAAAGAGCCCAAGAAGCAAAATCGGATAATAACCAGGTAGGTATGTTTACCTGGCTGCATTCATAAGAACAAGTGAGCAACAGAATTGCTTGGCCTTTCTGTAGGTGGGAGAGGGGGTCTGGTGAGGTTAATGTTGACTTCTCCTGCTGTTGTTCCATGTTGCACTGCTGTTGCAGACATGGTGCAGACACTGAGCAAGGAACAGAGGATGTGACCCTTTCATGTGACAGCTGAGACTCTTCATCGCGACCTTCCATGACCATTAAAAAGCTCACATGGTTTTAAGGCTTGTGCCTTCTCATTTCACACATGGAGTTTCAAGCAGCTCTCATGACTTTAGGAGCCAATCTAATTTATTCACATGATTCACATCTGTGTGAACATCCTTTTCAAGCACATGTAAATAACATGTGATCAATGCTGAGGTCATACGATCCACATAAACCCATGTGTCCCAAACCTTCTGTTTCTGTCCCTGTTGGTTATCCTATTGTGTGAAATGAAGCACTACATATACCTGTTCTGGTTTGGTTTTTGTTGTTTTTTTTTCTTTTTCCCACCAGAATAAAGTACAGTATTGTAGGGATTTTGTTTTAAACTAAACTGATTTCAAATCCATTTCCTTATGGGCATTTTATCAGCTGTGGGGTTTCTCTAGCACTGATGCATGCAGGCTTGTGGTGAAGGTATTGTGGAAGCTGTGTCATGGCTTCAGTTTCCCAGCAGAAGCGATTACTTTTCATTCATATGGTGACTATTGCTCAGCTGGTTACCTTGCAAAATCTATGCACTATGTAAGACAATTAGATTTTTGCCTGAGTGGGACCAATGCCATATTGTATAGCATGCCTTCTAGAAGGGATATTCTTGGATATGTACAGTGCTGCAGAGAAGAGCAGAATTTGATTTTAAATAGCATCTGTCAGCCCCACAATACTTTACAATGCTATAAAGCACTTGGTGAGATTCAGCCAATTAGGCCAGGTGGAAAAAATTATGACAACCTACCAAAAAGCGTTTGTAGAAATGTTCCCCTTCTTATGAAATTCAAATCTCTTTAATACTTTAAAATACAACCCACACCACCTGGCTCTGGAATTGGGTTGAACATAGAAAGGAAAAACCCATTACTTTCTCTTTTCCAATTTTCAGTTGGGGAATCCCATTGGCATTTGAGAGCAAAACCAATTCTGGGCAATTGTGAAGGTCTTGCTGCAGCTCTGAGGTAAAGGTGCCAGGGCTGAACAGCAGCTTTATTTCTGCTGACTGAGAACAAGAATGTTAATGAAAATATTCAAGGTTTTCACTGCTCTTTCCCTAAAGTCCCATAAAATCATCTCTTCTCAACTAAACATTGGCCCAGGCTAGACATGAATGATTCAGCTCCGATGTGATTTTGATGCAAAGAACAGCCCTCTGCTGTAGTCTGTGAGTCTCAACAGAGCATGACGGTCTGCAAGGACATTAATGCACTAGACTTAGGACATTTTATCTCTGTGCACCATATGCCAATTGCTTTTTCCAGTCCTGTATATTTTTTACATGCATGGACATGACATTTGCACTGAATTCCCTGATGTTTACCATATAAATAAAGAGTAATAACGCAATAGCCGGGCTCTGTGCAGCACTGTAAACCTTTTGGACGAGCTATTAAACAAAATGCTTTGCACCAGCTTCCAAATCCTGGCACCATGAAGACCGGGGGTCTTTGGTTACACACTAATTTTTGCAAGGGTAGGCAACACCTCTGTGGCATGACTGACCTTACTTCCGGAGTCCTTGCTTCCACATTCCCCTTTATCGTACCACCATTTGCTTTTCAGCTTGTCTAAGACGCCTTGCTCACTGAGTTTCAAAACCGCTAGGTTTACGGGACCTCTTCAACCAGGGGGGAAATAACATAAATAACATTACCAATGTTATTTTATGTTATTCAGCACAGACAGTTCATTCACAGCATTCATTGAACAAGTTTAGACATTGACAAAGTGATACGATTGAATACTCCATCTGGCCGCCCCTCCCCGCCTCCACCAGCATGTCCCTCCCCCCCAGCAGCAACCACACAGCTCTTCCTCCAGCATAGCAAGATGAGTATTACTATATCACTTTGAGTAACCAGCAACCTCAACCACCTGCCACTGATACTCGCAACGCTCTGGCCAACGTGGACACAGCAGGTCCATCCCTCCTGCAAGGTGCTCCACGGTTGGCAGTGCCCTGCAGAGTATTTTGGTCTCATCTGGGCGTTCGCACTCGGGATGCATCCAGCACAGCCTTTGGGAAAGGTGAGCAAGAGGGCAGGAGGAGAGGAAGGGAGCTGCCTTCAAGACCCCCCTGCCCCAAAGACCATGTAGGGCCCACATCACATTTTTTTTTGGTCTTTTTGGTGCCTGTTTTGGTGAGCAATCACAGCGTGCACCATCGTGGCAGAGCTGAAGGGCTTTTGTGCCGGGGGGCTCTCCCGGGGCCGGAGCGCAAGGCGCGCTGGCAGAGCAGTTGCTGGTTACTATCCATGCCGTTCATACCCACTAGTGTGTTCTTACTGGGGCTGACCTTGGAATCACCTCCCCCGCTGCCGCACTCTCCTTTGTCGTACCACCATTTGTTTTTCAATTTGTCCAAAAGCCCCTGCTCGTTCAGTTTTAACACTGCCAGGTTTACTGGGTTTCTTTAAAATGAATAGATAACACTCGATGAGTAACACGCGGAGAACACTCGTCAAGCAAGTGACAACGAGGGATGGGTGAACCAGCGTCCCTGATCCAGCCTTGCCCCCACCTCTTGTGAGCTCCTGGG
Organism: Baryphthengus martii; assembly: GCA_013396935.1. Taxonomy (NCBI): domain Eukaryota; kingdom Metazoa; phylum Chordata; class Aves; order Coraciiformes; family Momotidae; genus Baryphthengus; species Baryphthengus martii. The sequence continues at coordinate 1,313,532 of VWZK01017429.1, read as the reverse complement.
GATCTCCTGAGGGCTTGTCTCCACGAAGAGCAGCAGAGAGCCACATCCCACAGCCGTGTGGCTTTGGGTAAGAAAGAGCTACCCCCGTTTTAAGCTTTCTTCAGCAGATAGGTACATCGATAGAAAGCTTGACACGCATCTAAGCACCGACATCCCTCATTAGTGTAAAATATTACAAAATCCCTTAACAATGGAAAATAGTATGCTCCAGAACAAATTAAGACATTGTTTATAGGGATTCAGCCTCGGTGCAGAATTTCTCTGGTTGGGGGGTTACTATATGTATATATTTATATAATTTTGGTTTTAGTGGGGGAGGGCAGTCTGGCTCGCCTATTCCTCTTGAGTGATTCTCACATCACAAAAGACATATATAGAAACAACATGATCAGCAATATTTTCTCATTAAGTAACACACACATAAAAAGAACATTTAATCAATTCAAGAACTTTAACATGTTCAAATTAACATATGGTTGGGATACACTTCAGACATTTTAGGATGTATGAAACACAGGGGCGGATCCCCAGCTGGTGGTAGTCACCATTGCTTTCCTGAAGCCCTGTGGAAAGGCCATGCTACTGCAACAGAGGACCTGGCCATCTTATTTCATCTGATGCTGAGGTCTGCATTCCCTCTCTCAAGCATTTTCCAGAGCTCCCAATGTCTCAGGGATTTAAGAACCTTTTATGCTTTGGGAAGCATATTCCTTCACTTTGGGTGATTATGGTCAGCTATGAATGGCCCTGTATGCCCTGTGATATCATTGCCATGTTACCAAAAGGTCATGGGATGGTTGCAGCACCATTAAAACGTACACACTAGAGAACACCTAGGACTTTTGGATGGCTGCAATGTTTCATAGATGCATCTCTCCTGTCATGGAAAACATTGCATGAACCTGGAGGCCAAGTAGACTCTACCATTCAGGAAGAAGACCAGTGATCTGGATTTAGGATAGCTTGCAAATCCCAACTGTGCCACAGTCTGCCTTCGGACCTGCTCGTACACATCTCACTGATTCAGTGATAAACATCTGAGGGAGCACCTTGACTCAGGATGTGCAGCAGTGAGTTTTATAGGCTCTGCTCATGGGTATAATTCGTTTCTGGATGCTGGGTATCAGATACAATGCTGGCGCACAAACGTGAGAGGGCTTTAAAAAGCATGGAAGAGATGGAGGGCTGAACTGTCCACCAACAGACCTTGAATATCAATAAACAAGAGCTTTAAAAAGGCCAAGAACCTCGCAGCTCTCATCTCAAAGAATTCACGCACAATTCATACACACTCTGCACCACACCAAGAAGTCCTCCCCAAGGAGGCTGGTGAGCACTGCAATTCTAAAAAAAGCCTGGCTGTGAGCAAGAGGGATGTGCTGACCTCTTTGAGCCTGCCATGGCTCTGCCTGATGGAATCCCATCTGAGCACTGAAGCTTTCACAAGGACTGGGAGCCTCCTTCAGGCAGATTCCAGCCTTCAAAAAGCAAAATCCAGAAGCAGTCAAACTTGCTACTAGTCCAAGAGAAGGCAAAGGCATGGATTTGAAGATGGCCAAATATTTTCCCTTTTTTACTGTAACAGTATTGTGGTTAGAGTCTAACTTTTGTTACCCTTAAAGCCAAAGGAAACATGTGAGTGTAGCTCCAGAAAGAATGTGACACTAAGTAAACCATAATTATTTCTGTCTTCTAAAACAGAATACAGGTTAATTAGCACTCTAATGTCTGAACCATCTGCGAGAGATTGGTTAACTAATGAGCCAAAATACATTGCAGCTTCTATGTGGGTACAAGGTGTTAACAAAGCAAATTGTCTCTCTCTTCAGCTCATGGGGAGTACACAGAATAAGCTGCACTTCATCTTGAGTGTATTTTGATGAAAGACTGAGAGGTCTGAAGGTGGGTTTTTAACAGGGAATATTTTGTGTTTATTCACAGACCTTAGGAAAAACTACTTGTATTTCAGGGAACTTTAATGTCAGTATGGCTGCTCTGAAGAACTTGCCCTCACAGATCTCCACCTCAAAAACCTCCCTAGTCCTTGAGTCCAGAATCACATGGGACTTCTTAGATTTTCTTTCTGCTATTTTAGATAATTTGGCTTTTTGCCCTCTTTTTGATCACTTGTCCAGCAGTGCAGAAGAGTTAATGGCAGGTAAACGGAAGGGTTTTGCAGCTGCCTAACTATCTCATGTCAGACAGGATCACACCTTGAACTTGCTGGTCTTGAAAGGTGTAATTTCTGCCATCCCATCACTGCCCTTCTCAGCCATGTCTAAAATACAATTGAATTTTAACGTCTGGAGGCCAAAAGACATTCAAAGCCAGATTCTCCTCGAAGGGAGGAGCTAGTTCCCTTAGCTGCCCTAGAGACCTAACTGACAGCCTGAGAGGGATGTTTGCACCTGCTACAACATGTAGAATTATTTCTGGAGTTTCAGTCTTCCTTTCATTCATCCGTGGCAATATCCTAGCATTGTGTTCCCATTTAAAAGCAAGAAAAACACTGGTGAACTCTCACTTAGCATCTCTCTAGGATCCTTTCCTAATCAGCTATCCTAAATGCAGGAAAATCGGTCTAGCTACAAATGGGACAGGTCACAGCAAAAATCAAAATGCAGCCCAGGTTCTCAAACACACCTGATCCTAAGGTGGGCCTGGCTCACATGTGTCTCCAAACCTGGCTTAGAGCTTTTCCTGTGCAGATGGAAGTGAACGAAGATGAAGCCTGAATACGAGACAGGCTGCTCGTGCTATACAGCTGCCTCATGAATGTCACCTTGCTCAGGGCAACCTCGCACGTGCAGGACCCCAAGGGGAAAACAAACACTACAGGATGACTGGGGAACTAGTAAGATCAAAACAATTAAAACAACAGGAACAGAACAAACATAATGAGACAAAAACTGACAGCAACTGTTCCAAAGAAACACCATCGGATGGAAAATTAAGCATTCCTCCTTTGCCATTAGGACCATAAGAAATTTGTTCTACATGCAGCCAGGATGAAAAAGAGGAATCAGAAAGAAACGTTAGGAATTTTTGGAATCATGCCTGGCAGAGGGATGTTTGGAGTAACAAAATTAAAATAATTGATACAGTTTTCTTTTTTGTTGTGTATTTTTCATAAAAGTATGGCAAATGGCTCCTTCACATGCCAACGAGACAGGTAGGATGCCCTGTTTGCTTTTATAATATCAAAGTTAGGATAAAAGATTGATGTTTAAATAAATAAAAAAATAGTATCAGCCCTGTATGCTAATTTCCATATTTCCAAGACAGAAAACAAACACTGGAGAAAGTGCAACACAAAGCATCTCAAAGCTGTGAGAATTTGTCCACCTTCATTTGGAGAGTCCCAAGTCATTTCAGAGCCTGAATCACACTGGTTGCAAGAATTGCCTCCTGGACCGCATGCCCTGCATTCATGAGCTTCTCTAAAGAGGAAGTGCCAAATCTAGTTTGAGCTGACTTAATAAATGTAGTAACCAAAATCCTTGGGCTTCATCCATTACCAGTTTTTACATCTCCCATTCTTTGGGTTGGCTTTGGCACAAGAACTGTGTGACCAGCCAAATCCATCAGCAAATGCTCATCTGGTTTCTAGTAATCCAGAGACCATGGATTAAATGCCTCTGCATTGGATTATGTTAGCAAGCAAATATAAGGCCACACATATGATTTTGGTCAAAAAGTTTTGATTTAAATATGCTCAATAAATACCTAAATCAGCTGGAGCATCATCCAGATTACTTAAAGTACGACTTCTGAGAATTTACTAGTCCCACTAAATCCTCACAACTGAAATTCCTCATCATTGTAATGTGAGGGACTTGCAAGGCTGCTCCCAAAGGGAACCGCACATCTGTCCTGACTCAGATCACCATCCCAGGTTTGTGATTGTGATAACGACTCTGAGCAGCTCACTTTGCAAGGTGCATTTTGCAGGGAGCCAGCTCAGGTCCAGGAGTATGGCCGTGTGCAGTGCCCAAGATCTGCTACTAACTCAGACCTAGGAGGTCTGCACTTTTTAAGGGTTCTGCTTTTTAAAGGAAGGTCTCTGAAGGTATTTCACATGACAGTAGGCAAACGTATGTGACAGCTGCAGGTCTGAGCTCAGAAATGCAGGATTTGTGCCCCTTTGGACTTGCCATAAATTCGGTGCTTGCCAGGATCTGAATTAACTTGGTGGATGAAAATAAACAACTTTTCCAGGGCGTTTTCAAAACTGGTTTCCCAGCCCTTCCAAGTAGCATTTCATTTTAGGAAACACCAAAATACTTTCCCCATGAGAACTCCCTCTGCAAGCATGGATCCAAGCCAGGGTAATACCATACTCTGCGAAGCTGCGCAGTTCACATGGCACAGGATGAGTGTCCCTTCCAGATAATGCTCTGTGAAACCAATGGTTACACCACAGCAGCCCCCTGGCCATCACCTGATACAGCAGACACATTCATAGCAAGTGGATCAGTCAGGATCCAGTTTCCAAATGCAGGGCTTGAATAATTAGATGCTCCCATTGCTGTTCAATGGGAGCTGGGCATTTTACTTCCCTGCACATCACGCAGAATTTTCATATTGCTTTTCCTCTGCCTCCCACACCTCCTTGCCCCAAGCTTTCACGATTAACATGGCAATGGAGATTGAACTGTGTGCATACATTGATTCGCTGCGTGGTTTGGCAATAGAAAGTAAATCCAAGCTACTTACCTCAGCGCAGACCCCTTTGGCGTTGCAATGCCATAGCCTTTGGAGTCCAAGTTACCTCCCACCTTCATAGTGTCACAGGGTTTCCGCTGCTCGATGTACTCGTTCATCGTGGACTCCAAGAGGTAGGCATACTTCCCTTTCGACTTCCTCACCCGGATCATTCCCTCTTCTGTCGTCCTCACAAAAACGGAGGGCTCGGCTGACTTCATATATGTCCACATCTTCTCAAACACTGCTATTTTGGATCGCTGTGCAGGACAGCAGAAACCCAACAGAAGTGTTAAGAGAGGTTTGGGTGCCATCTGAGATTTCCAGCTTGGATTGAACACATATCAGATGGGCAAAGGAAAGCAAAAGAGGTAACAGGATGTTAATGAACCTCCTGCCATTTCTGCACCAGGGCAACAACCCTGATTTCTGCCATCTATTTGTGTACAGCAAGTGATGTTGCAGATCAAAGCAAGGGCAAACCAAGATGGAAATCAGGAGATGGTTTCTTTTGGAGCTGCTCAGAGTAGCTCCTCGGTAACGTGGGGAAGCATACAGATATTCCATATCTGTGTTTACAATCACAGAATAACGCATGTACTGGAGGCACTGCCAGCCTTCTGAGCAGCACAGGGAAAACTGGATTTTTGCTGTTCTAAGGACAAGCTCGGCAGGTAAGGGGAAGCAGGAGAAAAAAACAGACCTGAGCTGAGGATGAGAACGGAAGGGCCTGGAGGACTTGTCAAACAAGGGGCTAATAAAAATGTTTTCATTAAAGTTTCCTGTTTACCCTAAAAAATTCTTTAGTGGAGCCAGCTTCCAGGGTCCCATAGGCAATTTCCGTCTGCTTGGCCAAGTCCTCTGCACTCTCGATGGGAGAAACCATCCTTTCCACGGTGAGGAAGGCAGCCAGGTTAGCTGTGTAGGAGGATATGATGATCAAGGTGAAGAACCACCAGACGCCACCGACTATGCGGCCGGAGAGAGACCTGGACACAGAGAGGAGAGTTAAACAGGAGGAGTGTGAAGGTCCAAAATGTGCACTTCGCTCTTGCAGCCCCATCGTTTACCTGGGTATCTACCCAAAATCATGTTTTCCAGCCACTTCCAGGGAAGCCAAAGGTCTATCTCAGTTCTTCATCTATTCTTCAAGGTGTCAATGTAATTAGGTGGAGACAAAAAACTTACAGTGAAAAAAAATTAGCAAAAAACTGATTGAATTTGTTTTGATTTTCAATTCCTTTCAGAACATATAATAAGATATGGAGAAAACAACAAGGAAGGTTTAGCTGGGCAGGGCAATGCCCATCCAAACAGCAGTTCTGGTAAGGCCTGTGTCATGCCATGTACCCCCAGTGCGAAGGAGCACCAGAATGGAGCCAGACTAGATACACAGACCAACCGGGATCACTAGGTCAGCTCCTCCATCACCTGAATCTTAAAAACCGAAACCTTTGTGTTTTTCTATAAGACATATTGAAGCTCAGAGAGGAACTATGGCCTTTAAGAATAATTTGCCTAATGACATTCTCTGTCTTGTATTCAGCATATGGTTAGACAAGATGTTCATAATAATGCTTTAAAATCTAAGTATTTTGCACTCACAATCAAATGACCAATTATCTGCAACCTCTGGATAGATGGAGAGGCAAATGAGTCAGGCATTCATTTATATTAGAATCTTTCCAAATAATTTTTAAGAGTGGAAGATAATTTTAGAGTGATGTCAGGATTCATGCATTCTGTCTAAATTATTTATATGCTCCTTCTCTAGATGCAAAGCACTGTCCGAGACAGGAGGTAACTTACAATGCTATTTGATAAAGCCAGACAGTCTGAGTAAGGAGGACCTGCCCATGAGAAACACTGTTTATTTCTCCGTGGGGGACCACATCTCAGTACTGCTTTTCTACTGACCTGAGTCACTCCACAGAAATATGGTTTATTGGATGGTAACAGAGATATTTCAGTCCAGCTAAGGGCACTGGACCAGCTCATGATTGCTCCTGCCATGCTGTGTCTGGATCAGCGTGAAGCCTTGAGTCCAGCTGCTGTGGTTTACTGTGGTTTAACGCGACTTGACAAACCAACCTGAATGCTCCGTTGCTCCATCAAGGGAAAAAACACACCCTGGTAATCACTGAAATCAGAGCTGGAAAGAGACTAAACCCACATAGCCCACCAGCTGCACAGCTTAGATCTAGGCTATACCCTTCCAGTTTGTCCAGTCTGGTTTTAAACGCTGCTGATGTGAAAAGACCTGCTCCTGCAGACGTCACGTCATCTCCCCATTTAGATCAACCCACCCTGAAACCTCTTCAGTCAAAACCCTTTGAGATCACTTCCCTGCAGAAAGCAGGCACAGTGACTGAGCTCACACACCAGCAGCACGTGGGGCAGAGCAGTTTCATATGTGGAAATAAGACCCATTCCACCTCATGCACTGTCAGCTACATGCTCCTGGGGAACGATCACAACAGTTTTTCACCCACGGCAGAGAAAAACTGCAGGAAACGCAGCTGCAAGGGATTACAGCCGTAGAAAGGACAAGCAGTGTACTTTACAGCTGTGATTGAAAGGAATTCTGTGGTTAGAGAGGGCTCAGGCTTTCCTCTGCATAGGGGCCCTTTTTGGAGCAGCCTCTGCCCTCTCCTCTAGTTTCTCCTTCCATTGGCTTTTCTGAAACTGGGCAGCAAAGTCCATCTCACCATAAACTCGAGCTCAGTGAATGACTTTGCAGTGAATTACATTCTCTTTTCAAGGTGTTTCAGGAAAGTCTACAGGACTCATCTCCACCGTCATACTATAGCGAGTTCACAAATCCTTTTTTTATTCATCCAGACCTTAAAAAACAAGAAAGGCATGACAAAGAAGGCTTTTTCAGGTATGCAGGCCACTGGCATGATTTCCAACCATAAGCTATATGCTGGTCACCCCATCCTGCAGTGTCTCATGCAAACCTTCTCCTTTGTTGGCAACCGCAGCAACGTGACTGTCCAGACTGACAGTCCCCCATCCCAGATTACATTCTTTATATACCTCCTCATCACTGCTAGCCAGAGAGGGGGATCAGAGGTTTGTTGTGGGAGTGTGGGGTGCTGTGGGAAAGACAGGCAGATAGGCACTGTTCTTCTACTCTCTCTTTAATTCCCTACGAGACATACTCACCAAATAACCTCTAGAGGTGAGTATAGACCTCCAGGGATGACTGACCTTATCTATTTCAGGTTGGGAGGAAGTGCCTCTGCAGGCCTCCTTCTCTACTGGATTTCGAAGGAACTAGGATGGCTAAGTTGGAACAAACAACTAATTTTTAGGTAGCTAAAGTTAGGTGAGCTAAATACGACCATCATGCTTCCCATCTGTGGGAACTCAGCCTGCTGGACTGTCAGTGCAAATGGCTTTACCTTTTATTTCTTATTTGGAGAGGGACTAGGGAGGAAGGTAGCTATAGATTCATCTCACATGTCTTCAGACTGATGGGGAAGAGTAAAAAATACCTGTTTCTAATTAGTCTGGATGATGTGTGCTCAGGGAAGGAAGCTCTCAGAGAAGGCACACAGGCATTAAACAAAAGTAACCAGATAATGTCAAATATAACAATCTCTGCTGATGAAGGCCACTTTGAGCTGGCAAAATCCCTTTGTGTAGCAAAAAATCACATTCATTTCCAGTTGCAAATTATACAGCTTTTCCTTCCTTACGAAGCTGGGATATTTCTGCAACTTGTTTCAATCCCTTCAGCGGCAGTCAGCCGGATTCCTGCCTCTAGACCCTCGACATCCTGGTGATATTCATTACTGGCTTACCCCACGGGGGCTGCCTGCTGTCAGCTGCAGATGGGTTATGTTTCCTGGCTCCACACCTGGCACTGACAGCATGAAAAAGTAACTCCGGGGTGTTGAAACTGCGAGGTAACAAGGAGGGCTGAGCAAAAAGGGAGAGAGGCCTGTAGCTTCTTTCCCATGGGAGCCAATTGGGATGGGATGCATGTCTGTACCACGCACCAGTCTCATCTGGGCTGTGTCTGCTGCTGGTGCTGGTCATTTCTCCTCATGCTATGAGATGCTCTGAGGAGGTGAGCACTCTCATAGGCTGTGGAGGAAAGGAGAGGAAACAAACAGTTTGCTGTGGCTGCCAGCATGGTTAGACCTTCATATGTACGATGTTTTGTGGCAGATACTGATAATGGGCAATGTTTGCCATCACTCCTAGATGGACTCGGAGCTAGAAGCTGTGAATCTAAACTGCTGTAAACACACGGCAGAGAAAACACTCAGCATATGGGCTCTACAGGACATCGTTCTTTTGTTTCGTGGCTGTGCAGCATTTAACACAAGGGAGCACTGGTTGGTGATAAAGGCTTTTGGAGGCTAGTGCAGTACAACAAGAACTATAAGAATAGCCATAATGAAACACCACACAAAGCAGACGCAATCCCATGTGACATCCCCACAGCTCAATAGCACCGGACATAGGTTAAACAGGATAAGTTAGATTTCTCTGGATAATCATATTGCCTATTTAGATTTTGAGTCAATGCCTGTAACTGATTATCTCTGCAAGTGGTTCAAAAGAAAATATCCATTAAGATCTTGTTCTGTTACTTCTGTAGCCCAAGCAGGAGAGTAGCAGTGCTACCGTCGCGGCACACATTTGCAAAAGTGCCTTAGTAATTTAGGAGATAATGTCCCAAAAGCCTGGTCAAAAGCTACTGGGACTTAGAGTTATGTTTATGCTCTAGTAAGAGCAGTCATAGAGGAGTAGATATACCTTGTACTTTTAAGTCACTTTGGGGTTTTGAAAATCTCAGTCCACAGCTGGATAACAGAAAATGACCTTCCGCTTGACTAACAAATGTTCTACAGCTTGAGCCCTACCTCAAGTTCATTTCTCTTCACTAACGGGCAGTATGGGGTTTAAATCCGCTTGCATGGAGGATTTACATCTACCCATACCCATTCAAGCATAACGTGGAGGCAATCAGCTCTCTGCTGTGTGGAAATGAGTTACTAACTCAGTCCTGTGCAGAGGTAATGTGAGATGGAGCACACTGGTTAGTACTTTAAAGATATGATAAGGTTCAGATGTTTAGATTTGTCTATTTGACCTCGGGGTTTATTCACTTTCATTATTATAGCCATACTTGTGAATAGCATCTAAAAAAAGAGGGCAGAATAAGATAAGGAAGGATAACAGTGAAAGGCTTTAATGAATGGCTAATTCTGGGATGCAGGAAGGGATGAAATAACTAGATAGATTAGGTTGTACATTATTCAACCTATCTTATTCCTTCTGCACCTACACATTTCTTTCCTACACAATTCAAATTAAGATCCCTTGGTTCCTTCTTCTAACCTATGCTGGCTAAAATCATCTTCCCCTCCCCCCCATCCTCTCCCTGACTCAGGGCCCTGCCTGTCCTTTACACAACAGGAGGAAGAACAGGTGCTCCTTTCCAACATTATCCTTGCAGGAGTAAGTAGTAAATACTCTGCCCTCATTACCCACAGTGTACAATCTACTTAAAATTTGAGCTGGCTGGGAACCAGAATTGCAGCAACACGGAAGATTCTGAAATTGTAAATTAAACCTTAATATCATTAATTCAAATGAAAAGATAATGGTCACAAATGTCCTCTAAAAGTAGCGTTCTGAAAACGGTTGGTTTGGGTCCATCCAAGCTTTGCATTTTTCTCTTCCTTCATGTTTCATTTCTGAAAGGCTAAAAGGTATCATTTTAACGTGGTAAACAATTTTGTTTCTGCTTTCTCATTACAAAGAATTTTCTTTCAGCTTTTATAATACATTAAACTCTTACCTACCACACATATAATCTAAAAGATAATTCTGAAATGTGTTATTTTATATCTATCTAATAGAAAAACTGCAGACAACCAAGCTGAGAATAATAATTTTGATTTTCTTACTTAGATGACATTTTTTTTTTACCTTTCCTGACAAAAGCAACTGCATTTTGTCACTAGATAACAAAAGGAATTGTAAATTTCCTTTGTTCCCACAAAGTGATTTTTTAAAATATTCTAGCCTTAGCATTGATGGATTCTTCACAGGAAAAAGAAAATCATGCAGCTATAATCTCTTATTTCGTAAAACAAAATGCAATCTCCGATCAAATAATTTGCTCTTTGATCTTATCCCTTATGGAAGGTAGGAAAAGCTGACAGGAGTTTGCCTCTGCTTTGCCATCTTAGTAGAAGAGCATAATTTTTTTTTTTTTTGTGAAAAACATCAAGATCACCAGAAAATATACAAAGCAAACCTCACTGGAAAACTGTTCAAGCACCATCTCAGCTCTCTCCCACTTCTCCCCTCCCCCTTCCCAAATCTATTTCTTAGGGAGGATTACACCTAAACTGACAGAGTTTTAATTAGAAGTGCAAATCTGGGATTCTAAAGCCATAGTTGCTTTGGGAGGATTTCCCAGATCTGCTGTTAAATTCAATTCTAATAAAGGCTCACTTAGTCAACTGACATATTTGTCACTGAATGAATTTATGCAAAACTGTTGAAAGAAAAGCTCTTATACGCTTGTTCTACTGATTGTGGGTCAAATCCACTTTTGGTCTTCTACCCACACAGATCCTCTGATCTCCGACACCGCTCTGCTAATTTGATACTAACTTTTGATAATTTTATGGGTCTATCTGGAGACTGACTTGGTAGTGGATTAGTTGCAAACATTTTGTTCCAGTTTTGCTCTTATTTTAAACAAATTTTTGACATTAAACTCTGTTAATGTAAACGAGCTTCGCTTTTTCTGTGTGTCACAGACCATCTGGCACTATTTTATCTCCAACCCTGACATGAACCCCAGATTTGCTTGAAAAGTTTGTGAATAGTCATAGATAGAGGAACAAACTTAGCGTGGGGTTGTGGATCTGAGAACAACTCTGGGTGCATCTATCATGTGCACGATGAAAAGTTCTTATTGTCTTATGCTTTGCTATGCTACTGATGGTTCTGAACGAGCTACCAATAATTTGTCACAAAAAAAGGAGCAATTATAATGCGTGTTTCTCTGTCCATGCTGTATTATTAATTTTCTTGCCATTATTAATTTGTATTTACTTATTATTGAACACTATTTCCTGATACAAGAGTCTGGAGCCCTGAATGTAGCGCTGGGCTTATTTTGAGTCTCTGTGGGTAACATTGGCCAGCAAGACAAGATAAAGAAGCTGAGGGTGCACAGGTACTGGGAGTCCATACTGTCTCTCTGTTGCTTTTGTTTTCTTAGTTTTTGTTTAAAAATAAAATGCAATTGAGAGCTTTTTAACTTTTGTATATGTGCTAGAGATCTGCTCTTTCTCATGTTTTCAGGCAAACCATGCCAGCCCATCTGACCCACAAAACCAACATGCCAGAAGGAGGCAATATGGATTGCAGAATCACAGCAGAAATCCTTCTAAGAAGGGGCTTTGAGGTCGCTTGCTGTGTAAATATTTCAACGACTGAACATATTGTCTGCAAATATGCAAAATCTCCCAAATTCAATGGGAAGACGTATATCTGTGAGGCTTTAATTATAAGTCATAGTTTATTTACTGTTTTCTTCTGGATAAGCTAATGGTCCTGGACAGCAGTGTATGGTCCCTTTCCTACCATTTCATTTCTTTGCAGAATATATTGGCACTTTTTTCTTCAATTTCCCTTTCATGGGCAAAAACACTTTCTAAAACAAGTTTTACTGCTTAGTCAGAAATGCATCATGCCACTTGTGGTCCTCCAGTCATTGGAGCTTGGATTGCTGCAGTGCTAAGTAAAAGCATGACTACATGGAGCAGCTACGTGCTGTCTTCAAGACATTCACTTAGCATTTTGACAGGCAAAACCAGTCTAACCAGAGGACTAGTATCCAGAAGCTCTATTTTTTTGTTCATTGGGAAACCCTGCCACTTTATGGGATCCAGGGTAGCTTTCTTCGTCTCTCTAATTCAGTTCCCAGCTGTGGGAGAAGAGGATGAATCACATTTATGAACTTCACCTGGGTGGGTGGCCTGAAGTGTTGGTCACCAGGCGGAATTTACTTCTGAGCTGCTCCTTTTCCCACTTCCCTTCCTGAGAAACTCAATCCCAGCAGGCAGAGGCAGCATCAAATGGGTCCAGCTACGCAAGGGGTAATTTATATGCTCAAGAACAGTCTGCAGGTTGTGCCTTCCCGTGGTCCTCAGTGGAAACAAAAAGCAGCCTGCTGATACCTAACCAACACAACTCACCTGCACTGCTAAGGAAGTATAGTATTGAAAGTACTAGAAGCCAAGCAAACATGGATTGACACGGGCAACGAGCCCCCCTCAACTTCAGCAGGACCCATGTACTACCCGTGGTATAAAAACATTCCCCTAGTGCAGAACTGTAGAACTGAGATCTGTCCTTCTTTCAAGGGAGTCACCATCCCTGAGCAGTCAGAACTGGCTGCTGAAATGACATGCTAATCCCTAAAAATGCAGGATAACACACCCAGCCTTTCCAGAGGGCTGCTAAAAAACATTGTAAAGAAAGGACTAGGATAGAGGGATGAGGTGGAACCCCAAGAAAAAGCAAGAGCGTGGTTGAAAGGCAGAACAGATAGATCCAAAGAAATACAGCTGTCATCCTCTTAAGTAGAGGCACAGTGTGCCTCTCCAGGTTGAAAATCAGGAGTAGGTTAAGAAATAAGTGTTTAGATAGGGGTTTGCTGGGAAACACATGGTTGCTTTGGGCTGCTCAGCAGCTCTGGCAAAAGGCAAAGTCATCCCTCTTCTGCAGTTTTGCCAGCTTTTGCTACAAGGATAAAAAAACCCCCTGACTCTCCTCATGCCTTTGAGCAAAAATTTCACTGTAAAAAAAGGCTCTTCACGTATTTTTCTCACTTTGGCAACATTTGTTCGCTTTGCTGAGAAAAATGCACAAGGTGACAAGCATAAAATTTTGTCAGAAGCACTCGCTGGCGTGCCCCAGGAGATTCATTACTCAGGAACTTCCTCTACCTCAGATGGCCCCAAATTTAACAGCATTCATACTTCTTTTAAAACAATGACCTATTGTGCTAATTTCTTTTGCTGTGCTGCTAGATTTCATGTAGTCCCCTTCACTCTCTTCTTCAAAGTCTGCTTGATGAAAAAGCTTTTTTTTTTTTTTTCCCCAAAGATTTAATATATTTTGGATTATATTTGACCAGTTCTTCATTTTTCCAAGACCTTCTTTTGCCATCTACACACGTTCACAATTTAGAACTCCATTTCTAAGACTTCTGGACAGTGCTACAATACCCTAGTTCAGACTTGTTCCAGGGTGTCTTGCCTTGGTTCTTTTTGTTCGGTATTATTTGTTTGTTGTTAGGCTTTTGTTTGTTTTGGGTTTTTTTTGTCTGCATTTTGCCAGATTTTCCAATCTGATGAGTAAAGACTTTTTCTGGGAGGAGAGTATTTTCTGCCCTGGAGGATTTTAACTCTGTGCAATATTCACAAATATTCCCTTCTTTTTCCTCTCTCGTTTCTAATTTCAAATGTTATCCCTCATCAAGACTGTACAAGTTACATTTTCTCTATTTTCACTTTGGAGCCTTTCTTTTTTTCTGCAAGGGCATACTGTATCCCCTGTAGAAGTGGTGAGGAATGAGTCGTCTCCCCAGCCAGTGTTTTTTAGAAGAGATTTATGTGCACAGGAGTGCCTGTCTTTTAACATTAAAACTCCCAAACTAGGAAAGGAAGACGTGTTCAGTGTTTCTGCTGCCCCTATTTCACCTGCTAAGATCCATTTGGTGATTTTTTTTTATTTTTTTTTTTAATTTTGGAAGGTTTTGGAAGCACTGCTGAGATGAAAAGCTGCCCCCTCCCTCTGCCTTTCTGCAGCCTGAAAACTTGCTTCTCATTGACAACTTCAAGAAATGGGAGAGAAGAGAATATTCCTCCTACAGGAGAGCATCCCATACGCTTGAGTCCTGCAGCTGAGCTATCACGGACCCTTCTTCAGAGCTCACACCTATCCACAGTGTCCAGGTACTCGTTTTTACTGCTTTTCCCTTTCATGATATGGGGGCTCCTCTTCCTTTTCATTCCTCTGTTCACACATTTGCCTCCTATTACTTTTCATCAGACTGTGTTGGGAGAATTCATTAGTGTATATAACCTGCTTTGAAGTTGTCCAAATAACGGTGATGTAACACTTTTGCACTTCTATAGGCTCTTTTATCTGAAGATCAAAGTATTAAGTTATGATTACGATGATTGGATTATTGCTGCTTAGCCTTTGGATCTAAGGGTAAGCAGCAACTCTTCTGGGTAGGCATTAATCAGAATTACTGAATTTTATTAAATAGATTGAATGCCATAAAGTATGCTTCTGCTTAAAGAAAGGGGTGCAGACACAAGCTGTACGTCCTTTCTTAACTTTTGACTATATGAATCAGGTGGCTCCTAGCTGTTGCTTGGCTCCTTTGATCCGAAGGAAGATCGAGACAACAGCATGGAGAACTTCAGATGTGACTCCATGCTCCGCCTCCTCCAACTTTGGACCATGTCCAAGCACAGCAAGGCTTTTGCCCCTATTTTGTGGCACAACCCACATTTTGTTTTTCTCAATTACTCAGCTTCATCAAGCCTTTCACAACCAATAACCTAGCACCTCTGTCAGATTTCAATAAATTTGTCTTCTCCTGCTCAGAGTTTTGGGATATTATAAAGGACATTGCTTGCTGTGTGTACGCACTCCTGAACTTCTTATGAAAAGTGAGTAAAGTGCCTCCTCAGTTACCAGGACAAGTAGTTGGGATGAAATCTGGGACAAAAGCAGAATAGATACAATAAATCTCATACTATGGTGGAATAAGAGAAGTACTCCGAACCTGTCAGTGGAAGGCCATGAGGTTTTGGCCAGCTCTGGGGACTAAACCAGCAAGGAGCAGTTCTGGATGCTCTGTGTGTTGTGAGCCAGAACAATTTGAATTGAGGAGTTTAGTGCTCATACGACTGTGTAACTAGAGAGCGTGCACATGAGATCTTAGTGCTGATCAAAGTGATGTACAGCATATGGAAGAGTTATTTAATCAGGGCTTCCCTGTGAAATCGCTGTCAGGGTTTCCCATCTTAGCTACAATATTTTATCTGGAGTGCCAACAATAAAGCGGTATGTGACCGGCGACCTTGCAGAGGACATCACTTCAGGGAGCTGGAGGTCATACAGCTCCGCACGACTCTTATTCTTCGACAAACGCTCTTGGCAATCGACCTTGCTAGTAGGAAGACATAACCACGTGCAGTCCTGGCCTCAACTTTGAGGATGACAGAGCCCAGCTGAGCCAACTGCTGAGAATAACAGGTTATCAAGGGGGAAAAAAATGAAAAGAGAAAGTGTGTTACTCTTACTGATGGAAATTCAGCAAATGTAATATGGAGTCCCTGGAGCCTCAGAGGGTCTCCTGCCAGAGTCATGGAGAAGTCTATAAATCTGAGAGGCACTCCTATAAATCTTGGTGCTGCTCACAATCCTGAGCCAGTGCACAGCATTAGAGGAACAAGCAGCATGTGCCATTGCCACATCAGAGGTGCCCTAACAAAACTTCCCAATAGATAAAAAAAACCTGTGCAACGCACTTATCCCCTGCTATTTTTGACTTCATTTTCAATCAAAAATTTGAGAAACATTTATTTGGTCCTGAAGAAAGAGATTGCAAATATATTTTTAGCTTAATAAATCTGCTTTTGGATCAAGTGCTTGACTTACTTTAAACACAGCTGGTGGAATGATTAACAAATCTGTCATTCAATGGGGGAACTTGAAGCAAATTTCTTGCTGTTCCCCAGTAACCTCAGAGCTGTGGAAGAGTCACTAGATATGCCCAACAGAGAAACATCCCAAGGAAATGACTTACAGATCAGTGGAGGAAAAATTCATTATGTCTGCAGCATTTAAAAATTTTCAGATGCCTGAGCATGGAAATTTCAAAGGCTCGTTGTGCTTTTAAA
Organism: Baryphthengus martii; assembly: GCA_013396935.1. Classification (NCBI taxonomy): domain Eukaryota; kingdom Metazoa; phylum Chordata; class Aves; order Coraciiformes; family Momotidae; genus Baryphthengus; species Baryphthengus martii. Next base: position 1,296,859 of record VWZK01017429.1, on the reverse strand, counting down.
GATGAAATTGTATTTTCCCAACAATATTCTATTTGGTTGGTTATTTCCTCCTTCTGAGTCCTCTGTATCCTTCAGCATTTTTCCAAATGAAAAAGAGGATAGCAAGATGACTATTTGAAAAGAATTTCCATTTTCCCCTGGCTGCCACATTTTGGTTGCCATGGAAGTGCGCAAACTCCAAAGGGGACTGTTTAGTTAGATATTGTGCCATTTGTCAAGCTGCTCCTCTGGTGAATCACTTTCCCTGGTTAAGTGCATTTTAGAAATAAGTGTGGTCATCAGTTCCTGGTGATTTGCAAGTACTGCTGTTACCCTGTGACCTGAATTTCCTCTCCCTGGACATAATTAACTCTGCCAGGTAGAGATAATTGCAAAAAATTTGGTACACTTTTAAAAGGATAGAAGACTTTTACAGAGGTGGAAATCCTTTTTTTTTTTTTTTTTTTACTTTTATTCTTAAAGACCAATCTCAGCTCACTAGTTCAAGCAAATTGCCAAAAAAAAAATGATCCTGATCTTTGTCCCCATGGACAAGCCTCCAAGCCCCCTGGATTCACCCCACACTGGAGAAGCAGTAAGGATACTGAACCAAGCCTGACTTGGCTGCTTTGTCCCCCAGGGCAGCCCCAGCACAAGCTGCAGGTTGCACATGCTTCCCAAGCAAATGACAAACTGCTTCTTCCTTCATTGTGAAAATAAACCCTTTGCCTCACGACTGCTCAGTGAATCCAGCTGGTGGTCTGTAGTTGCAAGAAGACCATCTCCCATGTCCCCAAAGAGGCTTTAGCAAGCCCTGCCAGCTGGCTCCACTTCGTCACCCCCAGACCTTCCTGTGCAAACAGTGTGAGGAGAAAAACAAAAGCACAAATCTTTCCTCATTGCTTGTGGAATTCCTACCTTGGGAAAGCTTGCACAGCTCTCCAGCAGCTCTCCAAGACAAGTTAAGTCCTGTTTAAGGTTCGAATGGGTACTGCAAGGACGGCACGAGAACTGCGCAGCAGGCCAAAAAGACAGGCAGATGCTTGGAGTGTCAGAGAAGAAGCCTACTGAAATCAAGAAGAGCCGCCAAGTAAACATCAAGGCTCAGCCTTCATTTCAGGAAGGAATTAGAATCCTTTTAATTGGTAAATGCAGCTGGCTCTAATTTCTCTAATTCTAAATTTTTAGCAAAATAAGTAAGTACCCTGCAAATGCATGTTAACAAAGGGAAGAACAGAAATAATTCTGTTGAAAACAACCCAAATCAAACCTCTCACTAAAAAAAAAGAAGAAAATTTTTGTCCTAACCAATTTCTGATTTAGATCTTGTCTAAAACCGGATAAAATCTTTCAGTACTAGGAGCATCTTGATGAAATTTAAAAGTGCTGCTATTTTTCAAACTCTCGAGAGGCTAGTTTAAGAAAAGAACCCTCAACAACTTGGAGCAATTTTGTTGTTATTTCCACCAGCTCTATGACTGAAGTCTCCTGTGAATTTTTCAATTGATCTAAAAAGAAATGTAAATAAGCAGGAGAAATAGCAGAAGAGAAGGTTCAGCATTAATTACAGGTAGATAGTAAATACCGTACTTGCTCTTCTGCAGACAAACCGCTGTGCTCGAGCACAACAGAAAGCCCTCAAAGGAGTGCGGTGAAATACAAGCCCAGCTGCACACTGTATAGATCAGCCAGAGCACACCGCTTCCACGTCACTGAAAACAAATAACGATGTCCACAAAACGCCTATAAATAATAGATCATATCTATCGACTGGATAGCAGCCAGCATTTATATCTCTCCTTTACACCTCGGAGTGCACTCATTCGTCATCTCTGCCAGCAAACCTCCCTAAGCAGCATGTTCCGCCCCCCAGCGAGGGGGTCACAGTTTGGCACATACCACTGCCCCCAGGGCTGGGCTCTGCAGGTAAGTTAAGACCCAGCCGAGGGGTAGATCGCATCCTGCACCGTGTCTCCCTGCATGCAGTAAAAATCCACAGTTTTTAGGGCACACTGGTGGTCCCACCATTTCCTAGCAGTGGTCTCCTAGGGCACCCTTGCACAGACCAGCACAGAACCTCTTCTTTCTCATGCATCCTTACTGATGCTCCCAAAACATCGCCTCTCAAGTGTGGCTCTCTCCCAGACGCAGGCTGTGATGAAAGCTTTTTCCATCTTTTCACTTCCAGCACAGGCTGACGAGGGTATCTCCAGCTCTTTTCTCAATCATGCAGATTATGCTGAGCAATTTCAAGCTCTGTTGTCCAGATATTGTGACACGAGACCCTATTTTGTCATGATACGACTAAAAATTTCCCTTCTACTCCTGGTATGTTTTGATGTGAATTCAAAATATACGTTTCGCTTCTTCAACACAGTATAGAGACCCCATAAAGCTGGGTTTATTTTTGGAGATCTCTGTTTAATTCTCCTCTGGCAAGGCAAAAAGGATGGCTGCATTTACTGGGTAATACCGTGTGATATTTATCCTCATGTCAAACTCCAGTGGGGACAAGACTCCAACAGTTACTCAGCTAAGAGAAAAGTGTATATTCTATCTTGTGGTATCTTCAAGGGAAGAATAAATGCCTTTCCAGAAGATCTATTTTAGCTAAATATATTTCATTTTAGTCAAACATAAGTTTTCTGAGTCACAGGAAGAGTAACTGAATTAAATTTAATAGTCTCCAATATACAAGAAGTCTCTTTTGAGCTCAAACCATATGAAGCAACACATTTGTGATCACAAAGAATAGAAGACCAAACCAGGAAGCTGACAAGGGAAATAGATACTTTGCTCCATGCTTTTTTATCCTTTTCACAACAATCAAATAATTTATTTTGTAGAAAATGATGGGGCAGGTGAAAAATTCAGATGCCTTGTTTTGCTGTAGAGGAGGTCAGGAAGCAGAGATGTTCCCTCGGTCTCCTCAGTGCTCCGTTCTGAGCAAGGAATGGCAGCAATGTGCTGGAAGATAGCGAGGTCCCACTCTCCACAGCTGCTGCATGCTGGAGTTATTTTAAGCTCTGAAGACAATTTATCAAATTACATTTCTGAAAAATGGTACAATGTGAGACATATTTACTTCACATTTCTCTTGCTGCAGACTTGTGCTATTGGCTGCGGGATATTTATTACTTCAGATGCCTGCTCTGAGAATCTCCTTTCTGGGTCTCTATTTCACATTTAACGACTGCTTTTGCAATTTTATGACTGTTTTTTGAAGTTAAGGTGGCACTTTGCAAAGCCTAATGGTTTACGGCCTGTTTCAGACTTCACTGATTCCTGCCCATTACTACATACCTGGAACTACTTACAACTCCAAAATGTTGCTTCTCCCCTATTCTGCTGTGTATCAGCCAGTAGTTTGAAAGCACAGACTTTAAGGGCAATGACAGAGACCATATCATCTCAATCAGGACTAATTAGACCACGTGCTAGTGACTAAACCACATCCAGTGGGACCACTGGTCAGTGATGGTGCAGAAGTGGGACAGTACAATCTTACGGGAAAAGTCCAAGAGCTCACACCCTCCTTTGGTTGAAACCTACAATCAAAGTCATTCCATTCACGACTTAGGAGGGATGGATTCCTTGCTCAATGCTTATGTTGCAACATCCAAAGGGACACCACAGGTTACCGCTGGCTCTGGCTGGGACTCTCCATGGCTGGTTACCGCCTGGCCTTTGTCACACTCATCCAGTCTGTGCCTAGCTATTGAAAGCGTTAGAGTTTCAAGGACATCAGTTGACCTCATGTCCAACTGCCTCACTCTTCAGGAGAAGAGGCTATGAGCACATCACCCACAGCTACATTGTGTCTTAGCCATCTGCAGGTCATCAAATTCAGAGTATCTTTAAAGTGCTTGATAGATCGTGTCCAGCATACTTAAAAGCCTGATTAAAGTTCTGGCTAGTAAGACTGTCCTTTAAAAGTACACCACTTTCCTTCAAAAGCATATTTGTGTCTCTGTGGGGGACCAAAGTTCCCTGAGGACTGGTCTGAGACTGAGGAACACACATTTACAACAGGAAGGAGTTGCTGCAAGCCTCACCACCCGCTGTGCTGAGTGATGTGTCTGCAGTTTTGATCTTACATTTTTTTTATGATAAATACATAGTGGCATATGCACTGAAAACAAGCACACGCTGGAAAAAAACCCCACAAACCTCCAGACAAATTTCCCCTGCTCCTTTCCAAAACAAAACTGAAATAAACAACCTGAAACCTCTACAAAAACAAAATACACCCCTGCACTTGCTCCTTTCTGCTGGGGAGAGGATGACAGAACAGATGTATAACAGAAGCTATTTATGTTGGTTAATGCATTACTGGGGAGATGCTGAGAGATTGTAATGATAAGTTTAGAAGCAACAGTATAGGAAATATATTGGAATAGAGCAGATCCCCACCTGCCCACATTGTTGTTCGCCCAAGCACTCATTTCTAAGTGATGTGTCACAGAAATCCTGCACTAGGTTCGTGTGAAAAATACATGTGAAATATGGAACGTGCTCAGAGCCTTTCTGTACAACAACATCCTACGGAAATTCTCACTCTTCTGCTTCCTCCTTGCTTTCAGATCTCAGAGAAATGTGTCCCCCCTGTCACTTGCCACCATCTCAAGGAGCTGTACTGAGGGTACTGGGAGTTATAATAATTCCCGTATTTCAAATTTTCTCTTCTTGCAAATGTTTGTAGTCAGAAAGTGCTCCCGTGCTCCATGGGAAAATACTGATTTCAGTAAAATTGTGATTTTCATTATCAGGATGATCAAATTAGCGACATTAAAATAACAATGACAAAATCATTCTCATTTCCCATTTCAAAGCAAAATAAAACAGAGCTTTGAAACGGTGATTCAAAGCATGTTGTTTAGCTAGAGCAAATCTTGTTACTTGAATCAAAGCCACTGATCTTTCCTTGACACTTTTTATTAGAGATATTTCCAAATTCACTATTCCACAAAGTCTCAGTCTTTCACCTCTCCACACTCCTCCTTGGAACAAAAACTGGCTATTGCAATATCCCCAAAGGAAGACATTCTCTTTCCTAAATAAGAATAATGATGACAAGAACAACAACGAGAATGAAAATCACAATAACCTGATCCTAACGCACGGGGCTGTGTTACAAGACAGCAATAAAGTTGAAATTCCCTCTGCTGCGAAGACTTTCTGAATGCTCCGCCTGGACTCCTACTAATCAATGATCAGATGATAAAACATATTCATAAAAGCTGTCACTATTAAAAAGCCCTGCAGGCTCTTATTTCCCTGCTATCTCAAGCTCATTAATATTTGGACAAATTGGCATCCCCTCGCTGACAAGCTGGTGCTTGGCCTCTCTTGCCATCCCGCGGGAGCTGTGCTAAGCTGCATAGTAACCTCCGCTTGCCGATGGAGTTGTGTCTCCTTCTCATCCCCTGATGCCATCCCAGTGTGCAGGAAATTAACTTCTGCCTACTGTGTTCACCCACAAAACACGTATCTCTGCTGAAATTTCCTTTGAAGGGAGACAAAACCCCAAAAAAACGAAGGATGGGGAAAAAAGAAAACAAAAGGTCTCTTTGCTGTCTACTTGTATAAGAGCATCACTTCATGTTGTGCCATGACATGTAAATGCAAGAAAATGCATATACTGCCTGCAAATTCATTCTTGTGACCAGCAGTGCTTCTGGTTTGAGTCAAACCTGGCCAAAAATGTTCTTAACCTCAACTGGGACAAGTGTGCTTCTCAGAGCTGTGGAAAGGGTGAACGACAGCTGTGTCCTGCAGCATCTGGCAGCTTTGGTGTTTGACCTGCCCACATGCTCTCCCTCCAACCAACATCCAGAGCAGACTTCTTGGGAGTGGTGGGTACATATGATCCATATTGCACGGCACAGGTCGTCAACCCTTTTTCAGCTTCATAAACCCTAAGTACATCTGTCCTGGCCAGAAAACACCAGCTCACATCTGACTACCTCATGAATATACATATGTCATAAGAAAGATCCCTCATTTATTATAGACATACCAGATACGTAATTTCTGCAGATGAATAAGATTATCAATAAAAATCCATCAGAGCCCCGCTTGGAGCTATTTGGTTCCCATGCTTTTAATTCTTTTTCTTTTCTTTTGAATGCCTTGTATGAACAAGATACCGAGAAGATGGGCTTCTTCATGGGCTCCTGCAATAGGCAAAATCTCTGTAATAAGACTTGTGGAAATATAGCTCTCAAAAATGAAGGCGATATTTCCTGACATTATTTACAAATAGTTCTTTGTCGTATCTCTGTTACAGATTTACATCATCTGCCTTTCCTGCAGTTTTCCAGTCACTTTATATTGTGCCAACTTTACTTTCAGATACTTTTTCTTAGAAATCACAAGGGTCATTCACCAAAAAGTCCCTTTAGGAGCCCTTTAGACTTTAGGTCCTACTGAACTTTTAGGCAGCAAAATTATTGACTGAAATGGGAACCAGAAGGAAAACTCAATACTATTCTGACCTTTCTAAAGGCAAATAATACTTAAAGCCACTCAGTGTGCTCCATAATCTTTGGCATAGACCATAACCTTTCACTGGGCACCTACCGCATTATTTCTCCCTACTTCACTGGTATTTTATAGCTCCCCTACAATGCCAGAATGATCGTTTCTAACAGCAACAAAATAAGTGACTGATGAAAACCAATTGCAATTTGCTGCCTTTAGAAAATCTAATTTGCATTTCTGTAAATTCCATCAAAAGAACTCCCCAGGATAAACTCAAAATGTTATTACATGGTCTCAAGTCCGAGGTCCCAGGTTCATGGCTGTGAGACCCGTGAACTGTTGCATCCTTTCTGAATCTGTAACCAATTCACAAAACTAGACTATGGTTCATGAGGGAAGGTCAAAGAACAACCTGCTCAGCTCCAAAGCATGCAGAAAGATTAAACCACATGGACTGGAAGAAGGTTCATTAGAGAAGACAACCCACCTTGGAGAAATATCACATCCTTGCTGCATGAAAGCTCCTAGGGAGAACCAGAGACTGTTGAATATCCCAAACTCATTCGTCTGGTCATTGGCTGGCTGGTCCCGTCCTTCCTCGAATTCCTCAGTGTGCCATTCATACGGGCTGAAGCGACTCACCAGGAAGAGGACAACGCTCACTCCAATGTAGGCAAAAACAATGCACATCCATATCTCATAAGCCAAAGGATCCAGAAAGGAAAAAACTCCCGGTTTGGACTTCTGAGGCTTTTTTATCATGATAGAGATACCTAAACTCATGAACGGTTTGGAAAAGTCTATAACTTCTTCTCGAACCAGAGTGATGGTTAATGGTGCCACAGCCACATCCGCCCTCTGAAAAGGAGAGACAGAAAAGAGATTTTCATTCTGGACATAAAAATCTATCTGCTATCCCCAGCTTATGTTCGTTTGATCTCTGTTTACCCCTGCTATCTCAGAAGAAATCAGACAAAACCAATTGCAAGAGAAATGTTAAAAAGAAACAGCCCATAATATTGGTGGATTATTTCCATTTTATCACTACTGATTACCAGCTCTGTTTTGAAATCATAACATTTTCTTTTTCAGCCACCAAGCTCTTCTTGTCTGATTTATCCACTGATGTCACACTCTGATGCAGATGATTTTCACTAAAAGCGCTTTATCATCCAGACATCAAAAGAGGCAAGGAAAGGCCAATCGCCTGAAAAAGGACGCCAGGATGTTTACTTCCATCAGGAACTGCTTTTTGATTGCACAACTGATGCAGGAGAAGAGGAAAAATGTTCCGGTGACACTGATGTGCACTCTCGACTTATTTTACAATCCATCTTGAAAAACGGAAAGGGAAATGCATTGAAATGGCTGTCAGTATAGACTGTGGAGCTACCAGCAACAGACAGATCTTCCCCTGCTCCAACACAGTGAGTGACACAGACTTGGACACTGACGCTGCCCGCACTAATTTCCCCTTTTCCCTTTCCCTACAAAGGAAGATTAGACCTCTGAAGGATGATGTCAACACCAGATTGCAACTGCCAGAGCAAACCAGGTTTAGAAGTGTAGGGTGCAAGTATGTATCTGAGATGATGGGAACGAGTGGCTAGATAGCAAGTAGTCTGGTCCTACTATTCACCAGTCATATGCTGAGCGTTTGAAATCTCACATTTCTTTCATCCTGCCATTATCATGCAAATATAAAATAGTAAAATTTGGAGATTCTACCCATGGGAAAGTTTGACCTTTCAATACCTGTTCTTTCAAAATTGGAAAGAAAAAGAATCTTGGAACTGTTGAAAGGAAATATTTTGACATTTACATAGGCACAAAATGTGCTGTTCCTCCCTAAATTAAAATGTTTTACTTGAGCTGATTATTTGCATTGAGAGCTGCAGTCCTCAAGAAAGCTCAGGCTAACAGAATTCAGGGCTCCCTCTTACTCCAGGGCTTGAGTGTGTTCTCAAGCACCAAGAGCTAAAGACAATGCCCAGGGTTGTAAACTCACCCCATAAACAAGTTCTCCCACCATGCCATTCCACGTTTTGGTGTCAGGGTCCCGGGCTCCGTACTTTCCATCTCTGACAATCTCCAGCCTGTAGTGGTAGCCAACGTGCTTTGCGATCTCGGCAGCAAGCTCCACACAGTAGCCTTCATACCTCTCATTGCCTTCAAACTGGTTGGCATTCTTCTTGAGCATCACATATGGGTCTTCCTGGCACAGAGATGACCAATATTGAGCCATATTCCACATTTTAGAGATGGACATCAGCGACTCACTAGAGCAGTTTCTGCTCTCTTTGTAAAGCTCAAGTTTTGTGTTCCTGTACCAAAGGGCACAGTCAACACACTTAGTCTAGAAAGTATGAAGTGTGATCTTTATTGTGGTAGTTTCTATTTACTCAAGTAGAATCTATCTGCAGTTTCTGCAGTGATGGATTTGAGGGGAACAGAGTAGCTGTGGGAATTTGGGCAACAAATCTTTCAGAGTAGTTCAGGAAGGGATATTTATGCACCTGAGCCGTGAATTTTTAAAGGCATGCCTGCCTACATGGACACAGGAAGAATCAAACCTGCTGGATAGGAGAGAGCCTTAAGATGTTTAACTCAGTTTGGGTGTTGTGTCTTCTCTGTAGATACTCAGTAAGTATTCAGCAAACAAGTTAGCAAAATTTCATGTTTCTGCAGGATAAGCATTTACAATGACACAATACATGATACCGTACATTATGGAGTACCTATTATTCCTTCATGATTATAGTGGAGATTTGTTTTTAAAGCTATGATTCAGCCTCTCTGCACAATACAGCTTATCCTTCCCAAAATTGCAGCCCCCATTCTGTGGGCTAAATACAAAGCACAGGTATAATGTTCCTAATTTACCTATGCTGATGCTTCTACTATCTTGTCATAATCTTTTGTATTTTCTATACTTAAGCATGAGAGCTCTTTAATACCTATTTAATTAGCCACAGCAATTTTCAGATAACTTTATGGACCCGGCAGGAAACAGTAAGTGCTGTTATTATTATTATTATTATTGTTATTGCTATTATAAAAATGATGTAGTACAAAGAAGGGTACATGAGGGGGAAGAGAGAGTCTGCATATCAGGGAGATGGGGGAGAGAGCGAGCTGGGATAGAAGTCACAGCACTTACTAGGATAGTTGTGACTATGTAAGTCCTGTTCTGGAGGCTTGTAGACTCATTGCCGCTTTGAGTATCTACAGCTACTGGAACCAACTTCTCATCTTCGTTCCAATAACCAATCTGCCGAATATAAAAATAGGATACCTCGCTGATATCTCTTTGTAATATTAACCAAGATACGGTAACAGGGTCATCCAAGCAGGATCATCTCTCTCTGTATGTTCATAACCGCTATGCAGATCAGAAACTTCCTCGTCCCACCATGTCTCCAGCCTGAAAATAATGTGCATGACATGCCGCAGCAGCAGAGTGCTTGGATGCACGTAAAAACATGTGGTGCACAGTACTGGGGAATTATTGCCATTCCCTGCCTTATCCCTGTGCCAAGAGTTCACACTTTCCCTGTGTGACTTCTGGATATTTTTCCGATGGTGGGTATGCCTGCTGCACGTCCAGATGATTCAGGATGATAAAATGCTATCCTGCAGCTGAAAGCCTGCATGAACATAGGACATTAGAACATTTTGAGACAACAGGACAAAACATCAAGGGAAAGAAAAACCCCAATACAATCCTGGCCAATGTTAAAATGTTTGGGGTTATCAATAAATTGAGCAGTTGTAATGGGAAGAACTCTCATGTTAAGTTGTGCTTAATAATAATCAGGATTTGGGCTGATCTGTCACTGCCTGCAGGTTAAGCAGAGTGCCAGAATATATCACTAGGAAGATCACTGTTGAGGTTATCCACTTTGAGAGCTTGATTTTATAAGAGGTTTTCCATCACCTCATGTAAGTATGAAGTTGCCTAAGCTCTGTTCATGTGAAAGGAGTTTCTTATCACAATAAATGGGAAAGGGTATTAACACAGGGCATGACCAGGAGCCTGCTGCTGGCAGATTAGAGATTATAACAGATCAGGAGAAAAAAAATCTACTTGGGCTACTCATCTCTCTTCATTGCACAGACAAAAAGAGAGTGAGAAAAAAAAGCTTCTAAAGCTGTGCCCTATGGCAACATAAATGGAGACATGTATGTTTGTTCTGCACCTCTAACCTGGTGGATACAATACAACAGGCATCGTGGAAACGATATACGTCTTCCAAACAAACATAATTTCTGTCAGTAAAAGCACAGCAAAATCAAGACATTTAGTCTTTCTGTTTCTTCTCCTCCAGACTCTCTCCAGTTTGCCAAATTCTTGAAGTTCAGAGCCCCAAGCTGGAAATACTACTACATTTGCCCTCTTCTGAACACCACATGGGGTAGGAGCTGTAAATGTAAAAATTTTGTTATTTGCAGTTTTTCTTACTTTGAAACAAGTATTTTATTTGTCAGGGGACTGAGGGAATATAGAGGGATTCCAACGAATTCCCCTTTCTAAAACATTTAGTAGCTCTCCTCTATCACTAGAATAACTGAGTTACTCTCTGTTCTTCAGATAGCTGGTATCTAAAGTGGCACATAAGCACATGAAGTCAGGTTTTCGAAAGAATTAGTGTTTCAAGGGGTTAGCACCCCTGAACAAGGCCAGATGTTTCAAAGCGTCTGGGATATAGAAAGGGATCAAGACTCCAGAACAGTGTGAATATCTGTGTAGCTATCAGGACATGGATAGTGGTAAAGCTCTTGTCACTTCAAGGTGAGCAGAGTAAGGTCAACATAAAGGATTCACCTACACTGGTTAGGGCAGACAGCTTCTGCCTGGCTCTGCCTTGGTTCATCCTGGGAAAAGAAAAGTGGGAGAGCAAAAACCAGACAGTCATGTAGCTGGACCTGAGCCAAGGTGTCCTGCCAAGAGCAAGACTGAGTGGGGCAAGCTCTTGATATCCTGGAAATCCCTGCCCTGCCCTTGTTGCTCTTGATAACCCCTTCCATATGTCATATACCCTGAGTTCTCTCTAGTGCTGGCCTCACTCAGAGCTGTGAATGTACTCGTGGTGACTTCACATGTAGGCTTTCATGAATAGAAACATCTACTGAGACCTAACCATAGCATAACTTGAACACCAGGCTGGTATCTGACACATGACCTCAGATCACTCTCTACTTTACCTTTCTGATTCCGTCATGTTTCATCTCGATCACATGGAGGGTGTAGTTGGTCCTCCGTCCCTTCTCATTAAACTGAACGTTACCAGACAATCCTTCAAAACGGACCTTAAAGACATAAAAATCAACGAGGAGAGCAAATTGATCAGCATCCCATGCGGAGGTGACTCGGCAGCAGGAAGAGATGAGAGGAGGGAGGAAGGAGAGTGCAGTTGTGTCTCTCAGGGGCACGCAGGTGAGACAGGATATTTACCTGACACTGGGCTTTAGTTTAGGTCCACTCTGTACCATGCGCCTGGCCATCTGCACAGCCTTTCTCTCAATTTATCTTTTCTTTTATGTATCCTTTTTCGTAAAACTTAGTGGCCTACTACTGAGCTCAGTGATGCATAAGAGCTAGATCACGAGTGTAAGCCCATCACCTCTTGGGATGTGACAGTGAGCTAAATCAGCTCTGAACTCCTTGGGTTTTGTGTTTGCTCGTGTTTTCTAAATCTGACCTGGAGTCAGGATTTGGTAAAGAATTTGTCAGTCCAAATCAGGAACTGTATTTGGAGAAAATATGAAACCACAGCCACGTCTCCCAGCTACCGCCTTTCCATAGAGAGGAGTCTATCAGTTAACAAGCAAATTTAATTACCTCTGCACCAGCCTAATAAAATCTGACAATTCAGTATTGTAAATGAGATTTGCTTAGGAAACTTTGAATCATAAACCTCTGCTGATAACATTGATGAGCTGAAGAGCGTTGCTCACATCACATCCCACATCCTGAACTTCTCCTCTCTTCTCCTTTGACTTGTGGCAAAAATGTCCAGCCTGGCGTAGAGAAGGGCTTCTGACTGGAGTCACATACAGTGCGTGGGGCTGAGCAGTGGGGACCAGGAACATGGGAAAAGGAATGCATATTTGGGTCTCTATAGAGACCACCTGGAGAGGTGTTCATGCCATCAGATTGGAAATTAAAGGTTTCTTCTCAGCTTTTCCACTTGTTTTGGCCAAATCTGTTGTCCCTGCAACTGAAGTCTTCCCACATGCAAAACGCGAATAGGTATTTAGAAGCCTTTTTCAGTACTCCAAGACCCTCAGAAGAAAGACTGATGGTGAAGAAATGAGGATATATCATTATGGAGGAAATCTGTTGTTAATCTGCTTAAATTGTGTTTGTTTACCAGCTATTATCATAAATGCTTGTCATGAAAACGAACATCTGCTGGTATTTTCTGAAGTTCCTTCAAGTCAAGAGGTATTCCTGGTGACATTTGGAGAAACATGCTTTTACCTTCTCACAAGACACAACATGCCTACAAAAGATAGATGCACTAGAAAAGCACCATTGTCTTAAGCATTCTTGTGGCTGCTTTTTCACAGCTCTTTTGGTTCTATTTTCAGGTCCTGACCAATTCTGAAGTTTAGGTCTCAGGTGCTCGTGGTTTATAGCTTTACATGCACTAAAAGGCAGATGTACAGCACCAATTTCTTCTATCTGAATGAATGAAATCTTCATCCTGTGATACCTGTTGTGTCACTGAAATGGCAAAAGGGGTCTCTCCCATCCATTCTGGAAGCTGCAACACAACTTTCTCATCATTTCCCATCATCTGATACCTTCTGAATCGCTACAAAATACAGCGAGGACTGATTTCAACAGTGCTAAGCACCAGTAAAGTCAACTGGAGAGATGAGTATTTAAATACATTTGTGTATAAGGCATGGGCAGGTGGTTCTTTGCTGGGAGAGTAGGAGGAGAAGGATGCTGTTTTGGCCTTCTGGTTTACAAGGTTAGTCGGCAGTTAGGGACAAGCTGCCTGCTTACTAGATGTGGTAATCAAATAATGTTAACAACAACAACAAAAAAAATCTGTCAAAAATGATCATAATCTGTTCAAAGTACAACAGAAACTTCAGTGTATTGGTTTAGCAATATTTCGGGAGCAATTTCTTGGGGGTGGGGGGCGGAAAAAAAGTAATTCTGTTTAGTAAAGGCATACATTTTGCTGAAAAGTGTTAGATATCTGTTTTTGGAAAATTGCAGTATGTTTCAAATTGCTTTTCATCTTTGCTCCTGCCATCCATGACTCCTTCCTACACCAAACAGAAATAAGGCAATTCAGGAGCTTATTCCAGATGTTTGTGCAGAATAAGTAGTGAAAACTTTTTGCTTTTAAACAGCTTATAAAATTTTAGGCATTAGCAAATGGGAGGTAAAGAGAAAGCACACTGTGAATAGCTGTGAGAATTGCCCTAACTGTGAGACTTTCTGTAAAGTATAACTCAAACCTTCAATCTAATCATAAATTTTTCTATTTCCATCTGCACCTTTATTGCTATAATATTAAATGCCGGATGATTATTCAATTCATAGTTAAAACTTTCCTAGGAATCTTCTTCCCCTGGATGATTCAGAGTGTTTTATTTTGACCATCATAAGTGAAGTGGTCAAATCTTTTGAAAATTACAGTTTTTCAATGGTAAAGAAACAGCTTTTTCAGACAGCTTTTCAGGTTCTTTGTCCAAAATCGCTCCAGTTGAAAAATGAAGAGTTTTGAAATTGTTTTAATGAAGAGATGAGGAAACTTCAGAGGAGATTTTTCCAACACACGTGAAATCATATTTTCTAGCCTAGTCTAATTTTGATATCCTGTTCTTATAAATTCAATAAAGAAAAATGCTTGAGAACCCATTGCTCATCAGAAGACTTCCAAGTATTTCATGTTTATTAGGTAACCGATCTCCCTAATGCATCAAGGAGGCTAATTTTATTATAAGGGCTTGGAGAAGCTATGACAGTGATTTGCCCAAGGTCATACAAAACGTCAATGACAGGCTTGGAAACAAATTGAATCCAGGCAATAAAATCAAATCAGATGCAAGATCTGGTTTTAAAGGAATTGTTGTTTACCAGTAAGCCAAAACTAAATCAAAACAAAATACTTGGGGGAATTTACATATGATGCAAATTAAGAAAACTTTCTTCTTGCCGTCTTCACAGTTAAGGAAAGAAGACAGGATAAGCTGTATTTGCATAACACTGAACTAACAGTATTTGCAAGGAATCTATCTATTTTTACCTGAAAAAAAGAGAAAAATGCTAGAAATCAATGTCAGTCTTGAAATTTAATGAAAGTTTAAAATATTCTACCTTTGAGTCTTTGAGAAGAGTGTATTGTTTTTCTCTTGCTGTAAGTTTCATGAAGTATTTCTGTTTATTCAAAAATCTCAAGTTTTATGTAGGATGAAAAAACAAGACTATCAGATATCTCAATGGCTGTTATTAAGACTTTTATGAATCCTCACAGTATGAAACAAGCTATAATCTCGGCTTTGAGAACATTTTGACGACAGCCAACACATAAGGCAAAATTCACATGGTTTCAAGCTTCATTAGCAGTCTGGAACTGAAGCTGAGTTCACAGAGAGTCGCAAGAGCTTCAAAAACTATGATCTGAGCAGGTCTCTCTTGAAAAGGGGAAGATAAAAATAGGGACCCAGGATTTTACAGGGTAATATTTTGACTTCTGCATCCCAGAACTCCAACAGAAATTAGAGAAGGCAAGGACACATCAGGGAGTACCAGGACAAGTGGTTTGCTGGGTGGACCCCTGAACTCTTTAGGAGACCTGGCTCTAATCAAGAAGGATTAGCTCCTCATCCTGAGTATTTCTGCTACTCATTACCCCTCTTCCCCGACCCACAGGCTATGTTCAGCTGTCCTTGCAGCACACAAGTGGATTGGGTTTCAAACCTGCTGCAGTGCTCTCTGGATGTCAATGCCTTGTCCCCAGGGCACGGCCGGGTTGGCAAGGCAGTCCCCAGCATTGCCACGACGGGAGATGTCAATCCGCTGCCTCCGCAGGTTCTGAAATGCCTCAGCCATCACCCGGACTCCGTCATATGTTAGGGCTGATGTGTACTAGAAAGAGAAGAGGAGTTGTTGGTTTCCTGTTAGAGCGAGCTGGCCTCAGGCATGCTACACTGGCTGACCTCATGGTAACTTTTTGGATGGTTTACCCTGTTTTAGTCTATAAAGTTCAAAAGTCTCTTGCTCCCTGTAATCACTACCACCCTGTTGACTCATGAAAGTTGGTGCCTTCTCTCCTGGAGGATGGGAGAACAAAGGAGAAGCTCCCAATGTGGACCTAAGGATGGCTCTACTCTACCTTTTGCCCTTCTAGCTCAGCTACCTGCAGAGAGCACTCTTTGAGCAGGACTCAGCGTTAAAGACCATTCACCTGCTACCTGAGTCTTTCTGTTTAATTAGAATCATTGACCTGAACTTTTAAGAAATACATTATACAGTGTAAATGTGAGACACAAAATCAAATAACGAGCGACCCTTTCTGGTCACAGATGGAGGCCAGAAAACTGCTTCAATGTGCAAGAAGTCTGCAAAAGATGAGTTTATTCACGAGCAGAAACTTGTACAGAAATTAGTGTAAAACTCTGGCATAAATGGAAACTATTAGAATTAATTCCTTTTCCTATGATTACCTACTGATTTATTTGTTTGAGACTTTCTTAAGCTCATACTGCCAAAGTTGACATTTGTATTGCTGATTGTTTGTCACAAGTGTATTTGTTTTCAAATGTCAGATGGAAAAAGAACAACCTTCCCCACCCCTTGACAACTTCAGGGTCTTCTGTGTTAGGAACTAAAATATAATTCCCCTCTGCTGTACACACTGATCTGAAATGCTCAGAAAGAACATCTGGAAATACTTTATTATCACTGGATGTGTCATAAACAAGTCAAAGGTTAAGGAGTTAATGAGGCTTTTTCATTTTTATATACTGAACATTATGAGACGTTTATTCCTTGGCTTTGAGGAGAGCAGAAACTGGGAGATTGAATGAATTTGCTAATTTGTGTATTTCTTTGCAGGCAGCAACTCCTCCTAGTAAAAATTAGAAAATGTTGAGGCACCTGGAACAGATAATGTTCATAGTTATATTAAGTGACAGGTTTTCAGAGTGAGATTAAAGAGCCCTGTACAATCATAAAGAGGTGAATATAACTTGAACTCAGCCAGATGGACCCTAAATTAAATGAGCTTTTATACCACTTGCCTTAGGCCTCTTCCAGTCCACACGAGGATGCTCCCTGGCATCATTATTCCTCCACTGCTGCATGATCCTGGCAGGAACAGCATCCGTGTAATTCACCAACTGGAAACCTGTTACATTGGCTCCACTCTCCTTGAATTTGGTCAGGTCAATATCCATGAACCCCTATTCCAGAAGAGAAACAGGGGAAGCACATCAGAGGAACGCACCTCTGGGTGGATAAGAGGAATCCTGCCCGTTTATGCATATGGCAGCCAGCTTAGGAAAAACCTCATCCCTCTGCAAGGTAAGATCCAACTCAAGAGAGGCACCACTTCACTGACCACATGATGAACTGGCTTTTCTCACAGGTTCTGAGCTGGTCATAGCCTGCAGGTTCCACCCAGGAAGGCAAATAGTCATATTAATAACAGTTCATTTGTAAGAAAGCTAGACAAATAAAAGAAAAATATATCCTGAATGATGTTTGGATGAAAATAAAGAAAATTCTCAAAAAGTATTAGAAAGAATTATTCACCCAGCTTTAACTTTTATGCAGAATTATACATCCAGCTCTAACTGTCATGCACTCAGCCACCAATGGAGAAGCTACTGCTTTTCAATTCACAGTTTGTAGGAAAAACTTAGAACAGATAAGAAGCGGTGGGTCAGTCTGTCAAAGGAATCTGTCTATTAGAAAAGCCAGTTTATAGGATTTGCTAATTTGGGAGAAACAAGGGTACTGTTTTGGACTTCAGATTACTAATGAAATACATTTCTTTTATTTCTCTATTGTTCTCCTCTACTTCTTGCCTGCTGCGTGTGATGAACACAAAGTGTGCAAATAGACATGTGTACTGGGGTGGCATTGTAGAATTAGTCACTCCTGCTGAGTCAGAGACAGAAAATAACTGGAGATACACTACAAGCACTATGGAGAAGAGGTAATTTTTTTGGTCTCCCAGCTTTGATCCTCTCTCTTCAGCAATGCTGTTAGGCAGAGCTGTTTGCTGTGCCTCCTTGCACAAAGCAGGTGCTTGACCAGAGACTCCACCCTCCTGCTTGGGCTGCTGTGTGTGGGACAGGCTGATATCTGGTGCTTTTTCTTTTGGAATACAAGCAAAAGAGATGTAGTCAATTATTTTCACTAGTACCACCAGCAACCATAATGCATGAGGGAAAATGGATGAGAGGAGTGTGTACAATGCAATCATTTGATCAACAGCGATAGCTTGTTTGACCTCTGCCTTCCCTCTGTCCTACTGGTGCACGTTCTCTGCAGGTAACTTCTCAACCTACCACTGGGTTTCTCTCCCTTCCTTCCTCTAAATATATGATGACGGTGTGAAATATAAAAGGTATGTCACATTATTCTCAGGAGACACTAGTCAGATTCCCAAAACGGTGCTCTGTGCATAAGCTGAGGGACCTAACTAGCTTACTAACTTCCAGGGCCAGGATCAAGCCATTAGATGGAAACCTAAGAAAAGAAAAAGACTAAACTGCCCTCTCACAGCAGCATCAGACCAAGGGAGTCGCAAGTGACTCAAAAAAGACTTTAAAGACTTACACCTTTTCCTCCTGCTTTTTGTAAACAATTTGGATTGGATATAGGTGTATATATGCTCTAAACAGATGATTTGTTTTCTTCAAAGTGCAGCGATTTAGGGGAAAAAAAAGTGATATTTGTTTGTGTACGTAATTCCTCAGAACGTTGATCAAACTCACATCAGTCTTGTTTGTAATTGCTAGCGTAGGGGTTTCAGAAAGCCAGAGCTGTGATTAATGAATAGGAAATGCAGCAGGATAATGGTCTCTGACATCTTAATGCATTTCAGACCAAGTGGTTTTTGACACGCAGAACTCCTAAGGTTCAGTAAGAAGGACCTCACAGGTTGCCAATCGGTTATTCCTGGCTAGGACAAAATTACACTGACATTTTGCTCCTGGGAGGTACCCAGGGGAAAAAGATCTGTCAAAAGAAACTACCAAAGAGCAACTTGAAGTTTGTGCCACCAGCTCCTCCTTGGAAGGCCTACAAAGATATGAAGAAAAGTCCAAGTTCACAACAGGGTACGAGTAAGACGTCTGGTGTATTTAGCCCCCTTAAGAAGCAGATTTATATAGAAAAAGTCAAAAAAAGACTATGACACCAGTGATGAGACAGCAGCAGTCGAAAACACTGTCTTTCACTGTTTCCCCCAAACCATTCTGAAACGGTAGCAAGTATTCAACAATATTCATTGGGTTTAATCTTACATAACATTTAAAAACAATCTGCATAAACAAAAGGAATTTTTTCTTCTCAAAGATTATACTCATTTTTCCCCATTAGTTTTTGACAAAAAAAAAGCGTGGAGACCTCCCAAGATTTTCAAGTGGTTTAAGGCAGTTTGGACCACAGAGGAAATCATTAACCTTGAATATGTCTTCGCTGTTATCAACTGCTAAAATAACTTTTTTCACCTGTTATCCCTCCTCCATATGCCCCAACACAAGGTCAGTATAACAACAGTCCTAACTACAAAGGAATTTTAATCATTGCACCACTGAAATCTTCTCAGAGCAGGTCTGGGTAACATGACAAGCAAATGACCTAGGAATATCACAAGTCAGATATTTCAGAAAATAATTTTGAGAGGAAGTCAGTTCTTGCTGGTTAACATATAAATAAGAAAATAATAAAAGTTATACAAACTGTCTCTTGAAAATGCTTCTATTGACAAAGTGGCATCAGGAATTAAATATGCTTATCTGTCTGGAATATCAGTCAGTGCTTGTAGGAAACAGGAGAACAGGAGCATTACAATATTTGCAAGTAAAGAAGTCATCAATCATCTGTCACTGTGTACTAACTATAGCCACAAGCTGCAAAAAAAAAAAAAAAAAAAAAAGAGGGATCTTTTATTTAGTTTTCAATTGGTCATATTTGGAAAATATGTCTAAGTAAAGACTGCAACCCACTATGGCAGGACAGCAGATGTACTTTTGCAGGAATATCTGTAGTATTAACCAATATGGAAAAGAACCAGCACAGAAATGCTTCCCCTTGCCATCCAATCAAATACAGGAAGAAGTCAAAAATGCTGGAATGACGGTAGTCAAATGGTTTTGAAACTATTTTTAAAAATTGCCAATGAATACGGGAAGAAGCTCTCTTTGGAGCCATGTCTGGAGCACAGCGGGCTCTTCAGGGAAACAAGCTGAGCCCATGGTATGGTATGGAGTGTTCTTCTGGCTCTTTAGACCTGAACCATTTTGGACATATTTGTTGGACATGCAGGTATCTGGCAGCACTGCCAGTCTTCCTGGGAGGAAGAAGAGGAACACAGGAACTCCGGCTCCAGCCCAGGCGCTGTGCCAGCACCACTGGCAACGCAGGCATAGCAGGACCCAGAGGCAACATGGAGCTCCCCAGGGCCCCAGACAGGGTCACCGCCCAGGACGTAGGTACTCCAGGGGAGACAACACTTCTGTGTGCACAGCTCTCTCTGGGAACCATCAAAACCTGGCTGGAAGTGACATCATGTCAGGCAGCCCCCCCCTCTGCCCTGCAGCAGGATTAGCTGTCTCTTTGATTTAAATTCACTTTGCAAAATCATCTGGGCAAAACAGAAAATACAGCCTCCTGTCTTGTGTATGCCTGGAAGATGCCCGGCTTTCTCTGAATGCCATCAAATCAGCAGGTTGACAATACACCACAAAAATCTGGACCCATCCACGCTGATAGGCTGAGACAGCCTCCCTCCTCCACGCCTGCCCTGACTCACAGCATCTGCAACACACAGTTTGAGCAACAGCTCAAAGTTCAAAGCTCCTCAGTTCAAAGGAGGAAACTTGCTCTTTAGCCCATTCCATGGACTCTTCTCTCTGCAGTAATGAACCTCACAAAGCGATTATATGCAGAAGTCCTGCTGCTAGTAAATAATATGGGCAGCTGTTACAGACCTCATGCCTTCAAATAGAAAACAGAACAGTACTGGGAAGGGGTTTTGCCTCACTGTGTTTTTCTTGCTGCATCTGTTCTTTAAGCTGTTCTTAAACTGAAAACATTTTTCAGCCAAAGGTTGTTTTACTGCCCTGCTCGCTGCCTTGGTTGCTGGGAGAGGTGTCAGCAAGTCACACATTTATATTCCTCTCCACTGCTTGTGGGCTCGATCATCAAAGGAAATGCACAATGCAGGAAGACTGATGACTGGAAATGGGCCTCGTGAATCCATCTTGATTAAGTGGTCCACAAAGATCTGCCTTGGAAAGAAAGTCCCCCAGAAATGAGGCAGCTCCTTATTAATACCCTGAACACCACGAGGAGCCAAGAGATCGAGTGGGCAGTGCAGATGGCTGTCAGACAGTGTAGGGAAAGCTTCATTCTTTCCTGCATGACCCTCCTTAAATCTGCCAGCACCACTTACTTTCCCGCAAGTCTTCTTCCACCCTCATATTTCACTGCCTCATCATCCTAAGCCTCTGCCTCCTCCCCACAGACTGATGACGCTAGGTGGCATTGCTCCTTCCAGGGCATCATCCTAGTCCATGGGAATGTCACAGACAGCAGTGGCCTCACCTACATTCACATTCAAATTCTCTCTGCATTTCTCTAAATCGGTATTAATTGGTAGCACCTTCCCTGCAGGGTGCTCCTGCAGTATAATCCTGCCTTTGAAGGCGCAGTAACAGGCAGCAGGGGCTGAGCTCCGGGCGGGCTGCAGCTCATAAACCTTTCCACAGCCCAGCTTCAAGTCTCCATGCTTTTGATCCGAATCTTGGATTGTCCTGAGAGAAAGGATGTTAGAGAGCCTCCTTGAAGACTGTCACATTTCTTAGAAACATTGTCATTTTTTCTCTTCCCTCTGCATCTTCTGAGCCCTCCAGATCTCACTCTGACACTGGCAACACTCATCTCTGAATGAGGAGATGGAAAATGCCCCTTTCTGTTAATTACCTGAAGAAGGTTTATTGGCTGAATTTAACACAGTCTCCTCACCCCATGAATGAATGTTAGGTTTTTCTCAGTCCCTTTCTGTCTGCCTGTCTGGGATGAAGAGACTGGAGTAGTTTGGGGTTTTTTTCTCCTGAGTTGCACACTGAAATACTAATTTTTAAGCAAACAGCATTTAAACAATTTACTCTGAGCTTGGGTGGGTATCACAGAAACCTGTGGCAGCACCAGGAAACTGGCCAACTTTCTTTAGATGCTATCCATGCACGGCTTGCAATGCTAGATTATTTTCTCCTAGCAGACTTTATGATTATAAGAAACTTTGCAAAGCAAAACAATTGCTTCTGAAAGGCTGTAGGTCAGCTGAGTGAATGCAAAGTGGCTCCTGTCATTCCAAGGTATACTGGTATCTTTCTGCAGGGAGCAAGAAGTTGAGTGTTTCCAGACAGAACACCCCTAATATACCAAATTATCTTCAAGCTTGACTTCTCCAGTGAAGCATCATTCCTCACTCCCATCACTTTGTATTAATAAGGAGGGTACGTCAAAAAAGAGCCCATCTGCTCAAGTCTCATTCCAGCTTGCCTTGCAATGGGAGAGGCCTTCTTCTCTTCTGCAGAATTATTAAAGTGTCAAATCTCATTGTGGCAGCAAAACATGCAAGTCCTCACTGTAACACAGAAATAAGTGAAGAAGAAAAGGAAAAGAGAGATGGGAAGAGGGGACACTATTAGACAGCGTCCCAGTCCTGCAGTTAGATGAGTCTGTTTTTTCGTGGTCTATTGATGTAAAACAAAGCAAATCAGGTGAGGATCCAGATTTCTTGGACATGGGTGGGAGATGACAAGCAGCAATTATTTTGGTACAGCTCTACAGATTTTCTTCGCTGCAGCACATTCTGCATAAAAAATGATCACACATGCCTTGTTGGAAAGCTCAGTCCAGGCAGAAGGACAGATGCTCTAGGTGTATGTTTGTGCTTTAAGGAGCTTTCAGAGTACAAACTGATTCAAAGGTTTGGAAAACATGCCGTGTAGTGACAGACGCCAGGACTTCAATCAAAGATGTGATTAAGGGATGACCTGATGACAGTTTACAAAGACCAAAATGTCAGTAATGGAATATTTGGTCTAGCAAACAGAAGCATAAATTCGATGGAGGAAGCTGAAGCTAGGCAAGTTTCAACTAGAAAAAAGCACCAATGACGTCACCATAAGGAAGATCCAATGGATTTACACATCACCCTTTGCCATCTGAGCTGGGGCAATGAATTAGGAGACTGCAAATGGCTGAGGAAACCTGTTATTTTAACATCCTTTTGCTGAGATTTAAGCAAACATGATTTTCCTTCCAGTGGCTGTAATATAATCTGTCAGTTACTCACTTGATATTTACTGATTTTTTTTAAGCCACAGTAAGTCACTCATGCTTTTAAGCCCTCATTAGCTACTGCAAAAATCCTTATAAGGTTTGTGGTACATATTTTCCCATGTGGGCAATTTTTGTATCAAAATCAGATGATTTTCTTGTACATGAGACACTCTGATTCAAGCAAAAATTAATTCAGGGCACTGCTGTGTTTTACTATCAGTAATTCAGATGAGATAATGTTATACGGGTTTCTTCTGCTTGATAGTCTTTGAATCAGGACAGAAAAGCTATATGGAAGAGAAATGCAGACCTCATAAATTTCACAGATATATTTATATTGTCTTCCTCTGCCTGTTAAACCAAGTTTTCTCATGAGCCTACTTGCACCAACCTCTCAGAAAGAGGAAAGGTCTAACTGGCATAATTTGAGAAACTTAAAATAACTTAGGATGTCTTTTTCCAGCATAAATATAGAGTTTTTGCAAGACCAGGTTTCTTGAGATCTTACAGGATGAGACACCAATGTTGTACACATCCTTTTGGAAACTCCCACAAAACAAGAGTTTCCAATCAGCCAGTGATGTAAATCAGAGCATTGCTGACCTTGTTTGTACCTTCACTCAGCAACACCTCACGGGGCAGGAGACACTGTTAAGAACTGAGGATGTTTAAAATAAACATGACAGTTTTCAAGATGATGGGAGACTGAGAACAGCAGCATTTTAGCTCCAGGCAAGCTGAATCAGGGGCTTGGTGCAGGGAACAGAGCCACTGACACACGGCCAGTGCCACACGTCACACTCGTGCTGTGGCAGGTACAGCTTCTTGCACTGGGCTTGTACTCAGCATGGGCACAGCAAAGCCTCCCCACTCAGCCTTGGCACATGCTGCAGGACATACACATGCTGCATTGCTTCCGGGGAGCTGATCTCTGCCTGTGCTGGCAGAACTTTGCTCTCCAAGGATGTGGACTTTCTTTTTGACAGTCAATTTGGGAGGATGTCCCTTCTACACTGCCTGCACCCACTGTCGGTCTCAGGTCACTGGTGGTGCAGAAGTTCTCCCATCCATTTTCAGGGTGGGAGGGGAGAATCAGAGACCACAAGTGAACTGAATCAAACCAGCACAATTTGCTTGACTCCTACACAAGGCACCCTGCTGGCAAAGCTGCTGTGCTGGTCACCTCCAAAGCTGCCACAACTGCCGGCAAAGTGAAGCTCTGTCCATGGCCTAACTCAGCACTGATACATGCTGATGTAAAATGGCAGAGGGAAAAATGCTTACCTCTGCTAATCAACTCTGGTTTTATCTTTACTTTTCCCTGCTACCCCTAGCATCAGCAATCTTATACACTTACCTATTCAACTTCAAACGAGAGCATTTGCTGAAAGAACAACCTAGACTAATGCACCAGGAAAGAAAAAAAGGCTAAAACACTGTACGTGGCAGCTGCCTTTTACACTTTTCTTTTAAAGACGGGTCACACAAATGTCACTTATTTTAAGACAAGGATTTTCCTTTGCCTAAGAAAGCTGATGTTCTCCCACTACTGACAGTAGTCAGCCCACACCCCTGGTGTAGGACAAATAGATACACGAAGCCAAGGTTATGGGGAAAAAAGCCTGTAACATCAAAAGAAAGGAATCCCAGAAGTTTCTAAGCTTGCTTCTCTGATATTATTGACTATTTTTTTTTCCTTTGTGGCTGCTAGACTGATGCTCTCAAAGGCCGAGAACAAAGCTTAGAAAAATAAGACTCACAAAACCAAACACTTCTTAAAGTTGCCAAACCTCTTTGAGTTCAAAAAGAAGGAGAGGGGGAGGAGGGAGAGAGGAAGAGAGGGAGAGAGTTGATTGCCAGCACACCTGACGAGCATGTCGGCTGGCAGCAGCTAAAAGCTAATTGGGGTAACTCTAATGGGTACCGATCAAAGATCAGGTTTTCATGAGTTTACAAAAGCCATAAAGTACCAAATTCGCCTCAAGGTGAGGCAGGGACACTCATAGAAACCCTTCCCCTGGCAGTGACGTTGCAGTTAGTAGGACGGGCAGGGCTGAGCAGACGCGACAGGTTGTATCTTTAACAGGCATAATAGATTTGGAGAAGGATGTTTGCCTGTAGCCTAAGGTCCAGAACCGTTTCATTTTGTTTGTGAACACAGGAATATTATTGTCTCACCTTGGCAACAACAATTTTACTGAAAAAAAGACAGCTGCTCCTGCACAAGCTTTCGTTTGCCACTACTTGTCAAGTTCTGTTTGGTGTATTTACTACAACTCACCCGACAGCAACCGCTGGGCAAACAAGCAGTGATTAACGCAAGCCAGCTCCTCTGCAGCCTGACAGGGAATTTCTCTGTGTTCAGGGTGCATTCCTCCATGCCCATGGATGATTTTTGCAGGTCTTGCTCAGCTTTTGTATTGCCTTGCAAACTCACTTGCTTTGCATACCTGATGTAACACCAATTTGGAGCTGCTCTAACTGGGCAGTAGTGTGCTGCTGCTTGGGTTTTTGGCCGAGTATGGCTCTGAACGAGCACATAGCCCCCAAAAAAAAAAGAATTTCAGTGGGGTTACCATAGTTTGGGTTGGAAGGAACCTTTAAAGGTCATTTAGTCCAACCTCCTTTAAAAGTAATTTGTCGAATCCTCAACTTTATCCTTAAATACTTCCCAATATTTGCTTCCAGTGTGTTATTTGCATAATTGTTTCCCCATGGGAAAGGGCCTAAGGTTAGGCAGTGTTGCAAGAGACAAGTATTGAAAATTTACCCCCTTACTCCAGCTAGTGCAGGTAATTTAGTGGCTACAAACCAGCTGAGGACTCAACTTGTGCAAGTCAAAGCCTGTCCCAGTCAGGGCTGGGAGCCTTATCTTCATACGGGATGAGTGTCCTAAAGCCAGGACTCTATCAGTTAGCATGGGAGACAAAAAATAACTCCTTTGAAAATGTTAGGCACTTGCAGTTTTTAGCTCTTTATTTACTCTCCTATGACCCAGTACTCCAGAATGAGCCACTTCCACAAAACTGGGCTGTTTCCCAGGCAGGCGGGTGTGCACAAGGGCACGTGTGTGTGTGGGCAATGCACGCCCTGTCATCTTAGGATTTGTCTACAGGAGAAAATGTGAGGTGTTTAAGGTCTATTCACTATGTGTATGAGTCAGTAGCAATAAATTACAGCATGTTACGCCCTCTGAAGGCTCTAATCCAGCAATGAGATGTCCTTAGAAAAGGGTAAAACCTACTGTGATCTCTTGGATCGGAGCACCCACACTACGGTTTAACCCTGCCAGACGCCAACTTCCCACATTCTGCCAATCCCTTCTAACATCCCCGGCCAACCCTGCATAGGGAGGTTTTCTGTCCTTCCTCACTGCCATATGGTCTCAGAAACACAAGATCTTCAAGGCATTTTTGCCATTCTCCCTGCTGAACTGACCAGCGAGTAGCTCTCACGTGGGTGCAGCACGTCACAGAAACTGATTTGGCTTCTGATGCCTGAACCCGCCTGTGTGCACAGCAGAATCACAGAACTCCTTCTGCCCTGGAAAGGGCCTTCTCAACCCTGAGGAGTGTTAGTTTGTTGGAGTATTTTTTAATAGTTTTCCCATGTTGTCTGATTATTCCCCACTCTTTTTTTTTAAAATATTCCCCTCTCTAGAGTTTGGCTCTTGTGCAGTGCTAGGCTTTAAAGAGTAGGAAAGAGTGTGAATTCCTTTCACTCTTCTTCTCCCACCAAATCAGAGCTACTTGAAAAACACAGCTAGTAGCAATGGATGCTGGTGGTCCCATCAGATCCTGTGGGTCCCTAAAACCCAAAGCACCCTCCACTAAGCTGCAGCTGAGAGGCAGAATCTCTCTGTGGAGGGGCTGGGGAAATGTAAAGCCTTTTGCTCTGCATTAATTATTTATAACCCATGTTAGCTGAGTATGCAGCCTCTTCCAGCCAGCTCTGTCTTCTCAGCATTTGTGCAAAGGCTAAGGAAACGAATTAAAGATGGGAAAAGTATGCTTTCTCAGGCTGAAAGTGGGAGAGCGTGGTGTCATAAGACAGAAGGAAATGCCCTTCAAAACTCCAACACTTGACTATTAAACCACTTCATACCTTCATTCTATTTATCCTTATGAAACTGTACAGAGAGAAGAGGTGATATGATCCTTACTTAGCCTTCCACATGGGAATACATGAAAGCACACAGACATGCACAGTCCAGCTACTCCAAATAGCTTCCCTGCTTAACTTTAATGAAGGGACTTTCATCTGAGGCCCAGGATCTGGGTTACAGCAAATAATAATTTTTTTAAAAAATTAGCAACTGAAGTTATTGGCTACTTTACAGTTTGCATGTCTCCTCCTGCACAGCATAACATTTTTAACTTTGTAATTACATGGTAGGCGCCCAGCACAGAAGCGCAGGGTCAGTATCGGGGCATCGCGGGGTAATTATGTGGCCATTTTTGTCTTGTAAATTACAGAGTTATCTTGGGACTGAAAGAAGGAAAATGGCAGCAACTGCTTGACTAATTGGTAGTTTAAAGTTTAATTACCCCAGGCCTGATGTGCTGCCTCGCAGAAGCAGCTGTAGGAGGGAAGAACGGCTCCAGAACCTGCACGTGGCTCACCCAGCGTGGACACAGCAGGTCCTGGGGAAGTAGCCTCGGCCCCAGCCTGCTGATGCCAGCCCATCATCTGCTGGGCAGCCCCTGATATGGATGGACACATCTGGGGAGGAGAGGGTAGGAGCTTTGATGTGGAAACTTCCAGCCGCCCCATGGGTAGAGGCTATTGATCTCTCATCTCTTCCCAAACCTCTCCAGGCAGAGAAATTCTCCAGCTTCCTAGGAGAGGACAGCATACTGCTGCAGAAAGATGGCCCTGCTGCTGCCCAGTGCTGGTGTCCAGTCAGGATCCAACCCACCACAAAACCCCAGCAACTTTGGAGGTAGCCTGCAGATAATCTTGATGGCTCAAAAGAAAAAACACCACAAGAAGAATAACACAAGGGACTTTGGTATTGTTTTAACTGAATAGGTGGATGAGAAAAAAAAGATGTCCAGCCCAGTAACTATAAATATAGTAGCTATAAAATATGAGATAGTAAAAAAACCCAAACCAGCAACAAGGGCAACTTACCAAATTTGCCAGAATGTAGTGGTATCCATTCCCATTTTTTTCAAGCTTGATGATCTGCCAAATGAAAAATGAGGATATTTAGCAGAGATCAACTATGGAAGGAGAGCTTCATTTATCTGCCCTTCCTCCCCTTCACTTTTACCTGATGAGACTGTTCAGATGTGGGCAAGAAGACAGAAAAAAGAAAAGTTCACAGTCTTGTTAGAGGAAGGACAGAGCTTTCACACGATATTTGAGCAGCAAATCTGAAATTAGGACAAGATCCCCAAGCGGATTCCAAAGCCAGGGAGAGTAAACTACCTAAACCAACCTCCTATAGGCTTAAGGGAGAAAAAAACCCAGTATTGTTTTTCTTTAGAAAGGTTAAAGAAGATTTGTATTTCAGACACTAAAGGAACAAAGCGAGGAGCTGGGGCCCCTTTGCCCTATGAATGCAGCTAAAACATCAAGCAAGACTACAGAGCTAATTTGCCCATCCTCCGAGCCACGGTCCCTGTCACAGACACCTAACTGGGCAAGATGTCAGGAGGTTTAGACTATAGTGCAAGTTTTCTCCTTTAGTGCATTGGAATAGCTTCAAACCACATCTCCAGAACAAAGCTGCCTGGGCAAGTCACAGAGGATTCCCCTTGCACGTTCATGGAGATTATTTATGTCTTCATGCTTATAGTGTCCTAATATACGCCATACATCTCTGTCACTCCTTTCTCCCTGATGCCTGCAGAGTTAGGAGTTTGTATTCTTTTATCAATACAATTGTTTATGGATCAGTAACATCTGAAGTTTCTATGCTAGCTGGAAATATTTCCCTTGCCTAGGTAGAGAGGCACCATCTGTTGCAGGCTTGCCTGTCATTATGGGGGACAGAGTCATTGGTCCTTAACTGTCTGTTTCTCCCCTGATTTAAAAAAAAACAACACAGAAAGAATACAGCTAGAAATCACATTATTCTTATTGACTCCATGTTTCAACTGAAATTCCTCTCCACTGATTTCCAGCAGCACTGTTAAACTCTTGTTAGGTTGCTAGAGCCAGATACCATCTGCATTTGAGCCAATCCACATACGGAAAGATGACAGTGAAAAAAAAGGCCAAAGCAACATGCCCTCAGAACATGTAAAACCTCAAGATTTGCCAGTTTCTGAGAGAATCGTGCTGTTTCCATAAGGTTTCTTTGCTGGCAACACTACCTGTGATTTCCATTGTTACGTGACTTGACTCTGAATTACTGCGGGCATTGCCAATGCTCAGGCAAAATCTGCACCAACTGTAGTGAGACCAGAAAGATCCTCACAGCCAGAATGATAATAAAATTACTTCTGTGCTGGATTCAACCAGAGATCAGTCTACCCAGCACTCCTCTCTGATACCAGCCTGGTAACAGGTGTTTGAGAAGCATCAGATGAGGGCATACACAGACTGATCTTCCCCATGGGACAGCACTCCCAGATTATCATGAGCAGCCATTCAGAGATTTCCAAATGGATTATAAATGAGCTGACACTTGCTCTGTGCAACTGGCTCCTCTGCCTTAGCCTTTCTCTGATGAAGTGCTCTTGTATGCACATTAAAACCCATCTAGTTCCCAGCATTAACGTGGGGGCGGCAATTAACTCCAGTGCAGGCTTCATTTAGTAGCAGTTTCTTACACAACCAACACAGGCTCCACCAGCTTCTCTGCCCTGCGGTTCTCCACACAGGATTCCTCAGTTTGGCTTCTACTGAGCAGTCTGGAGATCTCAGAAAAAAACATTTGTGTACCTAAGGCTATAAAGATATATACTCATTACGGGTAGTTTTCCAAGTACTTTCTATTGCCAGATCTGAGAAGCAAAACCAGACCCAGCCTGTCCCCTCCTGTTCACCAACTGAGACCGACCTTTGCAGTAAGTTCCAGTCCTTGTGGGAGGAAGAAGCATCTCCAGGGCACTGTGATGTCTAAGAATTATGATCCAATTCCCTATTTCTCCAGTGTCAACAATAGCTGGCATCGGGTCCTTCTGCCAAAACTCTCCCTTTTATTTTATTAGGTGTCAGAGTCGATGAACCGGAGAGGGCAGCCATCCAGCTTTCCCTGAGCTGTTAATCTTGCAGCTCATCCACCTGAATTATTAGGCTTGCTTCCTGTGTTTTACACAGTTATTTGTGATCTTAATTTCTTTTAAAATGCTTGCTCAGTCCTAATGTGTCCGGATGGCAGTAGCAAGCTGAGGTTATAATAGCATTTATCACTTAGCCTGAACGTGGTGAGAGGCTGTGCTGGGCTGCATGCTGATAGCTCACTTGGGCCACCTAGGTTTCATTACCCACTTCTTAATGGTCCAGTCTGACATCTATTAGAGAGAAATCCTCTCAGAGTGAAACAGTGGCAGAAGAGAAATTCCAGTTACTCATTTTAATGAGAGACAAGGAAGAAACAATATAGGTCTTTGATGGAATACAACCCACCGCTTACTTATTCCATTAAGGCTACGCAGCATGGCCTCGTGGATACCCTGCCCAGAACCAAGGCCTGGCTAATAAATGGCAGCTACCTCGGCAAAAATGAATCATGCTCTTGAGACATGACACAGAGAAACCCCTGTGAAAGGAATCAGGTCATTTTCCCATATATCATTAATACATCAAGCATTGGCTCCTCTACAGCTACGGTCTCCCAAACATGAGGACCGCTTTGCTGGAGTCCACGGTGGTTATTTGTGTTATGTGCATGGAGTGGGGAGGAGAAATGAAAAGCATGTGCAAGCACCAGTGTATACGTGTGGGCGACTGATACTGAACAGCCATCCCCAGCTCTCCTGTTCACCGGGGAGCACAAACCCACAGCCGCCAAGAGACCCAGACAGGCTTGTCAGGGAAGAAGATAAATGCATTAAAATGTCCCTGAGAAGCTGAGGCAGCAATTTGAACACCTCAGACACTCAAAGAGACAGGGCAAACAGCAATGACATCCATGCAGAGGCTGCCGGTGTGGTGAGCTGAGAGACCGGCCGCCAGCCCCAGTTTAAGTCCCAGCTGAATTTCATGTGATAATGAGCCAAACACTGTCTTTGACTCCCTCTGGTCATCTGCATGCTGAGAGAGACCTGGAATCCCCTGCTTACACTGGATAACTACCTCTGCTCTCAGAAATCCCTGTGGACTCAAGAACAAGAAGGCAAATGAGGATGAAAATGGACTACACAGGTCTGAAAAAATTATTCACAGCCCTATTCCTAACAGGAGCATTACCTCCTAGGCACAGGTGTCTGTTGGAGTTGCTCTGTCTTTAATGTAGGAAAATACAATATTGTCCCTCTTTTCCCTGGGAATGTTTTTTTCAATATTGCAAAACAAATAATCACAGGATCTGGAGTTTTACTGTTCTTACAAATAGCTTTACTTATATCTGAGTTTAACTCTTGCTCCACTTATATGAAGAAGTTTGAAAGAAAGACTTATTTTCCTGTTCCTATCAGGAAAACTAGACAATGTTTGACTATAGACCTAAAAATGTCACTAACCCTAGAGATCTGATATATCCTATAGCAAAGCCTACAGAAAAGGCAAATTCACTACCTAGGTCCTATCAAAAATTTTGTTTAACTGTAGCTACTCCATGGTCAGAGAGGAGACTTTGCCCCCCAGAATAATCTGATTTCTCCTTTGTGAGAGTGATGTGATCTTTGCTTTGAGGTTAATGCCTGCTACCTGCTTCGTTATGATACACAATAGTGTAGCACCCACAGACATCCAACACGGATAGCTCGTGCTCGTCAGTAGCCGTGCAGCTGGTGAAATGGCAGTGGCTTGCCCCAGACAGTGAGCAGCTGAAGTGTGAGACGGGAGATGACAGGTACCTTAGACAAGGCGACGTGTGAAGCACGAGGTAAGAGTGAGCTGGTTATGAGAAGTACGATAGCGGGAGTCACAGCGCACCGGCTGCGTGGCACTGCGGGGCCCTTCCTAAGCAACAGGGGATGAGAGGGACAGCAGTGGGGGAGACCTTGGCTGTAGGTGTGAGGAGGAAAGGTATTGTGTCCGGAGTTGAAGAAGGGACACAAGTGTGGACTGAGACCTGTCTATTGGCTTGTATTGGTCTCCTGTCCACAGAAGTCCACATTCAGGACTTAGGGAAAGCATTAAGGGAGGAGAGAAATGGGGAAATTTCAATCTATGCTACTGGGTGATCTATCTAGATTGAGGATGAGTAAGGCAGAGCACACAATCTAGCTGCTGAGTGTTCCATTGCATACCCCATCTGCCTTGTGGCCACAAACCGACAAAACAGCCAGGAAATGGTTGTGAATTAATGTGTCTCTCTTGTTGCAAGGTGTGATAGGAGCTGGACACATCCAATCCTGCTACAGCCTGGACACTCTGGGAGGATCAGGCTAGAGTCTGATCCTGAGGACACTACAATGTACCATAAAGTTCCTGCATCTCTGCGCTGCTGGCGCTGGTTGTGAGAATTAGGTGCAGCACATGTAGAGTGAAGGACCAGAAGTCGGGCAGTGCCAATTCACACCTCCATCCTACCTCACAGGAGATGGGAAAACCAGAGAAAAATTCAGCAGAATAAGGAAGTGTCACATCCTGTGCATGCTGCTTGGAGGAATTAGCACAAAGCAAACTCATTGGGGAGCAAGGGGATGTAAAGGCCTCAGCAGAGGAGTCAAACAAGTAGAGAACATGGAGCAGCAGAGCTCACTCAGCAGGAATACATGAGAGCTCCTAGTATTTATATGGCTTTACAGTTACTACAACAACGCAACAGAGAAATATCTACAAACTCAGCAGCCTGCTGAGGTGCACACATACCACATCCAATGAGAGCAGCAACGAGACAGATCAGACAAGAATGGGGAGGAGAACTTCTCCAGAGGAAACAACCCTTCCCACCCTGCGTGCAAGCCCCCCCCTAAGAAAACCCACACCAATACAACCTTGTTAAGGATGATGTTCAGTCGCTCAGATTCACAGTCCACCACCACCAGCCTTTCCTTCTTCTTATCCAGCTCCTGGAAGAGCATGCGGTAGCCCTCTTCTGTTGTGGTCAGGATGTTGACAGCCGTTACCTGCCAGTTCTTCTCAGCTGCAGTGTCCAGCACTTTCTGTAGGACTGACAACCCTAGGATGGGAAGAGAATGGAGAGAGCACAACAGGGGACAAACAGGTTTTAGTTGTGCAATGGCATCTTTCCATCCTTCTGACAGCCTGTGTAGCTGCCTCAAGCCAGGCTGGATGCAGCGTCACAAAAGTGCATCAGAACTACAGAAAGCAACTAACAGTCTTGCATCTTACCCAAACAGAGCTGGGCTATAAGGAACGACTTCTGCTTTTTCTGTCCTAGCACAGGAAAAGAGGATGATTCCGGGCCTTCTTTTCCTTTGTAATCAGCAGATTAGTCTCGTTGATCAGACCCCGCTGTGGGCCTCAGATAAGAGCTCTAATCACTGTCTTCTTGTCTGTCACTACCCAAATCAGTTGATTTCTCTGGGCCGTAGTTCCCTTCTTGTCTTTGATCTGTTTAACCTGCATGCTGCTAGGGTTAGGGACATCCTCATAATATACAATCATATTCAGCACTGCTGTCTCTCTTGGCAACATCTCATCAGAAAGCTTCATTATTTTTAAAAGGATCTTGCCTAAACTATACACACAGCGTTCCAGTGGAGATACACATTGTTGGCATTGCGCTGGAGTCCTGTTAGACAACCCTGCCTACTGCACTCCTTTTGGGATATTCAGCATGCCCACAGACAACAGGGTGGGATGCTTTTATACCTTCTCCTTGCCTCTTAAGGTGATCCTGCCCCTGCAAAGACTAATAATAACCTCCAGGACGGAGTTATGAATCACCCTTATCTCTGTGCTGTCCTCCACAGGTCCATTTTGCTCTCAGCCTCTAAGCGTGGAGCTTTAAAGGCATCTGAGAGCTGGGGAAACTGAATCACAAAGCAATGAGTGCACTAGTCTTGTTCATGGTTTAAAACGTTAGACAATACCTTCAAAGAACACAACAAAGACTTCCATTATTTTACATAGACAAGTAACACACACTGACAAAGGGAACCTGGAGCTTTCCAAGCTACCTGACAGAAACACACCCACGTATCACAACTGGATGTTATCTTAAGTGAGACTTGAGCAGATGTCAGTTCACCTTTATAAACGTGGGACTTGTTGGCCTCGAGTTTGACACAACTCTTCAATATGGGACCTATTCAACATAAACAGTTTCCCCATTTGAAACTCAAACTGCTTGCACGTTAACTATTTCCTTCATGTTGATGTGGTTCAGACCTGACCCTATGGACACAGACATACTGGGTCAGGCTAATGTTTCATCTGGACCAATGCCCACCTTCAGCTGTAAGGGATGTTCAGAAAAGGAACAGAGAACAGGGAAGGCATAGGGTGACCCTTCCTTTAACCACCCTCTCGGCCTCCAGCGACCCACAGTAAGAAGACTTCTTGAGGCAAAGACTCCATCTAGACCACTATGTTCAATTTCCAGGGAACTCTTCCCATGTACTTGCAACTTACCCCGGTCAGCATCATAAATATACACAAACTTCTGCCAGCTGTAGTGCTCAATGACACTGATGAGGGCATCCTGGAGCTCTGGGCGAAGCTGGAGAACAAACTGGTTGGATGTTTCAACAGGGAAGCTTGGCGTTATGAAGCAGACGTGGAGAGCCCCACAGAAAGACGTGAGCATGTTGACGGTCCTCCTCTCGTAAAATCCAAAGATGGCGTAGACGCCCTTGGAGAACTGTGAGCAGACTGGTGGAGCAGAAAGAAAGGTCATGAGAACAGAAGAACAAGGAGGTTTCTCAGGGAACTCACCATAATAAACCTTTTCCCTGAGATAAGCTGCAGGCTTTCTGGACTAGATAATTTTCCCTAAGGCCTGTAGGTTGATGAACACAACATGTGAAGAACGGGGCTTGGGGCCATGTGGTGCTCTGCCCTTGATCTCCACAGATCTGCTTTACTTTTGATATGCAGAAGCGACACACAAGGGTGAGTCCAGTATCCCCAGGGCTCAGCTGAAGATTTTGCTGCTTCTGGTATAAAATGTGCTATCTGAATAAGGGAATCCCTCAACAGAAAAGCACAGCGGCTCACCAAGCCCAGTCTCCTTAGGGTGGCAGCTTTCTGGCCCATGGAGCTGTTTTATTATGGGAAAGAAAGGCTGCAGGTAGAACTTATTATTGCAGCCCCAGATGCAGGCTGGAGCAGAGGGAAAGCATTTGCACAAGAGCAAAGCTCTTTGTGGCACATCACTCGAGGAGTTAACCGTGAGCTTGACCTCAGAAGCTAAGACCATGCTGAGAAAGCATCTCAGCAAAGGTTCCCCAAGGTTCAATGCAGCCATAGCACAGCTACAGGGAGCTTTGTCCTGAGGCATGAGCTGATAGCGCCGAGGTCAGAGCCTCTGACACCAGGGGTACGTGGGTACTTGAGGACACCCTTGTGGCAATTTCTGATTGCTTCACAAAGCCATGGTGCGGGCCAGGCTGTGGGCCCAGTGAATTAGCGGTGGTAGCCTGGGAGATCTCCATGAGGAGTGCTCACTGGGTTCTCTGGCAGATATTTGTGTTTGATCTCAGCAGCTGGTGCTGTGTTGCGCAGGGAGGGCTCTCTTGGGTCAGAGCCTTTCTCTGGAGAGCACTTAATGAGATTGTGGGAGCTGCTGGAAAAATGCCTCAGGATCTCAGTGAGGCAGAGAGAGTTCACACTTTGGACTGTAAAACTTAGCCCCTGAGACAGTCAGATTCATTTAATATCCCTGTTTATGGCACATCCCAACTTAACCATCAATAAATCTCTAAGCCAGAGGTGGTGGCAGTGACAGCGTTTTCCCTGTGTCAGAACTCCTGGCACTAGTGTCTCCTCCTATTGTCACTCTGACTCTGAAGACTTCTGGCTGTGACATTTATACTGAGTCAACACTTCACACATCACTCGCCAGCTCCCCCCAACAGAGTGCAGGGTGAGAAGTTGGATGTGACATTTTGGGGTCCCCTGGCAAGTGCTCTGCACTGCTTGGGAATCCCTTGACCTGGTTTCTGCTGGTAGCTGCCTTCTGCATGTGTGGCTGGAGCCAAGCTCCTAAACATCAGCTTACTGCATCCTTAGCTGGGCTTCATCCAAGCTCTGTCCCTTCAGTGGGGACCAGAAATGACCCCTGACTGGCTTGCAGCCATCCTGGATAAGATTACCTTGTTCCTCACTTCTCTACTGCCAGCATCAAATTTTCAGAAGGAAGAGCAAGAAATCCTGCTTCCCACTGTGCAAAGCAAGTTCCCCCTCCCATCTCATCACCAAAATGGAGCAGCCAGATTTTTGAAATGGCACAGAGTGTTGAGAGCTGAGAATCAAATCTCATGACACCAGTGAAATTTTTCCTTCCTCTTGGAGTTGAGGTCAGGTTTGGGGCATCTCAGCCCAGCAATTTGTCCCCAGGGTCACCCATCCTCTTTCCACTGCTTGGCATTCATGATCTCACACACCTCGGCACCCTCCTCCAACAACTGAATTTTTATTTCTGCGGGGCAGGGGACACCTCACAAGCCCAAACCATGATGGAAATAAACCCCTCTTCTCTTCATTTTCACAGCAGTGTCTCTCTTTGCAATCAGCAGTCGTGTCTGTATCAGCTGGAGTCACTGCCCTCATCATAAGACTGACACATTCAGGAAGAAAAGTAGCAGATACGGATAGAAATAGTCTGAACATTATTTCCACGTGACTGGACCAGTGGGTCTAATGAACAGTGAGATATACCATATGTGAGAGATCAGAGCATGATCTCTGGAGACCCAGGTTTCAGACTCACCGAATGATTAAAGTGACATTCTCGGGGTATCCGAACAATCCAGTACAGTTAATAATCCAGTCAACAAATTTAGCTGCCTTGGTTTGGTTTGGTTTAGGCAAACCATGGCTTTCTTGCATTTTATTTTCTATTCAAAATGAATCTATTATTTTTTAGTTGTTTTTTTTTTCTTTAACTCTGGCTCAGTCACGCTCAGGCAGCCCTCCTACACTGTTCTGAGACACTCATCAATTCCAGCGCTTGAAACAGATTGCACCAAAGACGGCTGGGAGAATGAACAGTCTTTATCATTAGTAAGTTTGGAAAGAACTCTAGTCTGCTTTGTACTTTCAGACTAAGAGGGGCCATGGACAAGGCAGATGATTTGGGAAAAAAAAAAAAGAATTACTGAGGCTTATCACCCTGTTGTGCTTTAACCCCAGCCAGAAACTAAGCAATTCATCCGGAAAAATGAAAAGAGTGAGAACTGCAGCCACCTTCCTGGACTGAACTTGGCATAATGTAAAAGTGGAGGCTGCAAAATTATTTAAGTGTCAGGACTATTTTAAATTACAGATGTTCCAACCTAATTTACCCAGAAAAACTTAAAAGAAGTTACACTTGTCATTTATTTAATGGACCAAGAGATCACTGGAATTTCCTTGTATTTTCTTTAATTGTTTTATTAAGCAAATTTACTAACAATTGTGTTCTCGCTTGATTGTTCTGCAACTTCCTAAAAAGATACTATTAAGAACGGTAAACCTTAACTAGAGGAAGCAAATATTTATAACTCCTTTTAGTTTTCTAGTGGGGAGGAATCTTACCCATTCCACCAGTCACTAGCCTCTGACTGATGCTTTTCTGTAACAAACAAGAAAACTAAAAAGGGTAAAGATCATGCTGGCACCAAAGTTCCAAGAAGTTGAACTCTGCTGGTCAATTGGCTGGTAAGAACATCACATTTTGTAAAGATCGTGCCAATGACCTGTTAGTGGCTGGATGGCCACATTGTTTTTTTCTACAGACCAGAGGTGTGGTCAACCTGGAAATTAGCTCTAGCAAGTGAATTTGGACAGTTCAGCCTCTGAAGCTCATTCCTGCAGGCAGGGAAACCAAGGGAAATGCAACAGCACAAATGTTTGCATATCCATGGACTTGAGCACGAGGGAAGAGTGTTTACCTGGATGTAAATGCAGACATTCCTGACAGTTTACAAGTGCCATTCTTGGCCTCTGGGCTGCACAAAGGAAAAGGACAGAGAGCATCTATTCTGGGCTGTAACTGTGCTATTATCTTACAATGAACTTGCAATTAATTACAGAATAGTATTCTTCTGAACAAGCTCTCAGAAAATATAATACATAATGATTGATGACCTTGGCACCTACTACTGTATTCACCCTGATGAGTTTTGTATAATTGATCAGGTTGGTACTTCTGACTGGGACATTCCCAGTGTGTGCTGCACTGGGCACCACATACCCACACCATACCCTTCTTTCTGCAGGCACAGGAGCTCTCACTGAGGCTCTCTAGTACCATTCCACAGACAATATAAAGTAAAAGCAGAGGCATTAACTTGGTTGTCACCTGATTACTCTGGAAAGACAACCCAGCAACAACCATCTGCCCTTTGGACACAACTCCACAGCACCTGTTGCAGCCAGGTGGCGTGACAGCTCCTCAGGCTGTTCTACATGCATTTCTAACTTACAGCAAAAATCAAAATAACTTTGCAAGTTAAGTTAAAAAGTGACTGCTGTGGTAGAGCAAACAGCAGGTGAGACTCTCCTCTCCCTCTGTGGAAAGGTAAGTATGGTGGAGAGCTGGTGTGTCCTTGAATACAGACGAGGGAAAAGCAGGAGTGCTTCGCTCATAATTGAAATCCTCAGAATCTAGGATTTCTAGTCTTGCTATTTATCTCAAGTGTCTCCTTTATAGAAATATTCAAGGTAAAGCATTTAAATTGGAAAGAGGAAACACTGAGTTTATTGAAAGCACACGCAGGATTCAACACCTACTTGGCAGCTGGAGAGTGGCAGCTCCGGCCACCTTTGCAAACGCTTCCAAGAAAAAGACAAAATACACACCCACAACTTTAAATTGTACATTTCTCTGCAGAAGAAGAAAGCAGAATATATGTTTTAAGCCTATAAAACTTCCTGGTAGACTTTTTTTGGCTAAGACTCTCAACTAGATATAGAAAGAGTAGATGGACAAGACTGATTTCTGCATTTAGGATGGCCAGAGATATTTTAGAACTGGAGGTTTGATCTGATCTGTGTGAAAGGTATAACAGATATCTCATTTGGATTTTGGTTGGTAGAAGAAGAAGGGAAACCTAAAAGTTTCAGGAATGCTCTCCACAAAGAGAAACTCTCTCAGCATTTGAGGGAGAAGGAAAAGTGAATGGACAGCACAGAAGGATGAGAATAAGGATTTGGTCTCCAGGAGTGAAAATGGTGCAATTCCACTGTGAATCTGTAAATAGGGCTGCAAAAATGGAACTGCTCTCCATGGGCACAGCTGGAGAAGCCTGGTAGGAGAACCTGGCAACTGCTCATCTGCCATTTCCTTTAGAAGCAGAATTTTCTCCATTTCACTGAGTTTAAGACTGGAAAGGGACATTAGATCATTTCTACTAACTTTTTGTATCTCATGGATCATTAAGTTTCACCCAGCTACCCCTGGAGGGAGCCAATAATATGGCTTAGTTGACTCCTGGGAGACTCAACTGCTGCACGCCTCTGTCGGAGAACAGAAGTAGCAGAGGCAGTGCTAATATCCAAAGCCACAAAAGCAGTAAAAAAACTGATTAAATGAAATATCCCCAGATGTTTCCCACAAATAATTCATGTTTTCTGTTGCAGAAGGCAATAAAAACCACAGATGGTCCCTGCCAGGCCTCAGGGGCCTTTCTGACCCTGGAGGATGTCATATCTGAGATGCATCTACGAGGAAAGACACTACACCCTCTCCAGGAAAGCCATTCCTACAATACCGAGCTGAGATGTGGTGGGGATTTTGAGCAAGCTATTCTTGCGCAAGCAGGCAGGGAAAGAAAAGTGCCACCTGGAAATACAGACTCCAAGATAACAAGAAATCTTTGAAACCACCCAATCCAGCACACAAAGCACTTACTCCAGAAACCAAATTAACAAATGCCTTTTAAAAACTGTAAAATAATGTATCCAGACTTTGACTGTAATCAAATAGTCAGCTCAGTCTACTGTCCTCTGTAAACTATTAAAGCCTCACCCTGCAATGCCTGCAGCCCCATATCAGTGTGGCACCTCCTTTATCCCCCCAAACCTCCTGGGGCACAGAACCAAAACTCTCACTTTGAGCAGAACATACTCGTTGACAATAGTGGTGCCAAGGAGCAGTTCCCACATGCTTTGCTTTGCTCACTTGGAGCGTACGTCTGCACATGTGGGAAAGAGGAGCGGGGCTGTGCATACATAATTTATTTTCAGTATGTCCTGCCTGGAGGCGACCCTCACACGGTGATGGAGAACCTGACATCAGGTTGGCGAAGCTGGTGGAATTTCAATGAAAGAACGCTGGTGTCTGCTTCAATTAGGATCAGTTCAGCTTCCCTCCCAAATGTTTGTCCTCACAGTTCTCCAGTGTGGCGTAGGTGCCAGAGCGCATCTCTTCAGCACATCCCAACGACAGCATGTTCCCACAGATTTTTGTAGCAGGGGAAAGCCAAACAGATTCTACACTCCCCCATCACTCCACGCATCTATTTAGATGAGAGTAGGTAAGTCCCATATATTTGATCAACTGCAAATCAGGCTGATGTGGTACCACAGGAAATGTTTGTTTCCCTTTCAAATATAGAAAAGACACAGATGTGTGCTCCCTTCCATCATTTTCCTGCACTGCTGCTCTAATCATCTTGAAAGCCGTAGTGTTGATTTTTACATTAAGATTTGCTTTCCTTCCCTCATATTTAAATATTTAAACAATAATCTACGACTGAAGAGCTGTTTGTAACTGTTTACGCTGAGAGCCTCATTTTTTAGTTAAGTTTGCCTGCCTGACAAATCAGTCAGTTTGCCTGGCTGACAAACAATAAGTTTCTCTAGAGATCATAACCAATTTGGGATACTTCCTTTTCACACGCTGCTGAGTTTAAGAAAATAGAAATAGCATGGAGCTTTCATCAACAAAAATTAACAACATGTTAAGTGTACTTCTGAATTATAGTTGTGGTGGTGGAAGATATGGCCATGAGAAGTTGACTTTAACCTTTCTGTCAAAGGGACCAGTTGAAAATCCTAGTTCTTCCCCTTGTTTACTCCACATCTTGAAACCTCTTTTTCTTTTTCTACTAGAGTCTTTGAATGTAGTTTTTATCCAGTGCGACTACGAAAGAGAAGAGAAAATCCAAGTATCAAAGATCTTAATGGGGTCACTGAGGTTGCTGAAAAATAGAAAAGAAGGTAAAAATAAGATGCTTCACAGGACTTTCCTTACTTGCTTTGAAACATGTTGTTACTTTGGGATTGCTAACATTTTATTGAGTGATATAAAATCAAGAATTAAATGTATTGGTTTCCAGTCAATACTCCAAACTATTTCTGAGCACTTTTAATAGGAATTAGATGCATATGCCTTACATGAAACACACTGAGATCATGAGCATCTTTTAACAGGTCCTGAATAAGAACACAAAAGAGGCAGAGGTGTGTATCTGCTGAGACCTAGGACTTCTAGGGTCACAGGCTTGTACACTCCCTTAAGTAAGATGTCAGTTGACAGCTGTATTTCATGAGTAGACTTCAAATGATTGCTAATCCATTGAAGAACAGAAACACCACTGGAAAGGCCAAGGTGCTCATGTCATGCGACATTCAGTCTTCACAAAAGCTCATTCCTTCTGTGGTTAGAATTAAGTTATTATTCTAATAAGGACAGGTTGGCTAATGAGGGTCCTGTGGCTAAGAGATCAGATTATGTGCAAGGGGAAATGGGTCCAGTGCCACCTCTGCTTCAGGTTTGTTATGTAATCATGACTTGGATCTTTGCTTGCAAGGTGGAGGAAGGTGACTGTCTTTCTTTGGGCACCATCTGTTTCAGTCCCTTGAGTCAAAGACTGTCTCTTGCAGCATGCTTGTACAGACCCCAAATAAAACCACATTCTGAGCTGGAAGCACTGATGCCATTCTCTCAAGTTGTGTAAGGTTCTTGCTGTCTACTGTCTTCGTCTCTCCAATGTCTCATGACAATGCCTTGCACGGCTTTTGAGCAGTTTGACATTGACATATGTGCCATAACCATCCTACACTGTCAGGAAGTCTGCTGGGCAGTCTGGCTTTATGCTGTGTCCAGAAAGAAGCAAGCAGAAGACACTGGCTGTGCTCGTTTGCCTTGGAGGACCCGAGGCTCTATAAAACCAGCTACTGTCTCCTGCTCAGAACTCTCACCTTGAGCTCCCTGCAGCTGCCCTAGATGGAGGGGGTGATGTCTCATAGGGTGCCCAGGTGCAAAAGGATGTTCCAGCTACCCTCACTCTCATCTAGCCTCCTGTAATGAAGT
The DNA here is from genome assembly GCA_013396935.1 of Baryphthengus martii. Lineage (NCBI taxonomy): Eukaryota > Metazoa > Chordata > Aves > Coraciiformes > Momotidae > Baryphthengus > Baryphthengus martii. Next base: position 1,254,353 of record VWZK01017429.1, on the reverse strand, counting down.
ACAAATGCAAAAATCTGTCCTCATTGAACTCTCCGTGTCTGAAGCAGTCATAAATATTAAAGCACGATTACCACAAATGAAATAGTGGCAGCAATATAGAATTATAAAAGGAGGTGAGAGATGAGGGTTGAACCAATTTTGCTTTTGTTGCTTTATTAGATGGCCTTTTGTATTATATGGGTCCTTCTGCAGATAGTGCTACACTAGGATATCTAAGTCCACTATTGTGGTGTAGTTTTCTGCTGGGGAGGAGCATGAACAACAACGGAGGAAAAGAACAAAGCACCAAACCCACAGCATGTTAATACAGTAGGTAGCACGCTACTCTTAGTTCAGCACACCATTTATTTCTGGGCTGTAAGAGCTGAATTATTAAAATGGAGTAAAAAAGAGGGGAATGAGGGGTTGGAGGGAGGAAGAGAAGTAGTAGCAGAAAGTGAATGTGTCACATGAAGAAGGGCTCACGGCAGGTGAAATGCATTTTGGCTTCAATAGCTTCTTTTCTTTCCCTAATACAGTGTATGTTTACAGAAACTAAAGCCTGTGACTGTCTTCAGTGCAAGCCTCAGGTTCTGATGAGAACTTTGTACCTGCCTGTCCTGCAACTGGTTGCAGATTGCAATGCAAAAATCAAACTATTGGCTTTCCCTGGAAAAGTTATTCCAACATTAATATTATTTCCACTGGAGAAGGAGGATGTTAGTCTCCCCTCAACAACTCCTTTCTTAATCTTCATCCCGATAATTATAATTTCGGTTCCATGTGCCCCTGCTTCATAAAACATGTGCATTAGACACTCCCCAGTTTTCTGTGCTCTGTGCTTTCGCAGATGTACCAGTTTGGAAGTCAAACTGATGTCTCAGACTCTGATGTGTTCCCAGTGGCATTCCTGAGACTTGTGTTGTTGCCTTCAGTTGAGAAAACAGTATTTTGGTAAATTTTCTCAGCTGTGTTGCTTCTAGGGTTTTTAGGATTATCTCCTGCTCATAATAATATCTCCATTAGCCCTTTCCTGAAGTCTGCTCCAGGCATGGAGCTCCGATATGATCCATATACCCCTTCCAGGTTTGTAACGAAAGTAGCAATCAAGACTGGTTTTAGCCACCGCTCTGTATCAGCCTCTCTCCCTGCCCCACCAACTCAGTATCTTTTGATTTTCCATGACAATCCTACCTTGTGAGGCTTTGGTCATTTGTAATCTGTAGGATTACAGTCTTTTTGGACCACTGAATTCCATACTGTAAACCACAGCGTTAAGACCAAATTTTATTATTTGGCAGGCAATGGAAGAACAGGCTAACTTTCAACATGGCTATTTTCATAAAGATACATGGCAATGCATTTATCAGCAAGATGGGCAGTATTTTCAGAGCAGGTTTGAGTAGGAAGGTCTCATCTAGTGACCAGTGACAGCAGGAAACCAGGTGGACCAGCACGCCTCCTCCAGTCCTAGGTCTACACACGGCATTTTCCATGCCTGCTTTGGGATCTCAGCCAACACTTGGAAGTGCTGAGGTCTGCCCCATATATACAGCTCCTCTTTTTGCTTCTAACAGTTCTCACAGTGGCTTTAAACATTTCCCTTCCCAGACACTGAGCTTTCACTAGCCAGATACACAACACGTACTGAAAGCAGATGCCTGTTTGAGAATGACAAGCAACACCGAGATTCAGATCACTGCACCAGGACAACTACACGTCGATGCACTCACGGTAGCAATGATATGGTCTCACGTCCTGAGCCTGCTTCTCCCCATTCAGTCAGAGGTGAGCACCTTTATTGTCTCCTCTTTTCTCTCTGTCTTTATTTTTCCCACTCCTGCTTCTAAATTTCCAACTTTTAATTGTTTTGTGCTACAGTGCATAAAGCCATCCTTGCCTGCCACTGAACTAATACAACTAATTTTAAGGTTTTCTTGATAACAGACTGGAAATGAACAACTTCATTTATCAATACTCCACCTTTTTATATTCAAAGCAGCCAAAGAACCTGACAAAACACACACACACCCTCTGCAGTCATCTTTCCATGGTGCACTTTCCAGGATGAAAATATACTCAGGTGCAAGTGCTAGGTTTCTTGCTCTCAGATGTCAGACCTCTCATGCTCTTCAGCCTATACAGTCAGGTGCAGCCAGGGGAAGCAGGTGTTAAACTCTGTACTCAGGTTGGCCATGGTCCTGGTGTGCCCAGCTTTTAAGCCCTGCTTTGGAAGCATATGAAAAGAGACCTTTATATTTCCTTAAACCCTGACTCCCTTTCCTGATAGTGATTTTTTTAATTGACAAGAAAAAAAAAACCCTAAACAACCCCCTTTTTAAATTCCAAGGGTGTGCTGCCTTCAAAGAAACACAGGGATGTGCCACAGCCCATACACCTACGTAGGATGTGTGGGTATTAATTTAATTGGCTCAGAATTATGCTTATCCTGTTATCTGCCACACATGGGTACTTACTATAGACGGAACTGTCACTCTGCATGTGTTTGTAGGATGCCTGGCACAATGCTACGAGGTCTCCATGAGGTACTGTAATGTATACATGTTAAACAGCAATAAAGAAAGCCACTGAATAGCCTCCTCAGAGTAGAGAATTACCTTCCCAGTAGAGAGGAGAGAAACGATATGGCTGGTTCACCACAGAAAGTGAAACCAAGGATAAGGAGCAACCCAAATGGAGAGCCGGGAAAATTTTACCTGACCCGACTGATCTTTTCAGTACGTGATGATGTTTTGTGTGTGCTCTACCTTAAAATATCTCCCAGTCTAGGAGGGAGGCTGGCTGATTCAGGCTGTCAGAGGGCACAGAGGATGTTTCCCTCTCCTGGAAAGGTATTGATGGCCTTCCTGATGTTATTTGACTCCCTGCTCAGTTTAAAGTTAAGACAGAAGACAAAAACACAGGGTACATTGTGTGGGGCAAGCACTAGCCAGCTCACCTCTCTACAGGAACAGACTCTCACTGGTCTGGGCTAAGAAGGAAGAACGAACACTTATCCAGGACAAAGCATTCTTCTTCAAACAAAACGTCTCAGACACAGTACACAGCATCTCATCCTTGGAGGCTTGAAGTGGGAAGGAGTACTTAAACCCATCATCTGTCTGACGTTATTTATAAACATTTACTTTCTCTATACATTTTCAAGGCTATATTACAGGTATTTGCTGGGCTAGCAAAGCAGATGGCTCCAAAACCTACATGCACCATCAATGCTCCAAAAGTGCCATCTTCTCTGCAGTCACTGGAGCCATTAGAGTCTTCTGCAAACAGGAGCAGCAAAGGCATAAACCCAGCAAACCACACTCTGCATGCAAGGGTTAAGCCTCTGGGGCACAACCCTTTTGTGCTACCTGGTTGTATATTGCATTCACCTAAGATCTGTGAAAGCAGAAATGGTTTTGAAACCCCATTTAACACCTCAGCAAGGGCTGAGTTAGGTGAAGAATGACAAGATCCTTTGACATCTGAGAGTGCTGGCTTTTGTAGGCTTAAGTGCCTCCCTTGGTGGTTCTTTGCTATAGTCATTTCTTGTAGGGTTTTTATTTTTCCTTTTCACATTTATGTTCCTTCCATTGTGCTCATAGCTTTCTTCAGGCCTACTTAATGTTGGGGGGAATATTACCTCTTCTTCCCTGTCATTAGAACAGCTTTAATCCTGTCTGCATTGAGAGGGCAATAAATGATTATAGTTACCACAGTTTTATTTCTGCAGTGCCTCTGAGCACCAGGTTTTTTGAAAAATCCCAAACAAACAAATTTAAGCTTGGGATCTTTTAAACTCGGTGGGAGACTGTGTTGTCTGGGGAGCAGGAACGCAAAACTGTGACAGATGGAGAGATCTGGACCTATGGTTTGCAATTTTATGGTCTCTGGTGAAACTTCTGTGCAAATCGCTCGCTGTGGGTGGTGGAACAAACAGTTTACATGAAGTGCATCTAGCTAGTGTGCCCAGATGGAGCTTCTACAGAGAGGTGACACCAGTTAAATTGGGGCTGCAAGCAGCTGTAGAGGGCAGCTTCCCTCTCGTGGGAAGTGAAGGCATCTGTCCTGCTGAGTGGTGCGAATGGTGGGTATAGGGGAGCCAGCGGAACCCCACTCTCTGTCCCACTGCTCTAACAAACCTGTGAGTAGACCTGGAGTCCTTGTTTGAATAACACCCAAAATCCTACATACCAAGCAGGCAGCTGGCTACATAGCAAGACTTTCACTGGAAATAAAATTAAATTCAAGTATTTCCTAAAAAGTCTTGGGTAAAACCTGTGTCATTTTACCAGCATCACAGAGGGGACGTTTACAGCTACAGGCTTCTGAACCTGCACTTGGATCCATAAAAATCATCACCCATAAAAAACTAGTACTGTGAGGACCAAGGAAAGGATCAAGAGGTGGGAGAAGCTGAAAAGCACATTATTAATTACATAAAACCACCTTGGGTGATAATGTTTTCCCTAAATGACCCTAGGGCAACCAATTTCCATTAAAGTTAGTGACAGGTGGCATCAAATTCTTAGACACAAAGCGTTGTAATAATGTTTTCTAGAAACACAGTAACTTTGGGAAAGTCCTTTCTACTAGATGTTTCACTTGCAGAGCTTCATGTGTTCACAGTAAAGATTTATGCTAATGAAAAATACTGAGCCATCTTCTCTGCAGAGAGGCCAGTGAAGATACCAGGATCATCTCAGTTATCTTGAACAGCCTGTTCTGTCAACGGGAATGAGAAAATAGTCTGGAAAAATGAGATGTGTGTCTCGGGGAGAACAAAGTGGGAACATCATTAACGTGGGAAAAACACTGAGATCTCTTCCTGACATGCCTAGTTTCACACAAACACCTTATCTACCCATTTCCATTGTGGGAGAATTTTTAAGCTCTTGAAGAAAGAGACTCTCTAGCAAGCTGCAAAGAGCAAGAGAGGTCATGTAAAACACTCTACATAAATGCAAATTGCAGGGAGGCCAGCCAGAGCACAAGAAGGGAAGTTGTTAGAAACTTGGGGTCATTTATCATTCAGGAGCAGTGACACCACATATACAGATGAAGCTCCTGTCTCAAGCAGTTACTCAGTGTAAACCAAAGACTATGACATGATATAGGCAGCTGCTGAGAAAACCCCACTGCTTCTCAGCAGAAACTTTACCTGTAAAATATTATTTAGACAGAAAAGCAGCAGCAGATTGGGGGATGTTAATTTGTCCCACTGTTGACAAGTACCAGAAAGACTTTCACTATTCATCAGATGTTGCTCAAGCCTTCTGTTGACATTGCAGAAGGATGCCTCTGATGAACATGGACATTTGTCCGTAAAATCAGAGTCACTGGCCACCCTGGGTCAGGCAGACGTTGAACAGAGAGGCACCAGGAGCATCAGGTTTTCAAGGAGTGGAAACAGTCCTTGGATTTAGCAAATATTGTGCAAGACAATCGAGCCATGGAAAGCTTCACACATCAGGTGTTAGATTCGCTTCCCACATGGAAAACTAGGGAACTACACTGTGTAATGGACTCTAACTGTACATCTAAAGTAAGCACATGGATGTCTAAAGGTATAATTAACCTAATTAAAGCACCATAAATTCCGTAAGTCTTCAAGGCGAAAGGCAGGTGGAACTGCCATCCACAAGAGAAGGTTGGCAGGATAGAGGCTGCTATCACTGGTGGGCAAAACCACGATAAAAACTCGGTCTGGAAGGAACAAGGCAAAAAAAAACATCCCTGGAGCAGATTTCTCTGTCTCTTGGTGTGCACAAGAAGCCAGGGGCACAAAGTAAAAGCTTGTGATTTGCACCTCTGGGATTGCCTGAGCTAAGCCAGAGAGGGCTGTGATTTTCTTTTTTTTCTGTACTACAACTCACTTTAGGTGCTGAATGTGGCAGAGGAGTGTGTAGCTTTCACTTTCCTTGAGTTCCTGACCCTCCTGTTAGAGAGGAGAAGATTAATTACCTTGTGAGAGAACTTCTTTTCGGCTGCCTCTATTTAACATGGCAGCGAACATCTGCAGTCCTATTTCCTAAGCATTTGTTGTAATCATTCCTTTGCACTACTAGTCCTGACAGTAGAGTGATGTCACTTGAGAGCCTTGGTAGCATTTCCGAACATGCTTAAATGACTTAGTTGACTACCACGTCTCTTTAAAGAAGAGATGTTGGACTGATCCAAAGGTGATTTGGGATCTAAGTACATAAGGAAGCCATATGGTTCATGCAGCCTTTGAAAATTGGGCCTTAACTCATGTATACTGAAAGGATCCCTCCCATGACAGCTTTTGTCAGTGCTCTTTTAAGGTCTGATACTTTCCTGGCATTGCTTGTGGAGCAGTGAAAGAACTGGGATGCCACAAAGGGCAGGTTGGTTTACAGAGGTCCTCTGCATATGGGCTCTTTTCACCGATCCGACGGTGCCACTGTAAATGGGTGGCTATAGTCCGCTTGCATCATCCTGTCAACTTCATTCATAAATCTGCTATGGAAGGACTGAACTAATGAGAAAATCATTTGCTTTCTGCCTGGTTAGAAAGAATAATCTATGCAGTATGACAGCTAAGAAAACCTTTTTTTCAGTGTAGAAATGTTGTCTACATTATAGGCTCCCTGGTAACTACATTGAGGCCAACAGAATTACACCGGGTCTAAGAATGGTCTAGTTTTGTTAGCTGGGAAACACGACGTGTTTCCTGAATGAGGCTGCAGGGATACAGGACCTGATTTGTGTGTTCAGTGAACTGTGACTTGCTTGTAAAACGTACTTGCTTCACGTCTGCTTGAGCATAGGTCGCCAAGGTTGTCCTCAGGCATGAAACCAAAAGGAATTTGTGATAAAAGACCCTTAAGAGACTTCTCCTGACAACCTTATTGGAAAAACCTTCAAAACGAATGTATGGGAAATAACACAAAACTGAGGAGATGTGAAAGCTGGAAGGGAGAAGGGGAATGAGGGAAAGGAGATGCAAGCTTGAGGTTCATTGGTGGGAGAACAGCCAATTTAATTTCAAAATCAATTGGGGCTTTAAAAGAGAAAAGCAAGGATGAAAGAAAGCGTGAAGCGGGGGGGACTGAGTGCAGGAGCATTCAGAGATCCAAGGGTCAGGTGTCTATTTCTAGAAGGTGAGGTGTTAAAATGAGCTTTCAACTTCTGGGTCATTCTGTGTCTTCTCTCTTTGAATGGACAAAGACAATAACACTTTATTCTTCTTTAAAGCTGCCCAGTCTTAGTTAAGAAAGGGTTTTTCAAGCCTCACTGCCTGAAGCCTGGCAGTCTATCCTCCATGAAGGTTTTTAACCTCATTTCACAGTTGGACAGACTGAGGCAGCCACCTGTGCAAAGCCACACAAGAATTTTTCGGTGGGACCCAAGTGCCTTCATACAAGCCCCTCTTTGCTGGACAATGTGAAAGTCCATTGTAACGTTTTCCCGACAGTAGGATGCTCACAGTTCAGCAGCGAAACTCATTTCCCCAGTGGATGGTGACTGCTTCACGGGGCACTCCCTGTCCCCATTTGCTCTTCTCACCCATTCATCTGGAGGGGAGAACATAGCGACAGCAGAACAAGGCAGCACTGCAATGGGCATGATGCTTCTCTCCAAGCACACACAGACTTGGCACCTCACCCAAGGCCTGGGGATTTTGTGACCAGCTGTAGAGTGGGCACTTTGAAACGGAGCTCAGGTACTGGCTTTAACACTAAACCCATTGCAACTCCTCTTACTGCTCAATCTTGTATCCCCCCCACCGCTGATTCATGTTGGGCTAAAGGTTTCTAAAAGGCAGGATGACATGACTTCTTGTCTGAAAGACTGGAGACCTTCGCAGAACAAAACTAGGGCCCCTCAAATGCCTTTTGTTTGTCTCTGGATGATTTTATTATTTGTTAGCTTTTAAAAACCAGAAGGATTATCCAGTCATGATGCTTATACATGACTACCAGCAGCACACAGAGCTGGTTGCCCAGCTGGTGGTTTTTGAGCAGAGCTGCTGCCAGGCAATAGTTTCTGGGCCAAGAAAATCCCTCTTTGTGGGACAGTGATGGCCTGGACCAGGACCTCTGTGGGCATCACTGCAAGTCCATCCCTTCTCCAGTCCTCAGTGGAGCAAAGGAGAGTCATTATCCTCATTGGTTCTGTCAGGTGAGTGCAATAGGGACTGTGGGTCTGTTAATGAAGATGTAGGAAGGGAAGTTGGCCACCTTGGCCATAGACCTTGTCCTGTTCCTGCATTACACTGAAATGCCTTTTGTGGGAAAATAAAGTATCTTTAAGAAAGATATAAAGACCCTGTTTTATCAACAGTCTCCATATTTTAGGATTGTGCTTCTAAAGGAGATTTTCTTCAGAGCTAATAAAGACTCTTCATTTCTGATTGGAAGCCTCCTACTTTATTTTCTACCCATGAGATCTTATATTTGTGCAGCACCCAGCAGTAAGGTGCGTATCAACTTGCAGTTACTTGGGTTTTAGCCATCTCCCTTAAAATATAAATACATTCCTGAAAGCTGCAAAGCAACTGGCCAGGCTTTTAATGATCTTTCATTAAAGAGAAAGCAAACATTCAAATGGTCTATTGAACAAGTAAAAGTTCAACTTTTTTTGAAGAAAAAATACCCTAGGCATCCTGCTATTTTAGTTCATTTTCTCATAAAAGGTTCAGTAGCCTTTACTTTTAGCATCCCTGAGATGAAACTAATGCCAATGGAACAGATCCAATAAAGAGAGACAATAAAGCTAGCTGAAAGTTTTAATTACTTTTTATTCCTCCAAATAGAAACTCAGGTTTGATCAAAAGTAGGAAGTCAGTGTTTTTGACAAAAGACCCTGATTTTCCCATGGAAAAGTAGAAGGAGGAAAAAGTTTTACTGTTAAATCTGAATGTCAAAAAAACAAGTGTCATGATGCAATTAAGTCTCCTCCTCTGCTCTGGATCATAAATTGCTCTAAGACTGCTGCCAGTATCCTTTCCACCCAGAAGAGGTGCTGCAAGGGCAGTCAACTAGACCAGCAGGGATAAATCTGAGGTAGGAGATGGAGAACACGGGTTCAATGGAAATGTTGCTTGCGTTCATGCTCAGCCATGGGCAGGATGCTTCACCACTCCCAGAGCCCTGTTTCCTGAGAAAAGCACACCTAAACAGCCCTTACCCTGCACATGGAAAACCACATCAGGCTCAGCAGTGCCTTGTAATCCTTCCTACTCACAGGGCAGGGCTGCTTTTTCTGTGACCCTGTCCCTGCAGGAGCAGGAGCCCTCCATATGTCTCCATAGCACATCTCACACATGCCTGGCCATCAACAACGCCGGGGTGCTGTGGGCACAGGCATGCACATCCACGGAGAGAGCCCTCCCAGAGTGTCCAAATCCCTTCTGCCACACACCTCCCAAATCCTCCTTACCACGTTCCACTCGGACGCATGCACACACGTGCACACACACACACTAATCCTTCAATTAGCTAAATCCCAGCTTTTTACAGCAGCGTTCTCACACACAGCCCTCCTTATCACCCTGCTCGCAGACGCTCGGGCTAATCTCTCTCCGTGTGCCACGCACAGCCACTCGCTTATCTTCCCTCTCTTCTACACATGCACACTTTTTTCCCCACAGAGAATAATCCTTCTCAGTGTCACGTACCTCAAAATCCTCCTTACAACACCCCCTCACGCACTGAGTAATCCTTTTCAGAGTCTCGCACACACGATCCCGCTGACGGCATCCCTCCACCCGCATGCACAGCCACATGCAGCATCCCACAGCGTGCCTCACAGGCACAGGAACTTTTTTCTGTGTCACACACACACACATACCTTTATCCCCCTTCCTGAAGCACATATTTTCCCTTAAGTCTGACACATACATGTGAACTTGCCACCAGTGCGGTAAACCCAGCAGTTTTTAAAGTGAGATAAACCAATGTAGATGAGGTATTTGGGGATATTCGAATAACCGTCCTGGAAAACGGAGAGCTTGTCTGATGAGAAAAGATTTAAAAGATCTGGCATGTTTAGTGCAGGGAAGAAAAGGCTGAGAGGGGATGGATTGTTGTCTGTAAAAACATCAGAGGGGCAAACACTAGAGAAGAGCTATTGATTCTAAAGGACGACATTGGCAGGAGAACAAGTGCGAATAAACTAGTCTTGAATAAGTGCAGGCTGTAAACCACAGAAAGATTTGTAACTGTGGGAGGAGAGTAGCTCGGGTATTGCTTTCCACAGGGAGCACTGAAGCAAAACCAGAGCTGGTTTAATCTACAGCATCATTTTTGTCTGAGAGCACAATCTGGCATTGGTGACCCTGAGTTCCCTTCCCGTGCTCACAGGATAAAACCTCACACAATGGGCTAAGAAAACTATATCCTTCCCTTCGTGCCTTGGAGAGGTGGGTCTCGTGCAACGACCTTACATCCACCCATTATCTCCACAGTTCTCTTCCTTGACTCACTAACAGACATTGCAACAAACCTACTCTGGCCCTTTCCTTTTTGACTGTAATGTTCATGCCACGGCAAGAGATGAGAGGGAGCTGAGAGCTCCCTGCTCAGCGCGGGAAGTGCAGGCATAGCACCCAGGGATCTATTTTGATCACTGTGCCATGAAGAAACCACTCTCACATTTCCCCAGTACACATTTACATTCCCGGAGTCTCCCGCCTCCACCGCTCGACTGTCTCCAGAGACACCGAACACCTGACACGTCTGATAGGAATTACATATCTGTAATACAGATACAAAAAACCACAGGGAAATGAATATTTAGTGGACTGCAAGTGCTGCTGCATGAGCCATTATTCCCCCAGGAGCAGGTGTGCCTGATGCTTTCTTTCCCTATAGCTGGGCAAGGCAGATGAAGGGGATGTTGACTGAGCAGTGTGAGAGAAGCAGCAGGTATGAAGGTCCCTGCCATTTGCATAAAGATGAAACAATCTTTAGAAAGAAGTAGAGAAAACCAAGACATTTGAAAGTTTCTATACACCTCACAATATCAAACGTAGAGCTCTGCCCCATGGGACTGAGCAAACTCTGCTTGTGCTGAAGTCAATGACTTTTTACAAAATTTGAAGTTTTAGTAAACAGAGAACAGCATTTATTAAAGCGTGGCTGTCAGATATTACAGCGTAGTGTGAGGCCAACCAAGTGCCCACTGGGCAGAGAGGGCTGCAGGGGGAGCAGGAGACTGGAGATGCACAGAGCACCTGGCAGAGATGCAAGAAGCTATTTCAGTGATTCTAGAAACCAACAGAGCAAAGGGGAAAAGAGGGAGTGAGGATGGAAAGATGATCCCCCATTCAGACTCTGGAAATTAATCATTTAGGAAGTTCACCTAATTTTTTGAATTTACAAATTGGTCTCTTTCAGAACCACAAAAGTCAGAATAGAACAAAAAAGGAAAACCTGGTAAATAGAGCTACCAATTTACTTTCCCCTCTTAAGAAGTCACACTCAAAAAAAAATTAGTTGCTTTTTATTTTCCTGAGGAAATATCAAAATGAAACAAGGAAATTCTGTTTTGTGCTGTTTCGAGTAACCTCGAGTTCCATTTGGTCAGGGAAACTGATAAAAATAGTTTTATTTCTTTAGTTACAGAATTTTAATACCTTTCTGTCTGTGAAGAGAAGATGTGAAAACAGAGAAATATGAAAATAGGTGGAGATTGGCATCCCATGCTGGGTTTTTTTTCCCGTTCTCCAACTGGTAGGTGGGAGGTAAGTGGCAAACTGGCAAAAAGTGTGAGCACACATAGGAAAACTCCACGTTTACCTTTTATATCAGATTTGCAAAGGCAAACAGATAGCAAACATTTATTGGAGCTACTATTTCCTTGAGGGGGAATCTTTCATGGCAAAGACCTATTCTGAATGAGGAAATTTTCCACAAGCTTTCAATCACTTCTGGACAGAAATCTGTAATTATCTGCAATGATCTGGGGTGCAGAAATGGAGAATAGAACAGAGTGTGGGAAGGGATAAGTGATGAAATCAATGACCTGAAGGCAACTCTACGTTAGCTAAGGATTGGTCTCTGTTTCTTTCCTTTGAAATGTCCTTTCTCTGCCTCTATTTTTTGCTCCTTTCATGGACCACGTAATTTTTCACAGAGCTGTTCTCTGAATTATTCAGTTTATCCTCTCATTTCTTGTTGAATTTTAGGCTCTGCTCCAGTGCTGTCTTCCTCAATATCTCTTCCATGAAACAGAAAATGATAATGTTCAACCAAGAGGTTGCTTCAATGTTGATGGTATTGAAGTGATCTTGAGATAAGAGAGGTTACCCTTCTACTCCAGGGAAGAGATTTTTAGCAAAAATTTAGAAACTGCAAAAAAGACTAGAGAGGATTAAAAAAACACATTCATTAAAATAAAAATATTTCATAAAAAAAAAGTTCAGAGAAAAAAGTAGTTAAAAAGAAGGAAAAACACTGTGTGAAAAAAACCAGCTCATGAGTGTATGAAGGTAAAAGCTAATCAAGCTAAGAAGGTTCTGTACGAGGGATAACAGTGGTATTAAAATCAGCATCCCTAAAGGTGGGTGCAAAAGGTGTCAAGGAACCACAAAACGCTGCCAAGTATAAGCCTTGCAGGATGAGTTGTTTATAGAATCATAGAATTGTTTAGGTTGGAAAAGACCTCTAAAACCATCATGTCTAAGGGTTAACCCAGCACTTCCAGGTCACCACTAAAACATGTCCCTCAGCATCTACATGTCATTTAAATCCCTCCAGGGATAGTGACTCCACCACCTCCCTGGGCAGCCTGTTGCAGTGCTTGGCAACTGCTTCGGTGAAGAAATTTCTCCTAATGTCCAATATAAACTTAATTTCACTTAATCCAGAAAAATTGCTTGTAATGAGCGGAGTTCTTTTGGAACCAAAACTGTATTTCGCTGCTTGTCTTTTGTGAAATTTATATAATTTATCTTGGCAAACAGAATTAGGGAGATTTTATCTGTTCATTTTCAAAAATTCCCTAAATGATAACTTGGAGTAATTGGGGCTTTCTGATCTCAGCTTGGGTCACTGCTTCTTGAGAAGGTGAAAGTTTGAATGCAAGACCAAGAACAGAAGTAGAAGTCTCAATACTTCAAGATAAATATTAAATACCTTGTTCTGAATCCTCCTGTCCCAAAACATGACACTACCTCTTTATGGAATGACTCAAAACATAAACATCCTTCATAATTCTCTTGTCTCTTTAAAAAAAAAAAACCACGCTGAAAAAAAGGTGGCATTTGCTAACGAGGCCATAAATATTGATGTGTTTCTGAGGGCCCCCAGAGGCCTATCATATCTGCAACTGACTGATTAATAATAGATTAAACACTTTAGTTTTGCTTACTCTGGGCTTCGTAACTTTAAGTGCATCTGCTGTGCTGGAAACAGAAGGGTCTGGGACTGATGGATCTGGCAGATATTCAGTAGAGGAATATGGCAGCAATCTGCAAATACCTTCAAGGGCCAAAACTCAACCAAAATCTGCAGAGGAACATCAGAGGCTTAGAGTAATTCAGTGAAGAGCTTCCGAATGTGTTTACTACAGATAAGGCTTTATGTCTTTGGAATATCTGCAGTGTTTACTATGTTACAAGTCCACATGACATTACACAGTAGATGTATAATAAACTTTGCATTCATAATGCGCCTTTCATTTGGTGACCTCAAAGGAGCTTTTGGCTGTGCTTTACGGAGGGCTAGACTGGGCTGGTTTCAGATGTGCTGAGTGGCAGTGATTGCCCAATACCTCCCCAAAACAAACTTCAAGGGACTTTCTGGATATCACACAATGAGTCTGTATCAAAGCCGATGAGTTTAGAAGCCAGGAACACCTGAATCTTTCTTGTTCAAATCCACTGGAGGCTGTTGGCATGGAGGATTTGTTCTAGCTCTGCAAGCAGCAAAACAACAGGGAAAATACCTGGTTGTTACTCTCCCTGTTGATATAATTAATAACCTCATTTATAGTGCTCTATTAAAAGGATCCAGGCGGCTATAGAAAAAGTCACATCTGTTCTCTTCAGCTCTGAACTCACTATGAGTTTGCTGCTCACAAGTACTTGTCACCCCAGTAGTATGACATAGGACTGTGTTTAATAACCTTGATCCTTAAATGAGCAGAATGGCCCAGTGCATTGAGGGATGTAGCCACTCGTGTCTTGTAGCCATATTCAACCCATGTGGTTTTGATGGTGAAAGTAATTCCCAGATTCCAGCTAGGTCCTCTACTCCTATACAAAGGGCAAAGACACATTTCATAGCTCTGAAGACTGTCTAGCCATTTTTGGTGTGAAACTGGAAGTCAGTGGATTGAATACACACTGCAGCAGAGGCAGGCTTTGCTCATACACTGCTGCTGGACCGCAATGCTGGGGAGGAGATCCAAAGCATCTCTGTGGGGCTACATTCACACTCTCCTAACTGCAAAAGTCCCTCCTGAGTGACTGCCTCTGTCTGGATTTTACTTCTTTCTCTTCAAGTCTTTGCAAACAATTCTAAAAAAAACCCCAAACTAAGGCAGAGCAGTCATCCAAGTATCCAAGCACTCCCCAGAAACCCATTGCCATGTAGCCTTCTGCCCAGCACAGACAGGATATTAACCCTGACCAGCAACGTAGCAAAATACACGCTGAACACTAAACATGATGGAGGCCTGAGAGGTCACTAGCTGAGTTAGCAGTGTCTTCTGCCTGCTGTTTCTTGGCGGTACCTGTGGTGGACAGCACAGCCAAGTACGTGGGGCAGCACAGGACAGCCCCAGGCATCCTCACGACATACTCTGTCCTTTTGAGGGCACCCAAGATTCCCCCAAGCCTAATGGCTCCCAGAGTGACTCTGTGCTCCCCCTGTGAGGGCTGGTGCAGACGGCAGCACTACCCTTGTTGTCTCTGAGCTAAGTAAAAGTTGAGTAGATGTTCAGGTATTTTGTTGCTCAAGCTGAACAAATTGGGAACAGACACTCGGGACCAGCGGGTAACACATTCAAAGACACGATTATCACCGTGCGTTTCTTTTGCAGATGCTGTGACATGGCC
The DNA here is from genome assembly GCA_013396935.1 of Baryphthengus martii. Classification (NCBI taxonomy): domain Eukaryota; kingdom Metazoa; phylum Chordata; class Aves; order Coraciiformes; family Momotidae; genus Baryphthengus; species Baryphthengus martii. The sequence goes on along the minus strand of VWZK01017429.1, from coordinate 1,239,346 downwards.
CCTCCACCCCCTCTACAGCAGCATTACAGGCTCACATGTGCCTTTCCCTGAAATGTGTAAATAGCTTCTGTGGTTTTCCTTTTGTAAAACATAGACTGTTTCAGATTTCTCTTCTTCCTAACAAGCAGGGGCTCCTGTACTACCATACTGATTGGCAACAGTGCTTTCCTTGATGTCAGCTGCTCAGTGCTCCAAAGACATATCTAATTGAGTATGGTTAGGCAGGATTCCCATGCCTCGGAGCAGACTGTCAAGGGGAAAAGGAGGGCAGAGCAGAGCTGGAGCTGACTTTGCCATGTAGTAGCTAAGTGGTTCCCTGCCTGCTTCCCAGGCAGTGACACTAGCGCTGCGCCGTGGAGCTAACTGCACTGCAGCAAACCACTGGAAATCAAATGTCTGTTGGTTTGTGCTTGTCCTATTGGGACATCTGCAGAGAGCCAAGATGGTCACTGCTTAAGCCCAGGAGGCCTACAGAAGCGCACATGGGTGTTTAAACAGAGGAGACGGCCTTTTTTATACACCTTGAAATACACTTTGACAAGCTTGACTAGCAGGAAAGCCCATCTGCACTCCTGTTAGTATGATGCTGTGTGCAACATCAAAAGCAATGCTTTAGAGAGAGGTGTTACCAAGTGTAGAGGAACAACCTTCGTGAGGAAATACGATGTAAAAAGATTTCACTTTGATCCTCTTTCCAAGCAGTTAGTTACAACTCCCTGTTGGTGACTGCAGCCATTCTGCTGCCGTTCAGCAGTTACATCCTCAGAACTGCAACCTCAGACCAGCACGTGCAGCTGCTGAGACACACATTCCCTTTTCTTCTAACATGTGAAATGAAGCACTGCTTCAGATATTGGAACATTAGAAGAACCGGCCGCCTTAGAAATCTTCTCCCTAGAAAACAGCTTTTTCACCCTGCCTTCCTCCCTGGGCAGGTACGGTCCATAGCTAAAATAAAATGGTTGGTTCAGCCACAATGTTGCTCTATTGTCTGATGTATGTTGGGTCAGCAGCTAGTTGGAAAGAAATGAAGCTCAGAAAGACTCTGAAGTGACTGCTGAGTATTTTCCTGTCCAGTGACCATGGAGTTTGCTACTGTTTGCATCACAAAGTTTCAAAGCAGGCTTTGCTCAGGTGTTGGTAGCAAACTGCTTTCAAAGCTGAGGAGGGAGAAGGTCTTTGCAGGAAGGGTACACCACTGGTTGTGTTTGTTCATTCATTAGCTTGTGTACCACTGCTTCTCTACAGCAGCTCTGAGCTTTCCTATGTGGCAAACTAGAGGTCTGACTTCTTTTTATATCATTCCTCATCCAGACTTTTTTATTTGTTTGCTTGTGGGTTGTTTTGTTGTTTTTTTTTTCCAGAAATTCAGGCAAAGAAAACATGATGTTGAATTTTTAGTCCCTTACCCTTGGGCCTCATTATGTGTGTCTCCAACCCTATTTATTTACATTTCAAGGAAGAGGTTGGCAGAGAAGAGAAAACACGAGGGCTTCCCTACAAACTGTGATCAGCCACAGTTCTCTCTGTGTACAAAATCCCGCATCTCGTGCTGAAAAATCAGGAGATGTGACACAGAGGAAACAGTGAGCAGCATCTCCTTTGCCTCTTCTCTATGCATGGTCTGCCCTGTACTTACATCATTTCTCTTTAAAAACAAACCTGTCAAGGAAGGACCTGCCAATCATTGCAACCCCTCAAGCCTCATTTTCCATCTCATCGCTTTTCCTTCTATTTCTCATGTCTTGTTTTCTCTAATCAGCAGCAGGGACGACAGGAGGAAGATTGGGGTTCATATTGTGCCTCTCTTCCACTTTGAACATGCTCACATTCAAACTCCTACAACTGTTACTCCTTCATTACACTCTCATGAACTTTTCTTCTATAACATACTAAACTCTTCCTAAAAATACTCAAAATATCAATCCTGCTTCCAAGCAGCCAGTGGCAGAAGGAAATAATTCCTCAAATGTTTTCTCATTAATTAAAGCACAGGGCTAATGAGAGGCACAGTGGCCACCAGTGAAAGACTGGTCCTCAGGACTGGATATGTCTGCAAGGAAGTGAAGAGATATCTCACAAAACTATCAGTTTCCTCTTGGGGAAAGGTTTTGTGTTAGCATACGATCATCCTCTAAGGTTCACATTCAGTGAATTTTTTGTCTTTCTCAACACCCATAGACATTGGAGAACGTTAATCCTACTCTGAGGACACATCAGCTGAGTACAGAAACCTCTGCAGTAACTCCATGGTGAATAACCACGGGGAAGGAGACCCTTCCTTCCCATGGCTTATTTACCATCTCTCAACAGCCTCTACTCTTCTCTCTCTCACTATTTTCATTACGACCTTTTCCAGTTTCTTAACTGGAACTCAAAGTAAATGTTTTGCTTATGTTGTCTACCTGGGAAGCCCCTTGCCTAAACCAGGAGAACTTCCTGTCTCTGAGACAGGCCCATCATGAAGTACTTTGTATAATGCCTACTCCTAGAGCAGGATTGCATCTCCTCTGTGCTGTGCCCAGTTTAGTCCATGGTGCTGCTTGATGTTTGTGGGCATAGCGGCTTTCTCACTTCTAGAGCCCCATGGTCACAGAGTGGTTGCTGACAACCGTCCTGCCTGCCAGAAGTCTCTGTGGAACAAAGTGTTGATCTCAGCTGAGCTCTGAGTTGACGCCAACCTTACAATTAGCAGTGCCACAGTTTTCCCAGGACTTTTTTTCCTCCCCAAGTACAAAAATGTAATGCAGTGGGAAGGAACCTCATTGGTTAGCCCTAATCCTCCTGTGTAAATTTGATCCGATTAGTAACTCTACCAAGGCCAACAGGTTCATTCAGGAAAAAGGTGGTAGTAAGGATAGAAATGAGGTCACAAGCTGGGTCAGAAGGACCAAGTTGGGCCCTGTCAGCCTCCTGCATGACAGTTGAGAGGGTAGGAGGCACCACCAGTCTGTTGTGTGAACTGTGAAGCAATCTGGTATGTGCAAAAAGGACAACGATGCACCTGCCTCATGCTCAGCACCCTGTGTGTATCTGACTTGGCCAGGAAGCTGCCATGTCTCAGCAAAGCACAGATGAAGCTAGGGTAGCTCTGCACAGGGCCATCCTCTACCTGGTATCCCATCAAGTCCCACAGCAGTTCTGCCCATGGGGACCCTGTCTGTCCCAAGACGGTCCTGCTGTCCATTGCTGCCCCAGGCCTGGAATCCCAGCCTAGCGTGCCCTCAACGCTGGGTTGCTGTGTTCCATCACACTAGGGGCAGCTTCTAGCCATCCTTGTGAATGTAGAGAGCCCAGGCTGGGGACACATCATGTCTCATGGAAACACACTCCTCTACAGCCTGCTTCCCTGGTTGCACCTAGAGCTTTTAAAGAAACACAGCACCAAAATAAAAAGCACTCAAAACAACAGCTTTTGGCACAGAGACTCTCTGAAACGGCCCTTACTCAACAGGACTGTCTGGTGGCACGAGGCCACTGCAGCAGGAGAGTAGAGAAGGCTCAGGATAAGGCACAGACTGCAGCTGCCCCAAACTTCCACAACACCACTTCCACATAGATCCCTCCTGTCAAAATTTCATGTAAGCAGCCCCTGAAGTGCACTGCGGTGCACTCATGTTAAGTTACTCGCTCCTTTACAAACACCAAGCATGAGGAATTCCTCACTGTGGCTTTACAAATCACAGATGTACAGGCTTGCCTTTTTCAGGCTGTAGATTAACCTGGGAGAAAGCTCTGGTCTTGCACCAGTTAGAAGAAAAGCAGAAATAAGACCCTCTGGGCACCATCAGGGTTCCCCACTTCAGCTCAGGATTAATTTCCTGTAAACTGCAGGATCTGAACCAATACAAGTCCTCTCTCCAGCTTAATGCAGAGCAAACAGAGGCAATACCATGGCTTTTTGCTGGCCTGGCAAGGATTAATCCCTTCTCAAACTCAGCCTGCTCCATGTTGAGAAGGAGGACGCTATGTGTTCTGTTGCAACTCAATTACGAAAGATCCTCCAGCAACTAATACCTCCTGTGGTTTCAGCTTCTGACATTTTTACAAGGTGACATGGCTCAGTCTCAGGCTATTCACCATTATCCATCGCTAGGGAAAGGTTTCAACTAGTTTCTGGACATACAGTGCTGTAACTTCTAATCCACTTGAGGTTTGGGGCTTTTTTCCTTCATTTTTTAACAAAACAGTCCTCTTACTTTAAAACTACCTCCAGGCTGTTTTTGCTGGGTAGTATTTTTTTTTAATTAAAAGCACATACATTTTTCAGCAAGAAATTTCAATAATTGAGCTGCGAGGAACTCCTCAGATGTGAGATCTTGATTTTGCAAGTGCCCTAAGGAAACAATTTGGGAAATGAGCACTGCAAACAACTGGGAAAATAAGTGGACAAGTTGCATCAACAGGATGAAATATTAATTAAAGGGAGAATAACTTGGCAGCAAGTGAGAGATTCAGACTGAACTTGATAGGTGATTGCATCCACTGTCTGTGTGAGTACAGTGATTTTTCAGCTCCCTTCAAGATGGAGGTCCTCACTTTGTGGTGTTTGGCATCTCACAGGCTGCTGTTCCTCTGGCATGATTCAGCATCTATCGGCTTCCCTCTAAGTGGGATTTGTGCCTAAAGTGGTGTTACAGCAACTGCAGGAGACATTGTGATGGCCATAAAATCATTTACACAGAAGCACAATGTCTCTGATGATTTAGTTCCTCCATCTCTGCTACAAGCACTGGCCCAAATTCACAGCAGTAAGAACCAAGACAAAGAGCTTTACATCAAACACCTGCAATACCACTCAAGAATTCTTCTCACTGAAAATTAACACACGGGGTTTCATCACCGAATCAGGGATGCAAAGATTTCTACTGGCTCTTGTAGTCTCAGCACAGAGCTTGCAAGTGTGAGTGAGGTTTAGGAAGTCCCAGCCTCTGGAGTCCTTTGGTTATGAGCCACATTACCTTTTTTTCTTTTTCACTAAGGTACAGACCTTCAACTTCAGAGGGGAAAAAAAATACCTGAAAATAGGAGTTTTCAGTGCTCAAAAATGGAAGATTAATAAAAAGAAGGCTCAAATTCAATATAGTATTAAAAATGCATGACTTGCTAAACAAGCTCATGGTTTTGGGAAGCTGATAGTTATTAACTGAATGCTTTCAGGCAGCAGTACAAAGCAGAATAGAGAACAGGTGCAGCAGTGACAAAAGGCTCCTCAACCATATTCATCCCTATGAACTCATCCTATCCCGAGTCCTGTCTCAACAGGAAGCTGCTGCTGGTTTCCAGCATCTCAACCCTGCCTGCATTTGTAAGGTCAGTCTGTTTGGCTGTTGAGAGTTAACCATGTGCACATCTGGATGCACAGTGAGATGTAAAGGTTGTGATCCACATGTTGCCTACACCTGCTGGGTGAATTCTTCCCCCCCCCCCTTTTTTTTTGTCTCTCTCAGAGCAAGGATGTAAGGGCCAGTAGATCTCAGGTTTTGACAGCACCTGGCCTAAAGAAACAAAACCCAGCAGGTAAAGAAAAATCCTACACGAATTTCAAAAGATGGGATATATTGTTCACTGAAGCACACTCTCTCCACTGGCTCTGGAAAGAGGATAATCCACACAGACTAACAAAGAGAATGAGTTTAGCCACATCCAGGAATACAGCGGTTTCTCGAGGCAATTTAGAGGTAGTTATTAAATGCTGTAAATAACATTAAAAAGAAGTCAGTCAGGGGTGCAGTGGGGGAAAAAAATAAAATAAATCAAGAGTCCCTGAAGGACTATGAGAGCTTGCAGAGGTTATACAGCTGCACAGCACCTCCAGAGGCCATTACTTGCTGTCATGAAAAGAAAACAGTTATTTATGTAATCACTAAGCTTTGATATGGCCCCATGTTCTGGTTTTGGCTGGGGTAGAGTTAATTTTTGTCAGAGTAACTAGTGTGCGGCTATGTTTTGGATTTGTGCTGGAAACAGTGTTGATAGTTTAGGGATGTTTTAGTTACTGGTGAGCAGAGCTCACACAGAGTCAAGGCCTTTTCTGCTCCTCACCCCACCAGTGAGCAGGCTGGGGGTGCACAAGAAGCTGGGAGGGGACACAGCTGGGACAGTTGACCACAACTGGCCAAAGGGATATTCCACACCATTTGATGTCATGTTCAGCATATAAAGCTGGGGGAAGAAGGAGGAAGAGGAGGACTTTGAGTGATGTCATTTGTCTTCCCAAGCAGCTGATATGTGTAATGGAGCCCAGACAAAACTTTCTATAGTTTCAGTCTTTTAAATTTGCTTTTGTTTTCTTAAGTATCAAGCCTTATTCGGCTAAAATTATCAAGAAAACAGAGTACAAGAAAAAAATGTTCCTTGCAATGTTTCATTCTCAACACTCAAAAAAAAATGGTTTCTGAAGGAAGTCAGGGCAAAAGAGAAATCAGCATCCTTCTTTTCTGTGACTGTAAATTACTGTATCTGGTGCCATTTGTTACTGACCTGAATCAGAACAGGGAACCAGGAATGCAAGAGATCACTCTTAAGGGATGAGATGCCAAACAGGAGCCTTTGTAATGAAGAGAAGTGTCCTGCTCATATAATTATTTGTCATATTTTCAGTCCTTTTTTTTTTTTTTTTTTTTTTTGCTATTTTAAGACAAAACTCCTAACTTGTTTCCTGAAAACTCAGGGTAGCTCCAAGTCATCTCCCTTTTTGCAAGACTAGGAACAAAAATCACAACCAAAAAACCACTTCTGATTCACAGAGGTGTAAATGAAATCAAAAATCATCCAAGATGATTTTTGCATAACCACTTCCATGATTTTATAACGGAAATAATAGCAGGCAGGGTATGCCAGATGATGAGCAAGGGATGACTACTGGCAGCAAGGGGAACGCCTTTGAGGTTTCCAACCTCAAAATAAACCTTCTTGGTGTTGGGAAGGCAAGATTCTCAGGGACCAGGCTGGGGCTGGCAGCAAGAAGCTGGCGCAATACAGGTCACTACAGCCCACGTTGAGTGCGGTGGTATAGCGGACGACAGGCGGACGCTACAGACACTGAGAAGATATTTCAGCTTCTTCCCAGTGCTGAGTCCAGCCTGGCATTTTATAACGTGTTGGCTTAGTGGGGTAGAGCCACACCCACACAACGAAACATGTCTGAGTTACCACTGCTCTTCATGTGCCGGGGCAGTTTGTTCCTAGATCTTTAACTTCTACACCTTTCATCACAGATAAAGCCAGGGGCACGAGGCGTTCAAACATGAAAGCATTTTCTGAAGGCCATCATCACTTCCCTGGTGCTGGGAAGCAGAGACAGCCACCCCCGGATCTCCCCGGTGCCGAGACTGGATTTCACAGCTCATCTCAGCGTCCGTGGGGACCTGAGTGTTGCACAGTGAGAGTGGGGAGAGGCAGAGAGAGAGAGAGAGAGAGCTAGCAGAGTGGCATCATTATCTCCGGCATGTCTTTTTCTAAATAGCACAACAGATATTGCTCTAGTTTAATTACTCTCAGCAGCTTCATTAGCAAGAGCTGTGTAGTGAGGTCGGATGCTCCTGTCCTATCTTCAGGGATCCACAAAGAAAATGGGCTTTCTGGTTCTGCGTGTGGGAGATGGTGAGATCGTTCTTGGAAGTGCTACTGCCAGGGCTGGGGAGGGAGGATTTCGAGGAAATGGTGTCACAGCAAATGGCAGCCTCAGGTAGCTGTTGAGCTTGCAAGCTGCCCTCTCCTGGGATACCTGCTGGGAGGTCAGGAGCCGGCTGTTCGGCAGCCACAGACTTGTCTACCGCAGACTGAAAATAACTCTTTGGTTTCAGATGCAGCAGCCCCTGCCGACACAGCATCGCGGTGCCGCAGGCATCCCTGCATCTGCTGTACCGCAGCACAGCTTAGGCCCACAGCATCCTCCGCTGTGATGGAGGCACCCCAGCCCTGATGCCACAGCTGACACATGCAGGTGATGGTTTTTTTCCTCCCCATCACCTCCAATTCCCTCAGCTTTGCATGATCCTGCCTCAGTTCCGACTCCCACACCCTCACCACCTTTTCCTGAAAAAAGCCTGGGCAGGAAAAAGAATACAAGAAGGGAGGTGGCTGTTGCTGTATGAGAGGGTCCTTGGGACAAACAGGATTGAAGTGAGTTGAATTCTTCTCAGGCTTTTCATATATGTGGTTTTTTTTATATATTTCACAGTCTTTGGACTAAAAAAGCAGACATGCAATCCAGGAGAGCCTCGCAAAGCCCGCCCAGGTAATGTAGTCACCTGGACCCAAGAATCTATCTAAATCGCTAGTGCAATCTGCTTTGTCTGCACTGGCTGGTCATAGAGGTTCTGGGCAGACAGAGTCATCCATGAGAAGGACCCTGGATGTCTGTATACGTTCTGGAGACTTCTCTCTCCTGTCTTGCACAGGGCTCTCCTTAGCAACAGCACTCCTGTTGCAGGATCTGCCTGCTCAGATCAATGAAAGACTTATAAAACCCTGTCCTTGCCGTCTTTTCAGCTATGCAGCCCTATGTGACGTATTGCAAATGAGGGAAAATGGAAAAGGAAGGTTTTTACTGAACTATCTTCAAATTCCCAGCCTGCCAGCAGCTGCAGCAGTGGCAGCTCACAGCCCTGTGCATGCTGCAGAGCTGCTCATAACACTGGAGGAACAGTTTTTCCAGGTACCTGAGCTCTGGCTTGAACACCAGATGTTTAAAACCATGAACCTGGGGCTGCTGGCCTTAACATGCCTCCTTTAAAGCAGATAGATTATCCACATGTAAACGTGTCTCCATAAGCTTCTGTTCCTGAAGCAATGAGGACTGGACTTCAGAGGGACCTAGAGACCATGGGATGCACAGATCCTGCCTTCCTGCTGCTGACAGACTGAGGAGCAACGCTGGGCGTCATTGCATGTTGGTGTGAGCATGTGTGGCGGGGACTGTGCGTGCTGTGCTGGGAAGCAAGGCAGAGGGACACCACATTCTAACAAACCACTCACAGAACGCGGGGCCATATGTTTCTGGAAATGTCAGAATAAAAATCATTATAGAAATGGAAAATTACTTCAGGATCTCTTCTCATTCCTATAATGCTGCTTTCCCTCTATTTTGACATCTGAATTTGTCTCATTATTAAAGCAGGGACAGAGCTCAGAAAAGATTGGAAGATAGCTTGAGATGCTGTCACAGAGAAAAGATGGTGTGGTACCTAACATCCCTCAGCCCCTGGAACAGATAGAACTTGAGCAAGGTTATGAAAACAGTTTTGTGCTTAAATATTTGAAAGGTCAGATCTTCCAAAACATCCTTATTCTTATTCATCAGGTACTCCCAAAACACTTGTTTTCTACACAAAATCTTCTGGCTCTATGCTAATACTACTCATTTAAATACACATGGAAGTTACATATAGCAAAGACATGGACAATACAGTGCTCTCCCATTATGGGCATATTTTGCCATTCCTACCACTTTCTAAAACAATTACTTATTAAGAAACCATGCAAGGGGCTAAGGCAATCCAAGGAGACTTATAAAGTTTTTATTCTTGTTATATCCAGAATGAAGCTCGTCCAGGCTATCTGAATTACTCCCCTGAGGTATAAAATTTGAAGCAATAGACATATTGTGATACAAGATATTCAAACCAGCTACCAAACTGCTCTCTTTGGCAATCAGTGAGGTAAGATGGGTGGAGGCACTTTTTTTTTCTTTTAACATGCAAGTAAAATCAGCTCCATTGCTGATGGGACAAAATGAGTATGCAGAAAGGGGAGCACTATCTCATTCATCACACACACTGAGAGTCTGCTGGTGCTCCATGTTCTTGTCAAGAGAGAGTACTTCTTCCCTGAGGACTTCAAAGAGACACACCTTAGGTTTGCAAAGGAACAAGAAACATGAAAGTGCAAGAGAATTGGGGGAAGGAGCTGAGGGGGGGGAAGTGTGACAGGCTGTAATCATGAGACAAGAGTTTACAGTGGAAATAGCGACCATGAATAATGCAACAGTTCTCTCCCTGGAGAGAAGGAGGCCTTGGAAAAATGATTTCTCCAGATCTAATGGCTGAAACAGTCCATTACAGGTGCCACAAGAGGCATCTATCTCCATTTACATACCCATCTGATCAGATCCCGGAGCTACAAATTGTGCACTAATCAAACCTAGGACCGCAAGGAACTTGTAGCACACAGCAAGCCCTGCAAGATGTAAGGACAGAGAGCTTCCATCCCATGAAAGGGCCAAGGAGCAGACAAAAGTCCTGTCCTAGTGGATACTGTAGAATGTGAAAAGGCATCAAAAAGGTTAAAACAACAATAAAGGTCACAGATTACTTGAGGCGTACAGACACTAAAGACACTGGGACTGCGTATCCTAAAAAAAAAAAAGAAATGACTGCCAGGGTGTTGATAGAGACCCATAAAATCAGGAATGGTTTGGAAGGGTGAGTAAGGTTAATAACAATAATACTCCATGTGCCTTATTTGTCATAAGCCAAGATTTAGAGGAACACACAGAAACGAACAGGCAGCGGATTTAAAACCAAAACCATATTTTCCCAAGTGGTACAGAACTAAGTCCTGGAACTCTGTGCTAGATGAGTCTCAGTATAAATGAACTTTAAGATTACCAACATGCAGGGGGTTGCTCTGCTGCCGGCTAATAAACAAGATACTCTGAATATAAACTAGCAGAGGAAACTTTACATTATTGATAGCATGAAACCAGGAGGTGGTATCTTTTCCACTCTTCCCTTAAGTGCCTACTATGCCCAGTTCTCAGAGACAGCACCCTGGGTAGCTTGATCTTTCGTGGGGCCCATGCAATGTTTTTGCTATGCTATGTTCAAAAAGAGGTGTTTCCTCTATAGCTAATCGCTAGTAAAACCAGCAGAAAAGAACAACTTCTATCACTTGGCGTTTGTATTACACAGCATAGGATTTTCAGATATTTCTCTACAAATATGCTCCACATGTTCAAACCTGAAGGGGTAAGAGTTAATTCATTACCAGCTACACTCAATCCCCTTTTTTTTTTTTTTTAATGCATACAAACACAGTATTAGTAATAACGTGCAAATCTTATAGCCAACTTGAGTCTTCTTTTAACTCTGATCTTCTACAACAGCATGTAAATGGGCTTGCTTTTCATTATTTCTGGGAGAAAATAATTAGTTTCTAAAAGATATTAGAGCAGCACACTGAAAGACCAAACCCTGATAGTCGATGATGTGAAATATCTTCTTGTTCGATTGTTGCAGTAATTTGCTCTCATTTACACAGAAGAGCCCTGAACCAAAGTAGTGGGTTTGCTTTGGCTTATTTCTTAAAAAAAGAAAAAAAGCCCGCAACTTTTACAAAAGGTTTGGTTTCCTCCTTTTGTACTTAGTTGAAATGATGATTCAGCTCTTGAGAGGCTGCTATGCTTAATTGTCAGGCACTGTTATTTCTAATGGATATTACACGGATTCCATGCAAAAATCCACTTTTACTGCCCTCCCTCATCCATGCGAAGAATGACAAGCAGATGCAATCTTAACAGGAGACAGTTTATCATTGTGAATGGACTATTCTCACAAAATGCAGACATTTGCTTTATCTTCTGTATGGTTATGATTTTGGTGTGTGGAGATCTTAAAGATAATAACCTAGTTATTATTTTTCAGTGATTTTAGGCGGAGGCGGGGTGTTTGGTTTGGTTTTGTTGTTTTTGCTGTTGACTTTTTTTCTTAGTAGGTTTTCCAGGTTTAGCCTTAGAAAAATACAGTATTCCTGATGATTGCCTGTGGCCAAGTTTGGGATCCCTAGGCAAGGGGCCAATTCTGTTCTTGGTTACTTGGAGTAATGCCATTAAAAGCTCGAGGTCTGACTATTAGCTGATGTAACGGAGGATATCCACATTTGATACACACTTTCAAGGGACTATTCTGATTAACTCTGGACAAGAACAAGGCTTTCTGGGAGGGATTCTCTACTCTGGGAGGTTCTCCGCCAACACCAACATTGGTCTTCTGACTTGAGAACTGCTTTTTTCTTCCTCAAGAGTTCTCAAAAGCGAATTTCAAAGTCGTGCATGGAGAGACTCCAGATTTAAAACTCATACAGCCCCCCATGCCAGAAGAACCAGAGCCTCAGGGAATGTAACAAACACAACTCATGAGAACAACCAGCTGACAGCACATTAATACATCTTGAATGTTATCTACATGTAGAGAAAACTTGCATTGCCAGCACATGTTGCTAAAGCGATTCTCCAAGAGAAAACCTCCCAATTGTTCCAGGCATTAAGTAGATATCAGCTTTGTTTCTGTTCCACCAAGAGTTAACTGGACTCAGGAACAATGTGAAAGGAGAAGGGGATGCGGAACAAGATATGAGTCAAAAGGAAAGAGGATTCCTGTCCTTCTCATAGCATTAATTAGCAGCTCTTTTCCATCTCTCAAACACAGGAACATCCCTTTATCTTGGTGACAGTTTCCCTTTACCCCTGCTGCCTCCTTCCAGACAAGAGGCTGGCACTGGACTGGCAAAGTCCAGAGTGGCAGCAGCACCAGCAGGAGAATCTGAGACCCAAGTCAGAACACAGCCTTGAGGATGAGACTGGGTAATTTAGGTAGGTGACAAAGGACTGATTATTGTCCCCTAATCCCCTCAGTGGGAAACAGCCTATTCATGTGACTGGGATGCCTTCCTCTGACACTCTCTCAGATACTGGCATCACGGGTCTTTCTGCTTAGTGCTTGCCTTTGTCCTTTCTGTTCTTTTCTCTCTCTCCTTTTCTTCTCTTTTCTTGCCTTTTTTCCCCTCCTTTAACAATTTTCAGTCAACCCCAGGGAGACAATCCCACTCTTATTTGCTAAAATAACTAGTAGTTAAATGACTGACATTTAAAGCTGTATCTTAGGCTTCAGCATTGCTCCGCTGGGAGAAAATGCCGTGATAAGTGTGTGGGGAGAGGGAGGAATAGGATGTGGATCATGTTTCTGAGAGCTTTTCTTTTTTTTTTTTTTGGTTGTTTTTTCTTTTTTTTGTCAGGCTGTCTGCAGACTCCAGCAGACACCATTTCTTCTGGAGCACTTATGGAGAACACATTTCTGAGTGGGAAGCAGACAGAGGGCTTTCCATGGACTATCAAAAAAACCCTACTAAAGCATAAATCAAACGGGAGGCCACTACACTGGAAGCCTCAACAAGGAGAAAATTATCCTATTTTGATTACCTGCTTTTGTCCTTTTGTCCTTTGGAGTCAATCCTGCAAGACCATGCTGAGCTGTACCAGCATATGCAAAAGGAGCCTCAGGACCTGAACGGCAGCACATGGTGCTGCTCAGGATTTAGGTGCTTGAACATCCCTGGAGCAAGTGCACGTGCACACTCCACTGATAACCAAGCGTGTGCCATCGAGCCTGCTGTAGCCTGGTGCCTGGACTCACTGTGTTGTGTAGTCAACAACAGCAGAGGAGCACAGCCCAATGCAGAAATGGCCAAATTCCATGCAAGAATAATACACAGACAAGAAAAAACAGTGCACACAAGGACCCAAACGTACAGTTGCTCTAAGGCTGGTAGCAATGATAGCAATAAAGCTGTAGGTCAAATTAAAGATGCACTGGCCTATGTCCCAGGGCTGAAGTGGGATGAAGACCAGGACTCACGACTGACTGACATAATACAAACTCCTCAGGGCTTTCCCTCCAATTATACTCTTCACATAACTCAGCTACTGGGACCTCAGTACACATTAGCATCCCTCTTTTACTGCTAACTTTCCTTTCAGGTTTCCTGCTTGTATGAGTGAACTCAAGGCAAGCTCTCCCCACAGGCCATGGTGCAATGATGCCTTTGAAAGATCTTCAGCAAAACTAACCGTCAGCAGTTTGTTCTGTTCTAGTTTGGTTGGGAGAGATGGATGGACATTTGCACTCACACATACAAAATCTCCTCCCTCACCTAGGTGAGATTTTTCCACTTTCCACCCAAAAGGTTTCTCCTACTAGCAAGAAATACAATCAGTATTTCGCCTAATTAGTAGGTGGACTATTCATTTGACTTGTCAGGTCCCTTTGGAATTTCATATGATGGAGCTGCCCTGTGGGAAAGCTTTTCTAAGACAGTTGTTCAAATGAAATGTTCAAAAATGAAAGGGAATTAGTTTCTCTGCCGCAGGCCATGTAGTTTCACCATTTAATTTCCCCCAGTTTTGTTTCAGAGGTTTATAACAGGTAAGACAAGCATGACCAATAACAGCAATAATCCTTGTCTACGGTTATGAGAAAGGACTGAGGATCAGATTCATCAGTGTAAAGGGATATTGCATCCAATGGGAGCTCAGTTCCTATGCTGCCATTTCGCTGAAATCTCCCGATGAATCAGCTCTCTGCCTATTCCTGTTCCTTGCACTGGAGAACCTCTTGTAATATCACTGTGTGTTAACTTACAGTGCAAATACAGGGGGAAAACCCGGTGCCATGCCTTTTGGGGGAACAGTAGGCACCCAGCAGGAAAAGAAAAAACCCAAACCCAAGAAAAAAAAACTCCTACCCAAATGCCAGACAATATCGCTTTGATTTCTTTTTCCAGCCCTCCAAACTGGATAGCCCAGAGGATCAGTTTGGAATCCTTCCCCACAAGTAGGTAGTAAAGGGGTTCTCATTTGGCTTGGTATACACCTATGGGTATATTCAAAGAATTACTTTGCAACCAACTGCACGTACTTGCCGCTGACAAAAATGCAGCAGTAAGTAGAGAACATGTGCAGTAGTGGGTATCAGGTGTATTAGTTCGGAAATAAAGAGAACGTGGGTGTTTATCACTATTACTGGGTGATGACAAGCCAAAAGGGGTTCTGAAAGTCAAATCGGTAGCTGCTTCTCTGCTCTGAGCTGCTCTGCTGGCGTATTACCAGGGTAGAGCAATGCTACCTGACAAAAACAGTGGCTCTGATTTTTAATAAACACCTGATGGGTTTAACAGTGCTAATAAACTGCATAATCTACTTATTTGCTGTCTGGTTTGTAAAGTTACAGTCTACTCATGCCTCCGAGAGAGTTGAGCTGGAAACTTCCTGTAAAAAATGAAAATGGTTTTCCAGAGCATAACTTGACTACAGAAAACAGGTTGCTAGCAAAACTCCCAAGTACTCCCAATATCACACTGGCTCTGAATACTAGCCCCCTTTTTAAATAAGGAAGCTATGTAAAATAAGGAGATCCCTCTCACGTTTTCTTGCTTCACCTACACGTGAATCAAGTGTCCTTAAGATCTATTGCCCTCTGGGTACTTTTGGTCCAAGCTGGACAGATGAAAAGATTCAGATCTGTGCCACCTACAGGAAAAAGGTGATGGGAAAGGAAGGAAAAGGGCCAGATAGATCTCCTTTTTTTTTCCTCCAATTCCTTTTATAGTCAGCCCTTGGTTGCTTTATACAAGAGAACAGAAAAGACCTAGAGGCAAGATAGCTCATCTCTCTGTGACTGAAAACGCACTCCCACCCCAACCCAACTGGAGCTTGGGGAACTTGGGTACAGGCTGCCCTTGGATTATTCTACATAAGATTTTTTTACATTTTTTTTTCATATTTTTCATAATCTGACAGCTGTTACTCATCCCTTTAGCTCACGTCACGATGAAGTCCCTTGCAGAGAACAGGGCCCAGAAGTAGGCTGTTTAACATCCTATATTGTGCAATTTAATTTGGTAAATTACCTTCCTGCACTGGTGCTATAAGGTGCTCAGCAGGATTCCATACATTAAATCTTGCCTCCCTGTGGAAACAGCCTGACACAGCCCCAATGACACACTGCAAATGCAGCTCTCCTGAGAGATCACGTTGGGAAAGTTAATGCCATTTCTATCCCACATGCAGATTTCATCTTCTGGAAAAAAAAAAGTAGTATGGGCAGAACACAAAAGAAGCCTAAGGTACAAAGATCTATGGGGAGAACCGACACAAAGCCTTCAAAGGTAGTGAGAGAATAGGCACCTTTCAATGCATCCCAGGAACTAGACTGTGAAAGGAGAGGGAGAGGTAGGTCATTTACCCTTTCCTACGCAAGCAGCTTGGAAACGTACTGCACAACATCGCATCCTTAAATATCTTAACCCAGAAATGAGCCTTGGCTGTGCTTTTCAAAACAAGGCACAGGAGGGGACAGAAGGTGCCTGGGGGCCACAGAGTAGGGAGCAAGGAAACCTGAAGTAGCAGCCTCTCTGAAATGGCACGTACCAGCAAATGTTGGCCACTGAGCAACTAAAATATCTGCTTCATCGTGCAGACCAGAGCTCTTTCTCACAAGTTTAATTTTAAATATACTCAATAAAGTGGTGGAACCACTGAAGCCAGAATGCATCCTGCTGTCCATCATCAGTTCATTGCTCCTTCCAAGACATCCCACACACATCTTTTTGAACCTCCTCTCTCCACAGCTGCAGTTTCCAGCAAACTCTGCTCTTCTCTACTGGGCTGCTGTCCCTCTGCGACTGCCCTTCACATCCCGTCCCAAAGCAGCCCCGACCTAGTCCCTGCCCTACAGGTCTGCCCCTCACCGCTTGTTCCTCAGCCTTCCTCACCTCCTGGCTGAGAGAAGCTGCATTGTGATGAGAGGGCATTTTGCTGCAGTGATATTCACCCTGTGGGTTTGGATCTGCTTCACCCACAAGTGAACTCGCCTCCTCAGAAATAGGAGACTGCTGTCTTCAGCCAAACCAACACCTCAGCCTAATCAAGAGTTTGTTCTCCCTGACAGCCTCTAATCACCAGTTAGCCAGTTTACTGAGGGAAAATTTTTATCCTTTCTGCTAGAATTCATTTTTATGACACCTACCATAAGAGATTTTTTAAAAAATAGGCATTAGAATGGTTTATAGAGGGTATTTTTATAATCCACTAAGCTGTTTTCCGTTTCCACTGATATGACATCTCTCAGCTATAATTTATAAATGCCATCAGTTAACAGGCACAGAATCTTATCCAACAATTTCTCCTCTCATATGCCTTTCCCATTTAAACTTTTTGTTAAATCTTTGCTGTGCTGCTAAATCCAGAGAGATTTGGCCATAGCGGGAGGTGGCAGGGAGAAAGAAAAAGTTTAAGTAGCTAATTAGTGTCACTGGATTTGGGGCATCCTATCATGAGAGAATGTAGAGGAAGCATGTCCTCAATAAATATTTTTGGCATTTAAATAAGGCTAATGCCCCCCTACACAGCAGCCTCTAATATCCTTAGAAAATAAAAACTTTTCTAGGCAGTAAGTAGCTATGCTCCCATATAGGGACTGTATCAGCCATGCGGACTTTTCAGTGCATCTGACCATCCTCACCATTGGTTTTGTTACTGATTGCAACTCAAAAGGGAATCATTCTGGAAGTAGTGCCTGCACGTGCCAGAGTCCAACCCGGGGACATCCTGGGAGAGAATATTTATTTCCAACCCTCCCAGAATTCACTTCAGACTTTGAGAAAACCACAGAAATGTCTAACAATAATTACAATTCTTGCAGGAGTTAGAAATTCTCTGTTTTTCTCTGCCAAGCTCAGATTGGACAACTCTAGCCCTCACCACAATCAGTGCTACCCAATCACAGCAGGGAAAACAAGAGAAATGACATTTCTCCTTATTTGCAATGTCTCCAGCATATCTACCTTGGATCTGCTGCGAAATTCATATTGCACTGCATCTAGTCTTTCAGTTATGGAAGATCTTGACTTGGAAGAAGCCCAAAGGACCTGAATTTTGGTTTCTTTAATGTGGTTATGAAGAGATCTGCTGGATTCTGTTTACATTACGAGTGGTTCATGGTCCACTCAGACTCCTCAGAGGCCTGGTGAGTTTCCAGTCACAACCAGTTAAACACTTTGGGCAATAGTGGAAGTGCCCCCTAAATTGCATTCCTTATGTGAGGAGGAAGCTTGCAAGACATATAGAGAGAGCAAATCACTTGCCCACTAGCTTTTAATCGAATGATGACGTAGTTCAAGTGGGGTGACAGACTTGGCTCAGGCAAGCAGAGGATCCACACCCTTTAAAACTTTAAATTTCCCTAAAGGAAGTTTGTCTACAATAGAAAGGCTCTGCTCAACTGAGAGTTATCGATAATCTTCCTACAGGCCTTAAAGACCAAAAAGGAAAATTAAGGGCACACTGGCTGAGCTGAATGGAAAAGCTTCGCCCACCGTGAGGCCGCCTGGTGCTACACAAAAGTGAAATCAAGAGAAGCCATTCTCCTCTGTGCAAGGGTTAGTATTTTAAATGCATCTCTGTGACTCTCTTCCCATCGGGAGATGAAATGCTTTCCTGCAGGCAGCGGGGGAAGAGGAGAGCTGGTTCAGTTCCTACTCTTCCGAAGTGGCTTAGTCATGTCAGTGTTTGTCCCCAGCACTCTGCTTGTCCCATCTCTGGCAAGGCAGCACGGTGCTAAGGGTCTCAGCCAAGCTGGCCGGCCATATGGGCCCAACCCCAGCACCACATTTAGGGAGGAAGATGAAGATTGAGACGAGCAGGTGAATCATGTTCTTGCCACTTGGGAAGCGGAGATGAATGAGCCTACACTGCTGATGTAAGGGACATTTTCCTGCTCTCATAATACTAAGGGGAGAACAGATGGTGAATAATATGGACTGTGGCCACTCAGCATCGCCCTTTGGCACTTCCACTTTGCCGGGCTGCTCCGTGGCAAAGTCTGCCTGGGGGAAAATGTTCCTGTGAATGCTGCATGCAGAGGTAGTCTCTGTTCACCCACTCAAAGCACCTACATGGCCTTACCCATATGCTGCCTGGCACTTCCAAGAGAAGAGGAGTAGATCTCCCATCACTTCCCAGACATCATACACTGCTGCTCATGTGCCAGCAGACACAGGAGAGCTCTGGGTACCTACCAGATGGCTGTCCCCGTTTGCCAGAGATCTGTGGACCCTCCCAAAGGGTGATCAGATTCATCGGGAAGCACAAGGACTGTAAACACCAGCATAAGCAAGAAAATGAGGCCAATGTGGACCTGGCCAGAAATGCAAAGCCATGTCCTCTCCTATGGGCAAGTGCTCGCTCGTGTTTCTCCACTTATTTATCAGTTCCGGCAGTCACAGAAAGCACTCCCCCTCTCCTGAGCACCCAGTCCTTTCCAGCTAAATGGATGCTGCTGAATTGGAGAGGGGTCCAGATATTCCCAGCATAAGGCATCAGGATGGGATTGTATCCAGAAAAGTCTCAAGATGTACCTTCCTCCTAAAGCCACCCTTCACACGCAGTCTTGCACATAAGAGAAAGAAAAGCTACTGACACAGCCAAGGTCTCAAAGGCACAGGTAGGTCATTTGAGACTTGAAGTCAAAGTGTCTGTTAACTTTAGGATACGTCTGAAAAGTGTTTAGTCTTTCATTGCTTGCATAAAAGCCTGTGTGGCCCAATGCATCAGGTGCTGCTGTTTCAGGACCTCAGACTTTCTCCTTTTTCATGTTGGTGCTTTCACTAATTGCACAGCCCCACGGTTAGAGCGATGGGACACAGGATCAGAGGAGGCAGTTCACTGCACTCTTTAGCTGCTGTCAGTGGATGGGGCCAAACTGCAACAAATGCTGAATTAAAGAACACATTAGAGGTTGCCTCTAATGCACTTGCCACAAGCCTTCAGCTCCCATTTATCATCTGTCCCTGATTCTACAACTTGCCTAAAAGTCAGTTCTTTTTTGGGTTTTTTTTTTCCTCTTGAGACACCCTTTTCAAGACTTTTTTTTTTTTACCATTGATGTCTTAGTGTATCCCCTTATATATTTTTTTCCCCTTGCTTCTTGAGGAAAGGAATACCACAAAGAAGCCATTAGAACCCAAGATCAATCCATGATCCTGAAGCAAAATCTCTCTCTAGGAGAGATGACGCTCTGGGGAAGGAGATCACTCCCACCCAAGGTATCCCACAGCACTGTGCCAAACCAAGCCAAAGAGGAGGAGCTAGTGCAACAGTGCAAGCTCTGCATCCCCCACCACAGCACAGCCAGACTAGGAGCACCCAGCACTGTCCTTTCCCCTTGTCCAAAGCCAGAAATAGCCAGAAATGGGGCGAGCACCCCTGGCTCAACCCATGCATGGGCAGGAAGAAAGTGGAACATGGAAGCAATCCCAATATAGCTGCCATTAGAGCCTGTTCTTCAGCAGACAGAGCACCACCACAAAACAGCAGAGCAGAAACACACACCTTCCATGAAAAAAAACTAACATTAAGCTATAATCCTACAGGGATAGACCCACAGGGACGTTTAGCATCACAGACTATACCACATTTAGGTGCTGATGCTCGTGGCAGAATCAGTAAACACTGAAATGCCTTTAAAGATCTGATTTTGGATACTTATAGTCCTAAGCTAACAATCAGGACCCTAAATATTTGGTAAACATAATGGTGCAGCACTGCTGTGAGAGCTTATTAAACTCACGACACAAGGGAGATGCAACAGGTGAACAGCAGAAACCATGACAGCCATGAGATGGTCATGACATCTTAAGCATGGAGATTGCAACAGTTATAGGCACAGACAGGAGCACAACAGCCTAGAGGAAAATCCTGCTGCAGGGAAGAACAAGCAAAAATCAGGGTGGAGCATAGTGTTGCCGGGCAAAATCTGCAGAAAAGGTAATGACAGCAGCGATGGCATCACAGACTACAAAATCCCCTTGAGTGTCTCTGGATCCAGTGAACCTTCTCTACAAAGGGCTTGATCTGCAAATCCAGGGAACTGATAATGCAGAGCCAAGTACATATAGCCCTCATTTCCCTTCACATTGAAAAAAATATTTAAAAAATAGACCAAAATTAAGACAAATGCTAGCTTTGCTTGGAATAATTCAAGAAAACAAATCAAAGGAAGAAAGGTTAAACCACATCAACTAACTAAGCATGAAAACTGAGAAAAATAGCTGCAGAGGATCACAGTGCCCCACCACCCAAGGGCACTCTGCATGTACCAGCACATCTGACCATCTCTCCTGCTGACTGTGACAGCAAATTCCCTTGAAGCACATTAGGAGCCTGGAATTTGAAGCAACCAGGAGATAACAGCAGCCAAAAACACCAGTGCTAGCTCATAGCTGCTGCAAGGAGCATAATTCACATGGACTTTCATCACCTTATAGTTCTCTATAGCAAAGGAGTGTTGGATTTGGAGTGTCCACATCAGACCACTCAACATCTGCACAGAAGATCCCACGGGACCCTCGCCCGGCACATTGGGCAAAATGACAAGGAAGTGCCATTTGCCAGAGCTGCTTTGACTGCAGGTCTCTGGGTGCAGGGACTTGTTTGGGGTTGCAGTGTGGCCCCACAGCTCCTTTCCCACTGGGTAACCCCCACACTTTGGGGGAGCAAATGGGCTGACGCGGCAGAGAGAGCAGTGCTGTGCTGAAACAGCATGAAATCCAGGCCAGGCAGCAGCCGGTGCTGATTGTGGGTGGGATGTTGTGTGTGGCAGACAACCTGCCTAGAGATGCATATAGGGCTTTCCTGCAGGGGTGCTGGAGTGGCCGCTTAACCCTCCCTTTATCAGGATTTTGGGCACGGAAAGAGAAGCAAAGGGTCCTCATTTCTCTTAAGCGGTTTTTCAGAGCAGGGACATCCTCAAACTTTTCAGAGGAAAGTGCATCTGCCGCACATCCCTTGTCCTGCCTGCCCTGGGCAGTGGTACCCATAGACTCTTCTAGATGAAGCTGGGAAAAAAATCTCAGTAGGAAGGAGGTTTATTCCCAAAGGTGGACTCATTACTGGCTTCCAGGTGCCAACTCTTAAAGCAAATTCTTTCAATCTCACACAGCATCTTTAAGAAATGATAGATTGCACTGGCACAGAGGAAGCTGTCTGCTCCCTGATAATAAATGAGTTGTTAGCAGAGGTAGCAGACTCGTAGTTCCATTTGTGATCCAAAGGGCTTACAGCTGCTTCCCGTTTTCGCGCTGCCAAAACCACAGGACGCGCAGACAGTGCGGGATCGGAAGGCAGCCTCCTGCGCCTGTCTGCTCCCTGCTCTCCCGTGGCTAAAGGGAGACTGTCAAGTGTAATTTCCTTTCGATGGAGCCTTTCTTTAACGTAAATTTGCTGTTGTTGAAAGTGAATAATAATTCACCGCATTGGCTACAGGAAAGGATAGTCAAGAAAAACACTGTAAATCTCACCTCTGCACCCTGCATCTCTTGTAGCTCTAAACATGAACCATCCTACAGCATGAGCACCTGTACTCCTACGGTAACGCACCTCATTCCTCTGCCTGCAGCCCCTGCAGACAGTGCTGGGACAACATAACCTTCATCAAAGGCTCCTGCAGTCCCACCAGCCGATGCTGCTGTGCCTCAGTCAGCTCGACCCCAATTCTCTTCACCCCCAATCTCCACAACACTGTCTAGTTTTCATGGCATAGCCGTGGGAGCCGAGGGGGATGTATTTTTTTTTCCCCTTTTGTTTTTAAAGTTGTTCTGCTCAAGTTGCTAGTTTGGATTCACACTTTTACTTTCCTTCCTGAGATAGGCTTGAAACAGAAACCCTAACTGCACATCGTTATCACACTTCTGAGACTGCTGTCAAATGGCAGCCAGAACTCAGGACCAAAGCAGGGTGGGATTCAGAGTATCCCCAGGATTCCATGTGTGTTTTGGGTCTGATTTGGCTCAGCTGCTAAAGGATGACTTCAGAAATAACTTTGGGGGGCTGGTGAGGGGGCTAAATGGCTTCTCCCGCCCCTCAAAAGAGCTCACACAGTTGTTTGTCCCAGTGCCATGCAGGGCTTAGCTGTGCTCTTCCCATTAGAGCTAGTGGGGATTGCTCAGCCAAATCCCTGAGTGCTATTTTGAAAACGCTACAGTTAACATCTGAAGGCATTCCTCCCCTAATGACACCAACTGCACGATCCCCTGGAGCCTACTCCTAGGAAAAGGCAGTATCAGCCAAGAAGGTATTGACAGAAAGAAAGAGATCTGCTTAAAGACAGCAAAAGCAAATCCAGGCATCGTTGTTGGAGCGCTGCAAACACCACTGCCAACCGCAGGCCTATGAAAAGTGAGAAACAGAAGAGGCCAAGAGGATGAGAGGACGTCTCTGGATGGCAGATCCCTGCTGTACTGCGGTATTGTACCAAAGTCCAGAAGGTGAATCCAAGAAGAGTGGTTTCTGTGCCACGAACACGTTTTTAGCACTTAGCAATACATCGGAATAGCACAACTGCCAACTGCCCCTTTGCATTGTGATGCCTGCTTTTATCAAAGCCTTTACAGGCTGCTCACAGGAAAACCTTTGGTATCACTGAAGCGGAGTATTGAGGAACTAGCAGAAGGATGTAATACAGCTGCAGACACTTTGGGGTAGGATTCATCTCACCCACCGCTCAAGGTCTCTCAGTAAACTGCCTAAGCCAAGTTTGTTACCGTGGCTTCCCATTTGACAAGGGAGATAAGCAGGCAGCTCTGGAGGGCAATTCCTCCCATACTAGGATGGGTGTCTAGAAGAGTTCAAAAGGATTGCTCACTGCAGAGCTCTCTGCTGGTTACAGAGGTAACCCTGATGAGTAGCTAAGATGAGGGCAACTAATCCTTAGCCAGAAAAGGCAGAGAGGACAAACTCCCTCCTTCATGCTTTAAGGATTTAGGACTTGTTGCTTAAGGATACTACTAAGGTGCGTAAGTCGTGACACGGCACAAGCACCCTGGGTCAAGCCTGGGCTTGGTTCTTCCCCTCTCTTCCTCTGTCCCTCCACATACATCTACAAGCAATAGGACAAGAAGAAATGGCAAAGTAGAACTGACCTGATCAGCACACAGTTATGTTGCTTCACCTGACACTTCATAGAGGAAAAGTTTGATTAGGGGACAGTACATCCAGCGTTGTACTGAGGGCGTATGTGAGGACTTCATTTGAGAAAGTTGTGATGGACTAAAGTTTCCCAAGAAACAAAGAGAAATTTGGGAATGGCCATCTCACTGAGAGCTGCTGGGATGCTTTATGTTGGTTTTCCCAAATCAGCGTGACTGCCAACCTCCCTAAAACTGTGATGATGCTTGAATGAGTTTCCTTTTTGACAGAGTAAGCCCCTGAACTAGTGCTGGTTACTCCAGAACAAGAGGTGACACAGGCTTTTTGGGGAAGGGCTCATCTCTGAAGATGCAAGGCTGCTCTGGGAGCAGGGGTGGAAATGCAGGAGCTATTTTGCCTCCTAGCTGGGGCCTGCACACTGAACTTACTGATGATCCCCTAATTATTAGCACAAAAAACTTAGGCATGTCTGGGAATATGAAGGGCTGGTTTTCTAGCCTGTGGGTGACTGCAAATGGGTGACCTCCTGCAAGCGCCGGGACCACATGGGGCTCTGTGGGTTCAGGAGAGGTACTGGTATCTGCTCCCTCTGAGGTCTCTGCTGAGTCTGGCATACAAGGCTGCTAAGGTGGAAGATGTTATGATATAGATGACAATGTTAGAAATCTGTTTGACTTCATCTACACATTTCTCATGGTTTCCCCAAAAAAGTGATGACTCTCAATGCCTGTCAGCCCAGGCTAATCCAGGTCCCAGTCTCCAGTGAGGCTCTGCTCTTCCCAAAGTCTCTCCCTTTGCTGTTCGCACAGGAGAGGAACACAGGGACTCCCAGATTACCATGCCCACACCTCGAAGCTGCAGACAGTGGGTTTTAGTTGTCACAGCCATAACAAGCTGAGCAGAAAAGACCCCAGAACCAGGACGAGCTGGTGATCAAATCTGTGAAATGCACTCTTCTCTGCCTTTGCTCTGGATGGACTAGGGACAGCTGCTGTGCCCAACAGTTTTTTCTGGAACAGTGAACTGGAAACGGCATTGCTGCACGAGCTGTGCCACAGCTCGCTTCCTCGTCCTTGCCTGCAACAGCAACGTCCCCTCAGCCCCTTCCCCCACTACAGCCGTATGTGGCTTGGCTTTCTATTACTTCCTTTGGTAGTTCATTAAAGACATTAATCACCTTCTGCACAAAGACATTTCTCCTGAACTCCCTGCAGGCCAGGCCTCTTTCCCAGCTGCAGCTCCAGCCCTTTACAGACACGATGCTGGCGGCCCAGACCTGCCCTCATTTCCTCATTGATCCAGGTCTCTGCTAGACACCCATCAGGTGCTCACCCTAAGTGTTCCACGTTGCAACGTGTGCTCCGACAAGAATCTTTATCCAACTAACCTTCACCTTACCCTGGTCTACATCTCCTCATTTGTTCCCTCTTTTCCCTGGCCTAATGGTCCCATCCCAGGACCGACACACGGCCACTCGCTCACGTGCGTGATGCAATAAGCCCTATACCAATGGCACGTGCTCACCACGCAGGAAGTATGCAAGGGTCCTGCTGCACAAAGCCGACTGAGGGAAAGCACAGTGGCATGTTGGGACTGTCACAGCAGCAAGAGGGCTGCAGGCTCTGTTAAACTCGTTGGCAGCTTGCAATAACCCCCCCATGCAGGGGATTCCCTGCCCTAAGCACCGAGGTTTGGCTCTGTAGCAGTTGCGGTGGTAAAGAGGGAGGCCAGGAAGGAGCTGAGCTACACTGCTGGCCAGATGGAAGACACCAGCAGGCTCCAGCTCATATGTGGGCAGAAGGAGACAAAGCCTTCAGAAAACAAAACCTTTCCTGGCTTAGCTAAGGGCTGGAAAGAGAGACAAGGGAAAAATTCAGCTATGGTATTTCCACAGTCCTGCTGCCTGTCCCCTTTCCCATGCTGAGTCTCCAAGTGCTGCTCCTGACCCAGCGTTTCTCTATCCTTTGTCCCTATGTGCTCTCTGTTGGACTTTGCTCGCCCGTGCTATCCCCATGAGCTCCCACATTTGCTGGTAATTTTTTCTGCTCTCATCTGCCAGAACAGCAACGCCATCCTCTTTCTCATGGATGGTGCTGAATGAGGTGTGGGTGCTACATGGAAGGAAAGCTAACCAGGCAAGGCTCGGGGCACTCAGGAGATATCAGCAAGCCAGCAGGAGAAAAAACACATCTGAATTGGTGTAGTCACTGCTGTCTTGCTGCTGGAAGCTTACCACTAGCAAAGATCAAATTAAAGTGTTTGGGAGGGTAGGAAGGTGAGGAGTAACTCTCCCTTTCACATGAGATCCTTCCACGCTCCATCCCGATTATCTGCAGCGGCTTCTGTATTTCTTCTCCAACCCTCAATCTTTCATCTCCTTCCCACTTCATCTCCATTAGCATAGTTACAGGACCTCGCTTATTAAATCAAAGCCAAGACTCCTCATAGCATATAGAGAGATGCAGACACATATGCTATATCCACGCAAGAATCCTTCCATCAGTGGTATGTTACATTTCAATCTTAGACATCAGTTGTTTTCTTTTGCACTCCTCCTCTCTGCCAAAAACAAATAAAATCAAACAATGAAAAGACCCTCTTGAAGCAGCCAAAATATGGCAATTTGTAGCTGTTACTCGCCTCTTCATTGCCTCTCACTGCTACTTTCTCAAGGGATCAATCACTCCTGCAATGCATAAGCACATCTCCTCCTGAACTGCAACCCTGGATGAGGGCTGGCAAAGGTGTAGTTTGCAGAGAATAGGGAAAATACCTGATAGACGTTAACAAAAAGAATCAAAATTGCTGGGTTGGGGTTTTTTTGGTTCTTTTGTCCTGTGGTGTTTTGTTGGGGTTTTTTAAAGAATGTCCCAGAGGGAACAAGTGGGTCTGGCTGCTAAAGGGCAGCATGAGAAAATCAACTAGAGACTCGTTACTGTGTAAGCTAATGAGCGATCAGTTCAGCGGGTGAGCAGGGAACAGTTTCTGCCGGATAGCATACTGCTATTATTCTAATCATTCAGTATTATTTTGAAATTTATTTTTTTTTTCTGGAGTGATGATGAATTGCTAATGCCTTGGTTCAGTCCTCCTTCTGCATCTTGCCTAATATCTGACTTTCTCAGGAGTCCTTGTAACCTCCCCGAAGGACATCCCATGCTCTACCAGACAGCACTTTTCACAGGGAAACACATTACCCTGCTTCAGTCCTACACAACTCAAAGCAGAGAAGTAAACCCCTGTCTCTCTTTAAAGGAATGCAGTTGAAATAAATGCATTTTTGTCTTCAGACTTGTGTTAATACCGCACCCCGGAGAATTTGGATCTGCAGAATATTAAAGTCTTCCTGACTTATTGCCTCTTTAAGGAGCATGTTGATTTTGTGCTTGCTCTGAGCTCCACGTGTTACTGAAGCTAACCAGGACTGTTTCCATTTCTACTGGCAGAGAGCTGTTGCCTTTGGGGCCCTAACCCTATTAAGGGAAATGTAAATGTATATATCTAAAATTCCCACTAGAGTTTTAGAAAGGAACAGCACGCTTCCCCACGCTGCCTTTCTTCCAGCCACATGAAGATTTCCACTCTCACCTTGCTAATATGCCAAAAAATAAAAGCCTGTGTGTTTCTGGCTTAGTAGGATCCCTATCACATGAAAAAGCTTTATTTTTAGAGAAGAAAGGATAAGCTGTGAGTGAAAACTGTGACTGTCACACAATGGACAGGTCTGGCCTCTGCTGCTCACTGTTTCTCAAATCCCTTTTCTGCCTGCTGCACAGCCTAAATTTTACCTCTTTTCTCTTTTTTTTTCCCATGTCACAAATGAGTATTGGGATCCTTTCCAGACAAGCAGATATATTTGCAGGTGTGAAACTCCTCTTATTCCTCCACTGATTTTTCCTAATTGTGTCATATCAGCTTTTGTCCTCAGACACTGCTCGCACAGCCCAGGATAAAAAATTAAATACATAAAAAGTAGTCATGCAAAGAGTAAGTGACCCCATATCCTTTGGAGAGAAATGGACACACAAGATTGGGGGAAACCCATTCCTGACGCCTGGTGCACGCTGCCAGCCTCTCAGCAGGACTGTCTTTACCAAATGACAGCAGAACCCCATCAGCGTCCCTGCTGATGAGACTGGCCCACGCTCACCTAAGGCTCTCTGTGCCCAGATCCATGAAGGCAGACAGACAACCCACCCTGTCGTGGCAGCCGCAGCGGAGGAAATGTCTCAGTACTCGTGTTTTAAACGCTTTTCCTTCTTGAGGAAAGCATATGGGACAAGCTCCCATCTTCGTCAGCAGTGGCTGTGACTGCCAAGCACCTGCCCCAGAGCCCTTGCAGAGACCTCGGACACATGAGGCTGGTGTCACCTCCAGAACCTGCTCCTTCCTGTTTGGAAGGATTTCACCCATCTGCACCCTCCTCAGGGCTGGACCTGACTCTATAAGGAGCTGGCACCTCACTAAACAAACATGCACTTACTAGAAAGCTACAGCCCATCCCTGCCAGAAATTGAGCATCCTTAACCTCAATTTGATCTAACGTGAATTGACGCTCTGTGATTCATCTGCCTGCATCACATCTTCTCTTACTACAAAATCTAAGGAGATGTATTTCCTTGTAGTATCTATGTTGCGTTAATCAGTCTGCATCTGATCTTTAAATCCATGTTTCTTTTGGCTTACGGCACATTAAATAGTCATAGCCAGCATCCTGAGCTCTGCAGGGAAAAAAAAAAAATCCCAAAGCATTTACATGAGATTTCTGACACTGTGAAAGCAAAAACTAGTCTACTAACACTAAAACAATTACATGCTATTACAGAGCTGGGCTTATTTAGACTCTGGAAGTTTAATCATTAAAATTGCATTTTAATTGATTGCTGTTGGAATAATTACAGCAACACCTTTCCAAGAAATAGCGGCCATCGTATATTTGTCAACAAAGAAGCTTCCTTTAAATTCAACATGCAATAATTGTTTAATTAAGCCATATTTAGATCCTCATTTAACAACATTAAAATGTTTGCCTATTCCTTCCTGTCTCCAAGAGGTAATTTAAGAGATAAAAGGCAGTCTCCAGAAATCCTCTATCTATGTACGTATGTATCCAAGAAAAAAGAAAAAGAAATACTTCATTTCACAGCTGGTCTCGATCTAAGCTAACTGCTGTTGATAAGAACATAAGCACAGAGTGAGTGATCACTACAAATCCCTCTCTAATTGGTGCTTGGAGGCCTTCATAAAATATGAACAGACTCCCAACTACATGTTCATTTTCTAATATGCAGAACAGATTCATTAGTTGATATTATAGCAGCACTCACAGCCCACACTTGGTATGAGGACCCCACAGTAAGTGTAACTATGCATACGTGGAAGCAGAGGGATAAATTCATTGGTTTTCAGCCTCTTTACAAGTTTTTTTGCAGCTGCAAAGTCCTGCTGCCATCCTGTGCAGACCTCTGTGTTTCCTGAATGTCCATTCTCAGTAGCCCAACACCTAAGCAGGCAAAAATTGATGGTTGCATCAGCAAAGCAACGGGTTCTGCTCTTAAAGGAGGGGGTTTTTTAGTTGCCGGTCACCCCTGCAAAGCGGCTTGAGTTTTGCAGGGATAGATTTACTACATTAGTGACTCACCTTCTGTGAGTACTGCTCAACAGGGCACATCCCCCAGGTTACTGACAGGGAAGTCTGTCGCTGAGCCATTGTCTTCCCCGGGTGGTGAGAGCAACCACCACCATTTGCCTGACGCTGCCGGGCTCACCTGGGGACTCCAGCCATAGGCCGAAAGCAGGAGTCTCTGCACCACAAATTAAATAAAGCTACGGAGCTGTGGCTGAAACTGCTCGTATCCCCCAAGGAGCTGGACTATGCACAGGATGGAGAAGTGCATCTCACATGCATGAATGGAGGCTCAGAAAAAGAATAAGAGAAAATTTTTCCCACACTGGTTGTCTCAAGTGAGCAACCTCTCATCCCTTTGCTGTCAGCAGGACACAGTCCCACTCGTGTCCACTGCAGACCTCCCAGGGGTAGAAACTTGCAGCTCTCTAAGCTTCAGATCTCCTGTGTTCTGACATCTGGCACAGAGCAGCCCTCTTTCTGCACCTCTCAGCTCTAACCTGAAGCATCAACTCTATCATGTTAGGTCTGTCCCGAGCACAGGCAGTGACGGTAAAACCCAGCAAGGCAAAGTTTGTGAGTGACTGATTTGAGGCCCCAAAGCTCTTTTCTAAACATGGCAGAAAACGGGACTTGTGAAGACGTCTTCAAAGCTGATCAGAAGGGGTTTGCTCTGCTATGTCACTAGGCAAGCCTTTCAGCCACACCACACAATCACTTTACCCTTTATAGTCACCTGGCACTGCTATATACTTCTGCTGAAAGAAGAACTCTAAATTCACCTTTGAAGACCTTGGTCTTCGAAGAAACAGCACGAAAATATGAAGTGTCCTAACCTTTAGTAAAGGATCCTCAAAGCAGCAGGTGTGTATTGTCATACAGGAAAGCCACACCATGCACCCAGCTGCAAACACAGAACCTGTTCATTACCATCTATTCTGTGGGACAGAATGAATTCAGGAAGATATTTCAGTTATTGAACTGTGCCTGTGTTTGAGCGATGCAACGTTAGCATCCTCCACACATGCAGAATATGAGGTTACCGCACGTTGTAGCTACTACCTATTTTTGCTTTCTTAATGATTACAGTTTGCTTAAAAGCATAATCTAGTGACACGTTAGGCGCAGGGACCACAGGATCTGTAGATCAACACTGCCTCACACAGAGGTATCCACAATCACTGCATACCGACAAAAAGCCCACAACTGGAAGTGTTGGAAATGAAAAAGTTATTGCTGGGCTGTCACAGCGACAGCCCAGTGACAACAGCAGCCTCTTGATATTTTATACGTTTATCACGTTCATGGGTATTATTGTTACCAATTTACCGTCATCACTAGCACATCATTAACGGCTCCCTATCACTGTCACCAGTGCACAAATTGGGGCATCTCCTGCTGGAAATTCATCCACTGTCACACCAAAGCTTGCTCATCCTAACTGGTAAGCAGATATATGTCAGGCAGAGGTAGACAGTGTCACAGTTGATGCTGAGATACATTTTGCATATGATTTCCTTAGACAGGGTGTTGTCACTTTGCTGTAGTACATCCCGCCACTTCAGCATCGCCCCACAAGCTGCCCAACAAGGTTTTTACTTCTGCTGTCTCCACTGATTCTTAATATATACTCTATTTTGAATATTGCTGCTTCAGGCACTTGCCATAAGGACTACATTTAGCATACAAGGCCAGACCCTAGCAGGAGGCAAGACTTGCCACGGACCTGGGATCTACTAGTCTTCCTCGAATGTCCTACTGGAGACTCCGATAGGGACAGCATCAGGTTTACAGGGTCCAAAAACCCTTGACTTAACCATCAGAGAAATGGGTAATGCCAATGACAAGGAAATGCTGTGTTCTCTCTGTCTCCATGGGAACAAAATCTGGTTCTGTTAACTGGTAGCATGGCCAGTCTTTTCTCAGAAGGTAAGGACCACTGTGTGGGCAGAGTTTTTATTTTCTGTAAATAAACAGCTCTTGCTGCTGATATCCAGTCTGGGCAACCGGGAAGGGAATTTTCTGGAAATGAGGAAACTCCTGACAGGAGTTTCACTCCACCCTAAAGTACTAAAATCAGATCTCCTAACAGCTTGGTGTTTTTTGATTTTTTTTTTATATATGTTTTTTTTTTTTCTTTCCCCTAGGGTACATGGAATAACACCTTCTTTTGTGCTTACAAAACAAATGCTGCCTTCCATAGTCTGGAAGAACTTCGGAAGTTTTTAATTATAAGAAAAGAAAAATGAGGACAAGTGAAGTTGGACTGTGCGAAGTGCTCTGCTGGTCTGATCTAGGACAGTGTGCCCTACATAGAGCTCAAATATAACATCCTTTGGGAGGTTGTCTTGCTTCCATTCAGCTTTTGAGAGACCACCCTCCACCCCCGTGGTACTAATGACAGATTTCTGAAGCATAACTAGTATCATGGTCTTGCTATCAACGTTAATGCTGTAAACAAAACCATTAGTGGCAGGCGTAGAGAGGGAGGGGAATCTGGGCGCAGATGGAGAATTTATTCCAGTGATATTCTTGCAGTTTCTGCTTTCTTCCTGCTATCAGCACTGAAATAGCTCATCCCCAGCCACAGTCAGCAACTCTACCCCAGGTGGGTGACGCTTTCCCTTGATAAATACACAGTCTGTCTTTCTTCTTCTATTTGTCTCATTTTCCTGCCAAGGAAGTGCCACTGGATTGAGCTGAAATAGTTGCTCTTCCTTGATGGAACCTTGTAGTTGGCAAATAGAGGGATATTAAGGAAAATAGAAAATCTTTAGATGTGTCATTAGACACTCCAGTGAAAGTGTGGCCAAACTGTTATTTCTCTCTCCTATGACATGCTGGCCAGGAAATTCCTGCAATTTGGTAACTGCAAATCCTCCAACAGAAAAAAATCATAACTTTTTTTGTGGTTTTTTTTTTTTTTTGGCTTCAAAGACTCTTATTAATTCTCCTCCTGTACTTTCCTGGTTCTTTTTGCAGGAAAGCATTTTTCCCTTCTGTGTATTTCTTAGTGGAGAGAACAGTTTGTGTCCACCTCTACCCCACTGTCCACATGACTAAACTGCAGAGAAAATGTTTCAGTAAATCAAAAGGATACTACGGACGTGAGTCAACAACAATCCAACAGGCTCTACAAAGGCAAGCGTTCCTCCAGTCCCTCCTGACAGTCCTCAGAAACACACACACAGTTTCAGAGAGTCAAAGCAGTGTCTGACACCAGGCTGAACTGAGAAATTCTTCGCGCTTTGCATCCCAACGGCGTGAGCCCCTCATGCATAGCACCTCACCATTGCTCCACGGAAGCAAGTGCTGCAATAGCCCTGACTAACAACAGCCACAGGGCTGTGTGATGGGTTTTGCTTTCCTCTGGTTCCCTTCTAGTCTTAGTTGTTGCTGCTAATCCCAGCATACCTGGCAAGCCGGCTTTTTCTTTTTATTCCCAACTGTATCATACAACAAGAACAGCATAGCTCACGTGCTGTGCTTTAGCAGGGTGCAGATACACCCTAGGATCAACTCTGCAGTGTGAATTCCATCTTTAATGCTTGTTTTCAGAGACAGTGATTTCACTGGTTCTTGAAATTAGAACTCTCTTACTTCTCTGTCATTATCAGGCATACCCCTTATTGCGGATCTGGACTCCACTTGCACCAAGTTGCTGTTTTCTGCTAGGTCTTTCTTAAGAATTACAAGGACAGATGGCTAAACTGGGGCTGAAGAAGAAGTTGTTCACACTAAACAGACTTCTGTGCACCCTGTAGGTGGAAAGGGGTGTCTTTGTTGTACATCGTGGCTGTAGGAAATATGAGAATGAAACCACAACATGAGTTGGGCAGAGGTTAGAGAAACAAGAGGAAACGAGCTGCTTTACACCACTGTTTTACACCGCTTTGGAAGCTATGAAAGTGGAAATGCTGAATAACTGCAGTACTACCTCACTCCTATATCTTGGCACAAACCAAAACGATTCAGAAATTTTTTGACCATGCGTTTGGGGTTTCCTTACATGGACCCTAAAGGCGAGTTGCACATTTGAAGCAAGACGTCAGAAAAAAAAAAAAAATAATAAAAATAAAAAAAAAAAGTTAAGAGAAAACTCGGCAAATGCCGCTACTTACAGGTGTATGTCATTTCAAAGCTGTCGCTAATGTTCACAATGTCGATCTGGGGAAGGAGCTTAGGGGGTTCTGTGAGCTGAGACAAGGCAAACCTAAAAGCCGCATGTTCCTGGGACTGTTGATTAGGAAATAACCCCCCTGGGGAGAAAAACAGAGCAACAAGAAAAAAAGATCTTAAGCGCACCCATATTAGCAACCTCTTCAGTCTAAAATATTCCTGCGAGCAGAGGCTCCAGCTGCCCAGCCCAAGGAGTGCCTCTACACTCCAAATCCTCCGGCATGCAAGACCCAGGGGGCTTCACGACCACTGCGGGCAAGCTGGGAGCAGAAAACCTTTCCAGTCTGTTCATTATGTAATGCCTGGATCACATATAGGAGCTCTGATGCATTCCCTGGGCCCAGCAGCCTGCAGGGTTGGGATGAACCACACGGTTTGGCTCAACCTCCTCACCTCTCATAACTTTAAGGAAAAAAAAATGGAAGTGCTGTCAACGTTACACTTACAAACAAGGAATGAGTTTTCCTCCTTCTCTCACTTGTAATTAGACTCAGTTTAAACCCCGATGACTAAGAGGAGGGGTTTGCTCCAGAAGGGGCTCAGGGGTTTCCCTAGACAGTAGTCCTGTGGGACACTGGGGTACGGGGCAGAATGGCTGAGTCTGGCCCGATAGACACAGCACTGGGTGGAAGGGGACAGGGCTGAGAGAGCCAGTGATGTGGGACTCACGGCCAACTGCTGCCACTTGAAGTTTGCTGCATGGAAAACCCCTGACTTTAACCGGTGACAGACGTCAAACTCAGAGGGCTGCAAATCAAAAGCTTGCCTCTCAAAGGGATAAATCTGAGCAGAATTATGGACAAACCCAGAACCACAGGATGATATAAACAGGACAGGAACTGGGAGCAGGCTGGACTCAGGCTCCTAGTCTTTCTACCTCTCTGGACCTGGAAAAAGCGCTGCAATAACCCAGGCCTAGGAAAAGTTTCCTGCTGCTCCCCCAGCAGGAAACTTGCCTTGCAGCAGATTCCCTCACAGCCTCTAGAAAGAGGCTATTAAATTCAGAGGGTCTTGGAATCTATACGCATTTAAAGGGAGCACTGTTATTAGCATTTGAGGAGTAGAGAAATGAAGCACTTAGCAACAAGGTAGAATTAAAATAAAGCAGCAGAAAGTATCGATGCCCACCCCTCTAGGGCAGATGGTTCCGGGAAGAAATGAATGTGCAAGGACCTGCTATCAACGGCACTTTGCACATCTTTAGTACAGCGGGCATCTCCTTGCGTGGAAAGAGCTATTTGTGCATGAATATTCCCCCTCCCCCGTTCCTCCCACCTCCCAGCCTAATCATGGGTGTCAGAGGAATAAGATGCTCGTAGCCGAGTTAAGCTATGCGTTTGTCGAAAGGGAAAAAAATCTGGGATGTTGCACAAATTTGGGGTAAAGGTGAGGCAGGAAGGGAGGGAGACAGGGATGCAGCATCAACAGCAATAAAAGCACCGATTGTGCAGCTGGACTCAGGCAGGAGTTGCCCAACTTGGTGGATTAGCAATCGAGCGGCATTGTAAAGAGAAGGGAGGCGGGAAAGAAAACCAGCATGCAAGAGAAGACAATTTGAGGCTAGGTTACAAATCGTCATCAATAAAGATCAATGGGAGAGTAATAATAAACCTGGGAAGGAGAGGAACGGAGGGAGAGGAGCCCTGAGAAGTTACAGAGGGGGAGAAAGGAATCAAACAGGCGCTGCTGGTGCGCAGAGGAAGCAAGTGGCATGAAATGAAAAGAGACTTCAATGCAAAATCTTCCTCCAATAGCTCTGCCCTTATTCTTTAGCAACAACAACAGAGAGCGCCTGCTTGTTACCTCTCGTCCCAGTTACCTACAGATGAGAGCATCCTCACAAAAATGTATAATGCAACCGCTGATTTTGCAAATGCAGCAACGCACAATGGCAGCCCAGGCATTTCGCAGAGAAAGAAACACATTTTTTTTTTTCCTTGTGCTTCCTCCATTTCAGAGGCACTTTTCTCCCTCTGTGTTGGTGTGTGTGCAGGCATTTATTTCCAATCTTCCCCTCCCCCAAAACCAAATTGATACAGCTCTGCTCTTGCAAAACTGGTACCCATGCACGAATCCAGCCCTCGCGGTTCACTCCCTCGCTCTCTCACACATACACACGCACACACACACACACACATTTTGCCTTTCCAAACAAACGACCGGGTCAGTTTTCCCCCTGCCGCCCCCTCTCCACCCCAACCCACTTGCCGGGGAACGTCACTGCCAAACGGCCCCGAGCTCCGCACTCACCTATCTGGATATTGTTGGGGAAATTGGCCCCTAACACCGCCCCTAGGAAACTGGTGCAGAAGAAGGCAAAAATGTGCTGCATATTCCCTTTTGCATTGGCGAAAAAGAAGCCCAGTTCCAAGCATAGATTTGATTTTTCCCCCGCTCGGCTCTCTTTTAGCTGCCTCTCTCGCCTCCCCTCCGCTGCGCCTTCAGGGCTGCGCGTCCCCCTCTCTCGGAATCCAGCGCTGAGACTGCTGCTCAACACCGCCTGGCAGCGGGATTAACTGAGCCCCGGGAGAAAGAAAGCACGAAAGAGAGCCCGCTCCTCAGCCACATCCCTCCCCCGCCACACACACCACACACACACGCACACACGCACACCAAGGCGCTGCCACCCAGC
The DNA here is from genome assembly GCA_013396935.1 of Baryphthengus martii. NCBI lineage: Eukaryota > Metazoa > Chordata > Aves > Coraciiformes > Momotidae > Baryphthengus > Baryphthengus martii. Next base: position 1,203,148 of record VWZK01017429.1, on the reverse strand, counting down.
TCATTCCTCTTCTCCCAGTTGGAGCTCAACAACTGGGTACCGCATCCCTCCCTCTGGTTGTTCCCCCCGGGGCGGTACTGGCTGGGGTCTTTAAGGGCTTTTCCCACCTACTCCTAAATTCCCGGCTTTCCCTCTCAACTTCTCTTGGCAGGAACTAGAAGGAACCTGTAAATCAGTAGGTGGCAAACTCCTCTAGAGAAAGGGCTTAAACTCTTCTGCCTCTGATCCATCGTTTCCCAACCTGGGCTCTCACCCCTGGGGTGCAGGAGTTGAACAGATCAGTCTCTACAGCCTGGATCATTAGGATAACAAAGAGGGTCGTATCTTGCAAACGCGCCTTGGAAGGAAGGATTTCAGAGCAACAGACAAGAGATCCCGAAGAATGAGAAAAGAACACCCCCACCCCGATCACCTTTCCCGTTGATTTTTCCTGCTCACCGGTAAAATCTGAGGCTTTTCACCCCTGCACTTGATGTAGAGGAGTGTGCTCACCAGCACCATTGGATAGGGATCCTTTCTGAAATCAGGGGGCTATTTTAGCCTGGATCATTATAGGAACTGTTTTGTGACAGTTCTAGGGGGATTCGAGCTTATTTGACCATAAGCAACTTCGCTCAAAAACAAAAAGGTTGGGGGTAGGGAGAGAAATCAATAAAAGTAACAACTATAAAAACCAGCTCCTAGTCAGAATTTGGGGTTTAGAAATGTTTGAGGAAGAACTACTGTGAACACAGAGCCATAGCCATCTCAGAAGAGAAAGAAAATTCACTCATTCCCCTCTGAAATACGTGAAGTCCCAAACCAAACTTGGGGCCTCTTTTGTCAGAAACCAAATATCCATATCCAGGTACAGAGATTCTGCCCTTACCATTTGCAGCCTTAATACGCACAGGGGTAAAATAGCAGGGAGAAAACAAAGGGGAAAAAAAAAAAGATGTTTATAGCAGAGTTAGAAATAGGACTCAGGTGTACCATGTCCTAGTTTGGTGTAGGATGCCTTGCCCTGGTCCCCATTCCCCATCTTCAAAAGCATGTGGTTAAATTATAAGAGCAAAGAGTAGTGACCAACGTATAAAGGTGAGGAATTGCTCTTGCGTAAGTAGTTAGACAGATGAGGACTCTGCAGAGGGGACAACCAAAATGGGATGTGACCAAAGTCTACAAAATCTGCAGTAACACAGAGACGTTCCTGATTAGCCAGAGGACCCAGGTGTGATGTAACTTTATGATGCAGGGAGGAAAATACCACTCTATATCCTCAAGCCTTTTAAGAATCAAATAGACTTGAAAACAGAGGTAGTAGCATCTTTTTGTTGGCAGGTCCTCTGCTTCCTCTGAAGGAGATTTACTACAGGTTTGTTTCCTTGTACAGTCCTTCCCTCCAGCTGTGACAGAGTCCATAGGTAGAGCAGCACCATACACAGTCATGCACCATCTCCAAAGCCAAACACAACAATAACTGGAAAAATCAATCATCTCTCATATGGATATGGTCACAGGCTCTGGCTAAATGGGAATGGACTGTGATCTGTGCACAGGCCTTCATTTCATCTCTGTAAATAAGAGTTTGGGATCGTTAACCTCTTCCTAGACAGTTTTATAGATTTCACTGTGACTTCTGGGATGACAAAATGCTTAAACACTCACAAAATGCCAGAGGAGGTATGAGGTCTCAGCTCCGTAGTCTTTATACCTTGCATCAAAAAGGAGTTGCACTGATGCCTGCAACTTTGTGGCCTCTTACAAGGACAGTATGTAGAGTTACACTGCAAAAAACAGAGCCCAGGAGACTTGCGTCTTCCTTTCGGCAAGCAATAAAACATCCTTCTAGGATAGATTCTTTCTTCCCCCCGTATCACCCTTGACCAGGGCAATGACTCAGTGCCAGAGAGTGCAGGTTCATTAGAGAACTGTTCGGGCACTCAGGAGTCAGTTACAGATGGCCAAAGGATGCTCCTGCCCTCTCTCACTGCCTGGGTAACCGGCATCCTGAAGGTATATTCAAGCATAACAAATTTACATTTGCTCTTGATAGGTAGCACCTTCACCAGCCTTCCATCTCGCTCTTGTATAATTTAAGCAATACTGATTTGAGGCTAAAATAACCTGCTGATAGGTTTTATGGGCTCTTGCTTTCCGTCCAGAATTTAATAGAAACAGCTGCATTTATAATCGGAAGAAAGGCACTGAAGGATAAACAGAAAGATGCTACCACGTTTTCAAGACTCCCAAACAGCCTATCTGACAATAATAAGAGTAGCCATAACAATAAAATATTGTAATGGCTCACAGAAAGCTTGCACAGTCACGTTAATTAATAATACTGCTTTTGTCTATAAACCTCTCAAAGTGCAGGTGGCTTAACAAGGAGAACCTCACCACGGTGAAACAAGATAAGTAGTAATAAGATCATTATTTTAAGAAGGTATTCATTTCCTTTTTCCCTATAGATAAGAACATTTTATTCAGAGTTTGTTAGCACAAGGATGTTAGGAATTAACTCTCGCTACTCTGAAGGTTCTTTAAATCAGCATCAAAGCAATATAGCTTCTGAATGTCTGGCTAAACACCAAACTAAGTTTTGGGAAATTGATGAAGCTCCTTGATGTCACTGGAGTGGTCACAACAGAAAGACAGACCAACCTACCAGTGTCCCAAGAGAAGAGCCCAGATGAATTATCTAGATTCCTACAAACAGTAGAAGGTGCTTATGTCTCCTTTCAGATTTCGGAAAACAAAGAAAATCATTCAACACAGCATATAAGTGTATTGCAGTGTCATCTTAACCAGGGCCAACTAAAAATATCAGGAAGTGGAGTTTTAGAGACCGGTATTTTGTCTCAAAGGGCTCTTAAGACATAGGTGGGACGGGCAGGCACCCGGTGGTTAACAGAAAACATCCAACGAGGTTTTGTGGGATTAAACCATGCAATTGAGCAAAGAATTAGACAAATACATGTCTAAAACAAAGCAGCTGTCCAATTGAAGGTAAGAAATGCTATAAAGGAATTTTAAAAGAGTGTGGCTGGTTCACTTAAGACCTTTGGTAGACATAAGAATAAAAAAAAAAATGAATACATCAGAGCTGCTGTTCCTGTCGTGCTCTGCCTGGAGCTGACCTTGCTGTGGCTTCGAGCCATTTTGGATCTACGGTTTTGCAACACCAGAGGATTTTGTCTCTGAGAAGCCTGTCTGCCACCTTCCTCTTCACTCTGCTTTGCATGACATGAGGTTGTCCACGCAAGCAGAATGGTCTGCCTTCGCTCTCAGAGCTTTTGTTTCCAGGATAGGAAATAAGTGGTTGTTGCAGCAGATATATTTCTGTACCAGAAGAGTTGGAAAAACAAAGGACTCATTCACATGCAGAAGCCTCCAGCCTTGAAAAATGAGGAAATCAACAGAACTCGGCATCCATCCGAACTCCCAGCAGAATTATTTCCCCCAGTGCCCACTGTGTTTTACATGATGCTCCCGAATGTCTTTAAAAAGGCTATTGAAATACTACTATTTCTGAAATTCCTTTTATTTTCTAGCTGGACAATCTCTATAGAAGGCTTTTGATAAAGAGCAAAATGTAATTATAGCGATTAATTTAAATAAACTCCAAACAACACAGACTCTCATATGGTTTTTGCGGAGCCTCGGCATAAATGAATGCTAATGGAGTCACAGGCGTTTCTCTCCCTGTCTTGCTCACCTCAATCTTGTTATTTTGGATAATGTACCTCTTAAGGAATGATTGTAGCGCAGGTGCTGAGAGAACAGGCTCCAGAAATTCAAAACGAGGAAAATTTGGAAGTGAGCAAAAAGGAAGAGGGGTGAGACAGCTCCCTCCATTCACAGCACCGACGCACTGGGAAGCGTGTGTGCAGATAGCCCTCGGCACACCTACACCCAGCAAACATATGCACAGTGGCTGGTGCCACCCACACGAAAATGACACTGATAGACACGGTTAGGAGAGCGTACGTGTGCTGTACGTGCACACACACACTGGCAGGATCACCCAGGCAGGAGCGGGTGGCACAGCTCGAGGCAGTTTGCTGGCACACGGAGCTGCTGCAGAGGGGCAGGAGCAGCTCAGCAGCCCGGTGCGTTCCCGTACTGCTTTTGAAAGGGGGTTTCAGATCTGCATGGACGGGGAGCCAAACCCTTAGCCCTTCACTCAGCCACACTTAGGAAATTCCTACTGAAGTAGAAACAGGGGACTTCTGGCTCTTCATGGTTACTTCCATGTGTGCCTATGCAGTTTGTTTTACATCAAACGCTTGCTTCAATCTTAAATCTGGAAGGTATTATCTAGACCACTGAGAAAACATCATTTACAAACTAATCATCAAATAATTTTTCATAGAATCTCCTTTAAAAAAATAGCCTCGTGAAGTTTGGTATCAGGTGTAAAAAAATCTCCCCCCAATCAAGGAGTCAGGCCTGTGGTGTCTATGGTCCCTCTCTCCTTTACAGGGCAGCTGGAGTTGTCACATGAAAAGCTTTGACATCCCAGGAGAAACTCAGAGATGCTAAAGAAAACATGATCTTAAAGGGGTTCCAGTATGTGCTAAAATATGAAGATGTGGGACAAGACCTGAGAAGAGGACAGCTCCAAGCAGGTCCCGACTGATACCAAACATCTGGGGTCTGATGTTTTAAGGTCACCAGATATTGTTTCTTAGCGTACTGACTGCTGATGGGGGAAGCCTGATGTGAACTGAAACAGGAACGCCGGCTTTTTCCACAAACTGTACAAGAATGTGCTTCTGTTGTCATCCTGATCGGCTTATTACCATATTTATAAGAAATGACTTCTTACTCACTGTGGGATAATTAAGTAAGTAAATGGACTGGAAGATAAATCCGTCAATCAGAGTGGCACTGAAAACACGGCATGCCCTTCAGCTGGAAATTCACGAGCAGCAGCTGGCACATGGATGCCACGCTTTGGCTTGGAGCACCCGTGGGGTACGATAAGTCTGGAGAGGACTATGGGCTCCCATGAGCTGGGCTTTGCTGCTGCCCAGCACAGATGGATGGGGAGCCTTTGGCACAAAAGGACCAAAGGCTTGCCTGGAGTCAGGTAAGGACATAACCGGTGCGCTCGGTCCAAGTTGAATACAAGCGTCAAACACTACAAATTCAGATCAGCAACTTTATTTCCAAGAGGTGTTTGTCTCACCACCCAGCTGGCCTGCTGATGACAGGTTTGCTTCCATCAAATGGACTCGACTTACTCAACTAGGGACAGTTCAGATAGACAGTGAGGAAAACAGCCCTGCTCTGGGTCAACGTCTAAGTGAGCACTCATGGAAACACTACGAATCTCTGATGAATCCTGACTGAACCCTTTCCTGACTCCCCTGAAAGATTAGCACCTGCAACCCTCAAAACACTCTTCCTCGGAGGGAAGGCTGAGAGTACTAACTTTTTTTCATGGTGAATGGTTGATTTATAACTACTTATAGAAAGACTCTGTGCCCTAGTCTCAGTTTACGTTCTTCGCTGAGTCACAAACATAAATCAGAGTTGTGGGTGGATCCCTGTTTGTTATTAAAGCACCTTCTGTTTCTCTAAGCCTCGCCAGAGGAAGTAGAAATTACTGGTAATACGTTAAAGTTACAGTAGGTCTACTGTTGTTTGAGAATATAATACCCCCCAAATTACTGCCACAAATTGTGCTGTATTGTTATTTTCTTGTTGAATGGAAAAACAAATAAATTGTAAGTATTAAAAAAAAAATGTTGAAAATATACAGTAAGAGGATTATTTACTTTGAAAAGCCAGACACAGGGGATGCAACCTAAATCAGAAAGTCTGGTTATCAATAGTTCAGTCAAATGTTCATATACACAACAAAGTTCTTTGACTCAAAGTTCCTGAAACACTGTGAATGATCCGGATGAAGTCAAATAATGATTGAGGTGATTATGCAGTTTAATATTGATATACGAATCAACTCTCATTTTTAATCCCTGGCATCAAACCCAAGATGCGCAGAAAACAAACGTGAAATGAGGAAGATAAAAGGATGCTGATTTAGGAAGAAAAAACAAATCAAAAAGCATCAGCAATTGCTGCAATTCAAACAGCCTTGCAAAGATCCCATCATTACCATCTGGCTCAGTGTTTCCCAGGCTGCTTTGATAACACGTGAGACAAACAAGTATGTGGGCTGTGCTTTAGGGTGGCTGATCGTGGCCTTTCTAATAATCAAAGGAATAAAAGCTTTGAATTGGAGTAAACTGAGTCAAGAAAAGAAGTATCAATTTCCAGTCCTTGCGTCACATCCTACTGTAACAGGCTGCCTGCTTCCAGCTGGGAAGAGGAAGTTTATATGCAAAAGAAAAAACCTAAAAAAAAAATATCACCAGAATTATCAGTGTCTTTCTGTCACTCATTTCTGTATCAATAGAGACATACATGTCGCTTCTGTGCATTCCTTAATTGTAACCCATGTCTTATCCTGAAGAGAAGCAGGAATTGCTATGTTGGATCGAATCACACAATCATGCAAAATCCCGCCCTGTCTGTCTCTGTCTAGCTCCAACCACCGTGTTCTGCACGTTAGCAGTCTATGTATTAAATGGGTTGGATTTCACAAGGGCTAATAACTGACTGGAGAGAGACACCTCTGAAAAGTCTACAGGGGGAGATATTCTTTATTTGCACATATGGACCCTGCACAAATAACCTGAACTTCCTCAAAATACCATCAGAAGAAAAAGTCATTGTGATATGAAATACCATTATGCAGTTATGGGAAAAGTTGTTTAAATTCTGAATGGATGTGAAAGCAAAATGCTTTTGGTTTTAGTTAAGAGGAATAAACTGAGATTTGCTGAGTTTCTAAATAAATAGGAAAGACAACACCCAACCATTCTTGGAAAAGACACAGAAAAAGTAGAAAGGCTTCAGGATGGGACACAGAATCATTAGAGTTGGAGAGACAAGAATGGAAAGACTGGCACCACTTAATCGAAAGAAGAGATGAGTGGGGAATAGGTAGTCAGAGTACTGCCTGGCCTAGAGGCACTCTGTCAGATGTGCCTTTGATTCTCTTCTATAGCTCCAAAAGCATTCTTTACATTCCACAAAGTAATTTTTTACAAATCTGTGGCACAGGTCCATAGCAGCGGGATGTCCCAGCTTTTTGCTTCTCTGTCAGAGAATCTAAGTCCTCCATGGCTCCATAGTGTGGCCAGTCAGTAGGATGTGCCAGAGGACACTGCTGCCAGCTCCACAGATGCTTTCCCCTGTGCAAGAGGTTAGTGCAGGGGAACTGCATTTTACGGACACTCAACAGCAAGGTCTTCAGCTGAGCTATCGATGTTAGGCTGCTGTATTTGGGCAGAGAGCTGCAAAGCTTAAAGGGTGCATGAGGATCTGTAGATTATTTATAATTTCTCTTCATCCTTTGAACACCACAGAAATAAGGATCAAATGCTGAAACAAAAATTGTCTTGAAAGAAACACCCTATTTTCCAAGCTGGAAGGGAGAGATAAGAAAGATGATATAGGCCCTGTTATACTGTGTGTTTCTGGAGGTGTCCCACATTTAGAGACTTTCTGTGCTCATCAAGATTTTTGCCCAAGACTCTCTGTACATCACAAGCACAGATCAGTGCTGTATTACAAACAAAAAGTTAGACTTCCTTTGTACTCCAAACAACGGACCCAGACAAAGAACAGCACACAAACACCATGTCATCCGGCACACCATAAAGTTTGCAACCTGGTGTAACAACACCCACCATTAAAGAGAGTGTGAATCAGATGAGCGCAGATCATTAGTGAGTTCCTGCAGTCCTACAGACAAAGGACAGAGCTGTGCAGCTTCAGGCACAATAAAATAATTTTTTTAAAAAGAGGGAATGAATGATTTTTTTTTTCAGGAATATAAAGATGCAGTAACTGCTTTAGAAATCATACACATGGAAGTATACTTGCTTCAGATACAGTCCAGGACTATGGAGCAGCTGCACCGAGTCATGCTGCTTGAGAAACCTAATGCTACTATTAAACTCTGCCAAAGCAGCACGGTTCAACCTACAGCATCATCCCACCTTGCCCACAGAAAGCTCTGATCATCCAGCTACCAGTGGTCAGCGATAGAAGACAAAGAGCATCTATCCCAGCTGATACATTGGCAAAGGAAGCAATTTGTCTAAACTCAGAGAATCTGCAGGAGGGCTGGGACGGAAATCCATGGGGCAGCTCTGTGTTGCAGGAACTACAGGAAAGTCCCCAAGTGCGAAAGCCTTGTGTACTTGTCACAGCCCTTGCCTCCTCTGCCCACGTCTCGTAGTAAAGCCCCCAAGAGCTATTGCCATCTGTAGCAGCATGATGGCAAGTGGTACACTGCCTGTAACAACACAGGGAACCACAGACATTTGGAAGAGATTCCGGCGAACATGGTGCTGCTTTGTAAAATGAATGATATGACACCAATTGATTTGTGAGACTCACTGCTAGCAAAGCACTGATTTTTTTTTTTTTTTTCTGGACAGTGAGCAACCAGCCCTAGTGATCAAAAAGCAGGTTTTCATCTGCTCAGAGCAAACTTACATGCTACAACTCCATGACTGAGAATAGGAGAGACACAATGTAGAATGCAAAGACGTGGAGATCTAATTCATTAACTACAGGCTGCTTTCAGCTTCCTCTGACTATGCTGTGCTACGTAGGTCTTATGGACTCTTATATATACATCCCTCTTTTCCTTATTCCTGCCAAGAAACATAAGATACTTAGGCTTCCTATCTAGTGTGATGATATCATATTTATAAATGTTCATCCCTGAAATAAAAGGAAAGAGATGATTATTGCCATGCATTTCAATTTCTGGCCCAGGGCTTGCACTACAGCCTCACGAGTTTCGCTTGCCCTTGCTTCCAAGCCCTCTGGATGGTGAGCCACAGGTGCTGGGAGAGCTCTCTCTCTCTCTCTCTCGTTCTGGCTGCATCCACAAAGCCGTCCTGCCTCCTCCAGCTTTTGCAATGAAGCATTTTCCCCCAAGAGTTGTGATTATGAAATGTCACCGTGGAAACAGTTGGAATATAATATGTGCTTGCTCACTCTCCCCCCACCCTTCCTCCCCTCCCACCAGCCTCCTCACTTTCTGAAGCTATGTTTGCTGTACAAGAAAAACTCTTCCTGCTCCCCTCCTCCCCTCAGACCTGCAAAGAGGAGTGTCTGTGCCTTGCAGTTACCGTGACAAAAACAGATGTCCAAAAAAATACCCCTATTCATTAACAGCTCCTTGGTACCTTGTAGCAACACTAAACCTACCAAACTCAACTGGGTGTTACTGCAGCTACCAAGACTTCCCGCCTTCCTCTGCCAAATAATACTGCTTCTGCAAGATAGCATTATAAATAGGCTTTGAGCCAGTAGGAACCTGGTCTGCTGTTGCTGTAACCGTCACCACAAGAAAGCCTCTATAGCAAAGCATAATTTCCTACCACACATCTCTAGATGTCCTCTTAGCTCTGCTGTCCTGTTCCCATTAGTGTTATAATGAGAGCACAACATGAACACACATCTTCGTTTTCTTTATCATGTCCCATCACCTAGAGGCAAGTCTTTAGATGATGAGTGCTTTGTGCTCTGCCTACATTAATAAAGCACAGCTTTCCCTTAATCATGATTTCTTCCACGCTCCTCATCAGCATCACAAAAGGTCAAAGCTGTCCACCTGGGAGTGGAAAGGTCAGTTCACTTTGGATCTGACATGCAGTATCTTGTAGCTCCTGGAATATAATCAGCTCAATTCATATTTATTTTGTGTGACTGCAGCACTATAAAAGAGTGGGGGCTGTTGCAGAGAAATCTTCAGTCTCTTGTAAGGAATGTGCAAGCAAACCCAAGGGAAAATTTGAGCTCAGGAGAGTGATACTGAATAGACCTCTCTCTCTAGCACTGAACACTACTGTAGTTCTCAAAAATCACATGGGGGATTTAGATGCCCATTGGTGTTTGTTAATTTTAATTAATGGGAATTGCACATAAAAATCCCCCAGGCAGTTTTTAAGATGCCAGGCAATGGACCTTTGAGGGCTTTGCAGGGGAACCCATTCCGTGGGACTCTGCTCCATGCACTAGTCATTAGAAGTAGTCCAAAGATGCCCTCCACAGGCATATGTACGACAAGAAAACACAGAGAATCCATGAGTTCTCTGATACTGGATGAGCTTTGAACTTCCACAGTGAGGTTCACGCAGATGTTATTTCCCCAGTAGCTTCCCTTGCATTGGCTCATGGTCCTCATGCAAGCCACAGCCCTTCAAGAAAATGAGTTGCAGTTGCTGCTGTCCTCATTACTGTCTCACCAGCAGCCCCATGCACAGAGCAGTATAAGCTAGTCTGATAGCACTTTGCAATAATAAGATCAGCTCAAGAAAAAAAAAAAATAGGCCTTTTGGGTAGCGTACACCAGTATTTGCTCTCTGAACACATTTCTTCAGCTGCTTTGATCCTTTAATGGCAGTTCAGCAGCAGGCATAGGAAATCCCTGAGACAGGCTAATGGACACCCCCCTCCTACCCTGGTCTCCAAATAAGCAATTCAAATTGGCAGCATCTCTCATCAGAACTGTTAATTCTCCATCATGTGACAGCCTCCCATAACTTTGAGGCTCACCAGGTGGAGAAGAAGCACAAAGACTCTCCATTTAAATGCTGCTTCTATTTCTGACATGCTTTCAATTATCTGCAAAGGCAAAGTTATCACTTGCATCCCCTCACCCTCTTCACTGATCTCTGCTCTGATAAGAACCTGTGCAGCAGAACCCTTTTCACCCAGGGAGGTGTATAATGACAGCTCTGTGGTTGGCCCAAGATCAGGCTCTGCTGCAAAGCCGTGGTAGCAGCAGGAATGGAAACAGAACCCTGACGTCCATGGCCACAGGCCAACCTGCCGCCACTGCAAGGGACCTCCAACACATGGGGAGGGAGAAAACCATTCGTGTTCTTCCTCCAGTCGGTTCTTCTCAGTCTAGGGCTGGAGCTGCGTTGGGAAGAGCCAGAGTCCAAAGATCTCACTGTGCTCATCCTCTTACCCACTGTTACAGGTGGAGTCACTGAGAAGTTATCAGGTAGGAGAACAAAGCCACTTTCATTGCCCCACAAAGTATTTTTCATGTGTCCAGTGCCCCTTACAAAGAGGAATTCAGGACATCTGCTATTTGAACCATAATCAGATTTGGATTTTTCATTTGAGTGACTGTGACAAATTGCTGTCCCCAATTGCTAGACTCAATTCTCCTTCAACATCAAAGCAGCGTAGGTGATGAGGGAATCAGGCCCATTCATACCTGGGCGCCAGTTAATTACTAGGCACTCAGACAAGCCTGTAACCGTAGGCAAGACGAGTTAGGAGTGGGAGGCTAAACTATCGCACTGCTGCCGTCTGTTGATCTTACAGTCATACTTAAGACTGTCCATCAAAACAGGGCACCCTACTTGTTCCCATCTATTTCCACCCCTGGTTTTCCTACTTCAAGTGGTGAGTCGAGATATGGTACTTGTGTATTAGTGTGTATTCACTGACTAACCTCACTGCTTCAAACTTTTAACAACTTTTGGAAAAAAACCTGTTTTGTTCATTCTTTTGATTTTCTTTCTTTCTTTTTTTTTGTGTTGGGTTTGGGGTTTTTGTGTGTCCTTGTCTGGGTTCTTTTGGTTTGTTGTGTTTTTTTTTTCTTCCCCGGATTATCAAGAACACAAAGCATGTCCACAGTGTCTTGAGTTTGGTACAGGCATCTGCATCCAGAGAACCTGACAGAGTTGTAAAAGAAGAAGGTGTTTCAGTCATTTGCACAAGGCCAGGTATCAGCTTGTTGTGAAAATGCACAAATCTGCTTGTTTCCAACCTGCAGCACTGGCTTTTGCTCACAAGTGTCCTTATTCCACCTCAAAGTGAGTTTAAAACTAATGAAAATGTTTAATATCCTGTGAGTCTCCACTTGCACTCTGTGTGCGTGAGAAAGTGCTGCAAGACCTAAGACTCAACATTTTTATATAGTTGGAAAAGAATAAAGATGCCTCTGACAGAAAATTGCAACCTTTCATTGAAAAATCCTCTCAGAAAATTGGCGTTTTCTGCCTGTCTGCATTTAATAGAAGATAATTTTCTTCCTAGCACTTCCTTTTGTATGGGTTTGGAAATCTGAAAACCCCCTGGCTCAAAACCTGAAAAAAAACCTGTGGGGTGGGGTAGCAGAGGGGTGTGCTCAGCCAAAAATATTTCATTTGTCATTTTTCAGTGAAAAATCAACAGCTTCTATGGTATGTCTATCACTAGATCTTGCAGGCAGACATAAGAATCACAAACAGATCTGACATTACAGAGATGGCACCAGCACGTTCCTTTTCATACAACTTTGTACAGCGTTCTGCATTATGACTTAAAATGAGGTATATGCTGAAAAAAAAAAAAGCCCTCGGCCCTGGAATCCACAGGAACAAGGCTTTTAAACCACTAGGTGTAAAAGTAGCTTACATGGTCATAGTCAAGGCTGGATATGCTTGGGGAGTGAATAGATACCTCACTAGCATTACCTAGAAAGAGTGCAATCTCTTAATTTCCATCTCCCCTTCTGGGATTGAAATCCATCCCCAGAAATCCCTGCTCCAGCCTTGGCTGTTCCCAGCCTGAGGTGGGCTGGGTGGTCAGGCTGATCACCACCATCTCCAGCCTCAAAGTGCACCCACAGGCAGCCGCTCTGCCACACACCGAGCACGACAGCCTTCGTGGGGTGCAAAAGCAGCATCCAAGTAGCCCTGTAGCCATGACAACGTTCAGGATCAAAAATACATGCATTTCGACTCCTTGTAGTAAAAGAGAAATATCAATAAAGGATGGAAGCCACTTTCTGCACATTTCCATGTTTCTCCTAAGAAAGTCCTTGTGAATATCCCAGCTCTTCACCATATGAAAATAAAGGAGGCAGAGTCCACATCCAGTACTAACTGCTTCAGGCTCAGTTACTTTTCTATTCTTTCTAGTTTAAAGAAAGTATTTGAATTTCTTTAGCTCCTTCACATTTTAACATTCATCTTAATGCCTCAGATAGGTTGTTTTTCCCTCTCTCCTTTTCCTTTCTCTGCAGTACCCTCCCCCATCTTTCTCTTAAAGTGAAATACTGTGTGTGAGGAATGACATTTTCCTGAGCATACAACGGCTGTGATTTGAATGTCAGCCTGGAAATGTGATTCTACGCAGGATTCACTTTTTATATCCCCTAGCTGCAAGAGAAGTTGCATAGTTCCATCAGTTTGCCATGCTGATGCTAATAACCACGCCAAGTCACTATGGCAACAATGCTAATTAGAAAGGGGCTAACATTGGGGTTGATCCTTTCAAATTTCTCTAGTCTAGGCAGCAATAAGATGGTTAAATAGTTAAAAGGACTCCAAACTTCCTGCTTCAAGTGAAAGTATGAAAGAGAAGGGTCAGCTGCTCTCCTTGTGAAATAGAATCTGGGTGCTTTGGCATTTACACCGAGGTGCTTGCATTGACTGTGGCTGGTTTGGAGAACCACACAAGTGTGCCAGGAGAGTGCTACATTGGCAGAGAGGTCTCCGATCTGGGATTCCAGCTCAGTTATCTGAGCAAAGCTGTAGCACGGCTGATAGCTCCAGGCTGCCCAGCATTCACCTTCATTTGAAAGGTCTACAAATCAATCTGGAATAAAACATTCCTTTTCTCCTGCTATCGCTTCTCACAACAGCAAAGAAAAGGATCCTCATTGAGCAACTCCACAGTGAAAACACTTGTTAAGAGGACAAAAAGCACAAGGCTTCTCTAACATGCCTGTGAGCCAGGGAGGCTTGGTGAGGGGCTTGTCAAGTGCTGCTGGTCCGTCTTCAGCAACAGCAGGAGCATCACACTGCACTCAAGAGGATGGCAGAGTTATTAGGGCTCTCCTCATCACTGCTGGCTTTGCATTAGTGAAGATCAGGAAAGCATACAAGGGTGAAATGGCTAGAGAATAGAGAGCTAATCACTGTAAGGATGCCTTTAATGATCTTGTCCTGAATAAGACTGATGGGGAAAGTTTTGGGGAAAGAAAAGTGTTAGAACGGCCAATATCTTTTGTAGGTCTCATCCTTCTGCTGGGCTTTGCCAGAAATATCACAGTGCCTCCAGCTCTGCATAGGACCCTGGTGCAACCATGGGCAGGATCTCACACTGAAGTTACCAAGTCACGAAACAGCGAGGCTCTTTATCTGCACTGCATAAGGATGCTGCAAAGAAATTCAGCACTAGCTGTGGCTGAAGCTAAGGAGAGAGACTTTGAACCTTTACTCCTATTCTTGTCAGGTTTTTAGATAACATTGTAATTGTAGTACTGCCAGTTCTGCTCTTTTGAACAACTACAGAATGTGCTGAGGTCTGATTTCCCTTTAAAATATATTTTAAAGAAGGAAATTAGAGCTCATATTTCCTATAAAGGTGCTGAAACTTCAGGTAAGAGAAACTATATTTTTTAAGTATTGTTTCTGAAAGGCAGAGGTTGTAGTTTTATAACATCAAAACCTCTTTCACCAGAAACAGCTATTATTACTAGAAATACTAGCAGAATATCAGAGGAGTTGTTACAAATGCATCAAAATACACATATAAGTTCCAATTCCACCTCCCATCAGGTCAATGCATCTGATGGAAGAAGTAACAAGCTTTTCCAGTCCATGTTACCAGGAAGTGCATATGTACATACTTCACACAGAGGTGTTGTCTGAAGTGGTTCTTTGAGATGGTGTTCGATAAATGCATTTTTTTCCTCACTAAAGAAACTGGCAGGGTTCCAGTATGTTAAAACTGAAGAGAAGAGACTTGGCTCTTCTGTCATCAAGGCAGAAGTGAACAAGCAAATATGCAAACTAATAATTAGAAGTCAATTTTGCAGTGTTACCACTGAACTGAGCTCAGGCTTGGAGGCCGGTTGATGACAGATGGTCGAGTGAGTACATCTGAAGATGTCACCAACCCTCAGCCAGGTCATGATGACAGACTTAATCCATTGCAGTCTGAAATAAAATGTATTAGGGCTCACACCACTGCTGAAGGATGGCTAGAAGTGAGGAGACAGTCATTTCTTAGAGCTGAGCTGAAGGCACTGTACCTCCTTGAAATGCTGTGACCTCAGTGCTTGACAGCACAAGCATCTCCTAAGAGAGTTAGAGCTTTGCTTTCCATTCTGCTAGTGGCCTCCATAGCACTTCAGTCAGGTCACTTTTACGCCTTCCTTTCCCACTCTTTTTGTCATCTTCTATAGCATCGGAGTAGTAGACATCTCCTACGAAGAGCTCTACAAACCCTAGCAACTCAGGGCCTCTAGGTGCTACTGTTATACAAATAATAATAAAGGACCTGAGTTTCTTGATGACACAGAAGCTGGAAACAGTGTGTTGGACCTATTTTCCCCGTTACAGAAACGGATTGCTTGCAGTATGGCTCTCTTCTCTACATTAGAATATCTACTTCAGTGCTGCTTTCCAAGGCAGTGAGAGAAACCATGCAGGCAAGACCTCTCCCACTCATGAACGATTCAGAAAGATGTGTGCTGCTGCAGCTGACAAACATCAAGAGAACTGATTAAAAATACAACACCCTGAGCTGTGTCTGTTACTGAATATTCTTTAAGTCTTATTGTTCTAGTCAGCTGGTGGTGATTGAATCTTTTGACTGTTAGATTCTCATTGAGATTTGACAGGCTTTGTAGAAACTGTGAAGCCTTCAATCTGCAGCTCCATTCTGATTAGAGCCATTGCCCCCTTCAGTCTTAAATACTTGTTGAAGATGTGTAGGTCATTGTGGAGTGTTCCTTGTGTTGGACCTTTGAATTGCTGGATGTTGCCATGATGTATCCCCAAAAGAGGCTCCTCAGTGTAGGTGAAAGCTGAACCTAGGAGCAAAGCAGTCATTTTTCTATTCAGGAGTCAAGTCTGAGCACAAGCACTCTCTTAACTAGTGATACCTCCTCCACTTCTCTCCTTTGCACCCGGGCGGAAGGAAAGGCTTTTGTATCATTTTAAGCAAACCACTAAGATGGCCAAATCAGAGGGTCAGCTCTCATTCACTGCCCAGAAAAAGCAAAGAGCAAATCACCGCTGAGGTCTAGGCTGCCATAGCTGAAGCGTGATGCACAAGAATCAAGGAATGCAAATATGCCTTTCCCTGAATAGCAGTAAATTCTACGCAGACCAAATCCCTTATATATTTCTACAGGCAGGGCTCCGGCTGCAAGCAGCAGTTCTGCCTCCCCTTCTGTGTCTCCTGGGAACAGGAGGGTTACAAAGCATTTTTCCTTCCTGTGCTCCTACAGCAGCCAAGGGTGGGTGATAAATGCAGAGCAGCACACACATCTAGCAGCCTCAGGTGGTCCCCTGGCCTGCTTGGACAAAAACAAGCCACAGAAAGGACAATCCATTGCTATCCAAGGCTGTTTGGAGTTAGAAGGCACCTTCCTGGTAGCATAAGACGCTCACTTTGTGCAGAAAGAAATTTGAAGCAAGACAAGTTTAAAGCATGAAGAATTATTTGACTATTTCTAGTCTTAGCTATTTTCAGGCTTAGGGGAAACTCCAGAATATCTGTAGCTGCCTATGACTCAAGGGTTAAGAAAAATTATCAGAACAACCACATTTTAAAGTGTGATTTAAATTAGCCTTCATTTTCTTCTCCTCTCAACAGGCCATTTCATTTCCTTCCTAGCAGGTACAGTTTGCATGTGAAATAGAAAGCAGAACTGTTTAAGAAAAAAAAATAAAAGTCATCCCCAAGCCACAGCTCTCTGCCCACTTGGGAACAGTGTGCTCCTGCCTGGCTGTGCTCTCTCAGGGGCCTCTTGCAGCTAATGTACCCCTTGGTGAACGTGAGAAATTAGTGTACCCTGCCCAGAATCAAAGAGTGAACATTGGGAACTTCATTTAGAGAAGGCAGTGTCTGCTTCTTCCACCATCACGTCACTTCTCCTTTTGATGGGCTGTGTTCTCAGAAGATACTCACATATCATAGGACAAAGGACTGATCTTGGGAACAAGCAGCTGAACCTAAAGAACTGGAGGGACTTGGCCTGTCATCCCCAAACCAAATGTCCTTCAGAGCAAACCATACCTCCACCAGGCAGGGCAGCAGAATCACAGGCATCAGCAAGATCCATACTTCGGCCTAGCAACTCCCGCGCTAACACACAATGCTTTGTTTTTAGACAATAGAATTAACCTTTGGAAAAGCATCCAGTATTTACCAAGAGTTCACTAGTAATACAAACTTATTTATTATAGGTCTGTGCTTACATCAGGCATATGGATATTAATATTCAGCCACACGAGCTCCAGGAAGGAACCAACCAACTCTGGCTGTGAAGACAAAAATTAAATGACAGCCTCTTCCACCTCAGCCCAATTGTGTGAGACATGGAAATACTGGCAACTTCTAGGTACACAAAAGCTTGTTTTCAGTAAGCCAGAGTACAAATGACTGAAAAAGACTTTGACACACTGCTCTCCTAATGCTTTTGGTCGGGTGTATTTTAAAGAGTTGTGACTCGGGGCTCCAGACTTCCTCTGAGTAATACTGCTGGAATCAGCAATTACAGCCTCTCATGAGGCTGTTGCTGTTAGAGATTAAAAAGGTTGATTTTGAAATTTATGGATTTCCCAAGGAAACTGAGAACTGTGGAGTCTCAGGTTTCTGATGCTTGAGCTGTGCTGGGTTTAGTGGTTGTTCCTTGCACTGTCCAGTGCACAATGAGACACGGGAATAGTGTGTCATCTTGCAGACTCTGCATCCCTACTGAGCTGTACTTGGTCCCATCCTGTCCTGCAGATTCTTGTTATACAATCAACATCATTAGGTGCTTTCTGAGGAGATAAATCACCCCGCCCACCTCCCGATTTCAGCCATTGTGTCAATTGTAGTTCTGGGACAAAACTCACAAATTTAGTCCATGTGCAATAAAAACTTACCGAGCTGCCATCTGATTCTCTCCCTCTTACTGTTATGTTTGCCTTTGGGAAATCCACTGCAAGACGTAAAGTATTAAGACAAGCTATAACTATTGGATATAACATTGGCTGTGACAATTATATCTGTTACTTGAGTATTTTGATGGTGTGTGATGCCATAACTTAGCCTAGGATAATATTTTTTATATAATCTCCTATTAAACAAAGACAGCTAACAGGCTTCTTTCTTCCCTGAAACTCTCTTTGCCTGAGAATGTGTCCCATCATCCAGAATTTATTTTGCACTCTATGCAACAGAAAAAGCATAATAGGCCCATTTGGTATAATGCTGCATTAGTTAACAATCATTTATGCTGACTTGTTACCCATTAGATTGCAAGCAAAGCTTGCACTGTGGACAAATCTCAGCCTGAAATACCAATTCCCAGCTCAGCTGATCAGTCTGTCCCCCTCTTCATGCTGTGAAGGGGCAGTGTTGAAATTAGATGATCCAGAGGTTTCAGGGAAGAAGGTTCCTGTTATGTTCCTGAAGAGCATCTCTTGCACAGTTCACCAGTCACAGGCTTAATTGAAAAATAGGATGATATGCAATATGGATTTACTACACATCTCTCACCAAACTAACCTGATCAACTTCCGTCTCATCGAGTTCTTTCAGATCAAGAAGAGAAAGGCTGGTGTACAGCTTCATTTTAACTACTTGAAGTCCAAAGAAGTCAGATGAATACACATGAGGTTTAAAAATCTCTCTCAATCCTTCCACAACACAAAGCTGCCTGTTGTACAGCAGAAACCTGTCAAATATTGGTTTTCACTGTGCATATGTTTATTCCTAATAGATACTTTTCATGGTTATGAGGGGGAGAGAAAACACTCTACTATACAAAATGTTTTGGATCCATGCACATGAAATAGATTTATTTACCAGACTTTCTCCACCAGGCCAACACTTTATCAGAGTTTTATTTGAAAAGGCCTTTGATACATTTCTCTGGCTTTTGCAACCAGAAACCCAAACACCTTTACTTTTAAAGCATTAGCCCCTTCCATGTCCTGCTTTTCTGGGAGTGTTTTTGTATTGTTGTCAGGTTTACTGCTTTTACTGGTTCACTTTTACATGGTGATAAACAGTACAGCTAGCCTGGATGTTCTGTCTACCCTTCAGAGCCCTTTGCAAGCCTGGCAGAGAACAGTCTGTTCTCCCACTGCAAGAGGAAAAGGTGACCAGACTTTGCCACACTGCACCTTGTTTGTACTCAGAGAAGACTCTGGGGCCAGTTAGTTACATGAACAAATGCAGCAAATGCTCCTATCAGGGCCTGACACTCAACAGAACAGTGCTTCTGTACAGTGGACGGCAATAGTGCAGTAGCTTTTTCTAGCCAACATCTAGCAAAGTTATTCCTTATGCACTGGTCATTGCGCAGCATGGATCAGGATGGCTGCATTTAGCATCATGCAAAGGAATCACATCTCAGGAATGGTTTGGCTTTAGGTCAGTGATCAATTAGTACTGAGTGATGCTGGGAACTGTCGCTCAGGTACCACGTGGCGCGTGTTCATATAAAATGAGTGTCATCCACAGTGACCACAGCAGCAGCAAACCCAAGATGAAGTCAAATTGGGTTTCTAACCCAAATGGGCTTTCCTTTGCACTTCCCTGATCTCTTAGTGAAACTCTTATTTTCCCTTGTAAGCTGAGAAGTGAAATCTTACCATATCTCAGACAGCTTCCCAAAGCAACTGGAGGAAGATTAAATGCTGAATATCGTCTGACTGAGCTTAGCCTACAGCTATTTGCATGATCACATAGCAGTCACAGTGTAAATTCCTGGAGAGGAACTATAATGTTTAGCTTTATCACAAGGGCTGTGGACTGAAATCCTAGCTTATTCTCTACTCTGTTATTGCAGTGCTGATGAAGATACATACGTGCTGTCTTTCATTTAAAATGGGCCATGGCTTTCTACAAAATAATGTGTGCATTAGACAAACATGACTAAAGTACAACACATGGTCAGCTAGCTCTTCATACAGCAACCGTTTAATGATGTTGAGAAGCTTTACATGAGGCTGGTAGATAAAGGTGTAACACTTTAAAATACGTAATGGATCTAACCTAACATCTCATTTTTAAAATGGGCTATAGAAGCCTGTCCAATTTTCTTAACACAATGGAAGACACCAGGCAGGGATTTAGAGAACTGCAGAAGAGAAATGGAATGGGAAAAGGGTGGGAAAACACAATGCTAGCAAAGAAGTCATGATCCCTGTTGGCTTCTTTGTTCCCAAGAGGCAGCTGCAGCACAGGGTAGACATGGGAGCCATAGAAACCTGGCAGAGAGCTGAGTGCTTTTGTTTCTTTCCCAAGAAAAGAGACTTGCCAGGAAACAAAGACCTCAGGGAGAAGCTTTCCAGACATCTGACCTTTGTGGCAAATTGAGCCCAAGCTCAAACCAACCCAAAAGACAACAGCCAGGAGGGCAAGGTGTCCACAACTCTGGGCAAGGCAAACCCCAGCATGGTTCTGTTATTGGCTCACGTGATGCCTGGTCCATCTTTATTCTCCCACTAAACTTCCTATTCTAAAACTTGGGGTTTTCTTCAGGGATTGAAAACTGGGGATTTTCAGAAGTGAGCATGAAGCTTCATTGAAAAACCTCAGGGATGATCCAGGTAGACTTCATCCCAAAGACAATGAGGAAATTAAGGAAAAATAAATAGAAAGGGAAACAGGGGAGAAAAGTTACAGAAGAGAGAATAGTAAACAAATCACTGCTGGAAAAAAGCTTTCCTTTTTATTTGTTTTTTCCTAGATTTGAATTTAAAAAGAAAACATAATCTCAAAATTATTGTGATTTGGGGATTACTTACTTTCATAATTTACAGAAGAAATCAAAATGAGATGGAAAGGGACAGGTAATTAAATACCTATTTTTTCAACAATTACTTTAAAAATACAGTCATTCACAGTGGGCTCTTATAGAGGAAAAACCGTACGTGAAAGGAGGTGAAGCAAATTTTAGCAATAATACAGGACCAGAAGGAATTTCAAAATGGAAAAAGGACATTTGAGAACTTATGAAAGGAAAAGCTCACCCTAAATCCATGTAAGAGCCTGAACTGAAACTGTAGACATTATCACATTTTGACTACATTTTGTTGAGTTCAGATCCTATTTGTCACTAGCCAAGTGAATCATGTTTGAGAGAGGCCCACTAAGCTCAAGATGGGGTCTTCTAGCTAGTAGCAAACACTGCCAGCTCCTCTGGCATTCTAAAACTTTTGTGTGGTCTCTCCAGTCTGTAAGGAGAATTGAAATTTCTGAGGTCAAATGCATGTTATAACTAATAATCCAGTTAACATATTTTTTTTAAATATTAAAAAGAGGCATTGAAAAGTAATCACAGTTAGTTTCTGGATTCTTTGCTACTTGGAAGAAATTAGTAGCAATTAGCTACCTGGACATATGTTGGCTAACCTCACTGAATCTCCTGTGGCCAGCTCAAGCACATTCAGAATGACTTCATTTCTCCTCTGATAAAGTGGTATGTTGCTCAGTTACTTTCCAGAGCCACAGAGCAATGGCATATGTTTGATGCTTTGCTCTCAGTTTGAGCTACTACTTCGCCTCTGGATTTGATATCTCATTCAAGGCATAAAACAGGTCCCCAGGTCTTTGCATTAGCTTTTCACGTGGCTAAAATGAGTGAAAAGCTATATATCAGTCAATCAGCAGTCACTCAGAGTTTAGAAAATTCTTTGATTAGATTAAGATAGGGAACAATTGGGGCTGTAAGCAACTCCAGAGGTTGCTCTTTTACTCCAGTGCAGCCAAACTCTGGAGCAGAACAGCAGTAAATATAAAATGAAGCACCGCAGGCAGTTTATCAAGTTTTAGATGCAGTATATTGTGGCCAGTAGAGAAGGTGGTGGTAATTATAGCAGTGCCAACTCCTGCCCTTAAAGATGAACAAGAGAGAGAAAAAAGATTCTTCCCTTTCCCCCAGTGCTGCCCTTGCCTCTGCAAACGGCTGGCGTGCAGTCAGCAAGTGATGTGTACTTCAGCTGCTTGTCATTTCTTAGGTGACAAAAGGCATTACTTGGGTCAAGAATGGGTCTGCACCGATGACTAAGCTAAAAAGTTCCATGAAGATGGAGAACTTTTGGACTGAGAGAATATTCTCACTCAGTGTGAATACGCTGGAAACCAGTATTTTCAATCATTGAGAATGGCTGAAGGTCAAGGCATGTTTCCGAGAATCTCATTTAGATATACTGCGATGGGGAGATTTTTAGACATTTTTCTGATTTCATTTATTTTTTTTTTAGACACCAGCTGGAAGGAAGAGAAGTACAGATATCAGCCTGTAGTAAAGCACATTTAGATATACTAAAGTAGACCAAAGTAATCTTTCAGCTACATTTCTGAAAGTGTCCAGTCTCTAGCTAAAGTGACCGTTTTGCCTTCCATTCACTGTAGGGCTACAAAGTAGAATTTTTAAGTTTACGACTTCAGTAAGCCTAATACTCAAACTTAAATATTCATCCTCCTTTCTAGCACCATTTTGCTCAAACATCCCATCAGCAATTTCTCAAAGGAATAACACAAGTCCTGTGGATTTAGATTCTGGTACACTCCTGCGTTGCCAGCCACAAAACAAGTAAACTAATACAAATCTAAGATTAGGGCTAACTTCACTATCATCTTAGCCCAGCCTCCACTTAAAATGCTCCCAGTTTTGCCAATAATCTGCATTCTCTTTCCCTAGTCATTAGCTATTCTCTGAATCTCATTTTTACTCTCCTGTATCTGCCCTGGCCAAAGCTGCAGATAACTCCCAGCTTGCAACACTGTCATCTGAGAGGCTTTGGTTGCTTTGTAGCTCCATATATATCCTTGTCTGGTAATATGTTTTTCAGCTGCCTGAATCACTGCTTAAAGTCATGCCCAAATATACCTATTTCAGCTTACCCTGCCCCAGCACAGCCAGCAACACACAGCTTGTAGGAATTAGCAGAGATTGGTGCAGACCTTGCTATAGTAACATTTTGGGTGTCTGTGCAGGAACTTCTGTGAGTCCATGCTGGGTCTCACATTGTCATTGGGGTCCCCTGGTGGACCTTTTGGTGACATTAAATGGCAGTTATACATTAAAGAACCACATCCATGATGTTCATTAAGCGTGTTGAGAGGATCAGAGACAGCTGATTGTTTAAGGAACGTGTACTGCCTGGTACTTTCTGCCTTGCTCAATGTCTTTAAATACAGCTGATATTTTTGTTTTCACCTAAAATTAAACATTCTCTGATCCATGAGCAAGAGACTCTCTTAAAAGCAGCAACAGACAGAACATTTTGTCTTTTTTTATGGGATATGTCATATAAGCTAAAACATCTTTTCCAAATAGTTATCTAATGCACAGAGATGCCAGATACATTAGCAGGAAAGATGCAATTAATTCTTTAAGCCAGTGAAAAGCATTAGATACTCCTTGGAGAAATCAGTTTCACTGGCCTTCTGGAAAAAGTTCAGATCTTTACTATTACTGATAAATATCTGCTTACATAGATGGAGCACAGGCTCTGATAAAGCTTACTATGATAGTGCTTTGCTACCATCTGAGAAAGTCAGAATCAAGGGCATCTGGGTTGAAGTGGAGAAGGCTGATGGTAGAAAATTTGCACTAGTCCTCTTGAGCTTTACAGTTCATTTCTCCACTGGCTCAAGCAAGGCCAGAGCAGATATTTCTCAGAGCATGCTGCAGGGCTAACAGACATTCCAAAACTTTCTGCGTACACTATATTCCTGGGTTAGGAATATCTTCATGGGAAGTTAAATCTTGGTACACAGTAGATGCTGACGTTATGTAGCTGAAATAGCTGTATATTTTCATTTCACAAAATACCTGCAAGCTTAGCTGTGTGGATATAGACATAAACCACCAAGTAGCAGTGTGAAACAGAAGGATGTCCCTTTGCTAGCCCTTTTACTCTTCTCCCTTGGCCTGAAGTCAGCTTGATTGCTGTTCTAGGGTAGACGTAGGAGAAATGCCATCCAAAGAAGTAGAGCCAAGTGTTTGGTTTGGATGCTCAGGCAGAATGCGTCTCATCTGAGTTGTGTTGCTCTAATTACTAGCTTTGTTCCCTCAACTTACATGCCTTTTGCAGCAAACAAATGATATGTCACCAATCATCCAGGCAGTGACAAGAGAGACCTGATACAGCTGTGCTCAGGTGCTTGTTAGATGATGAGTTCTCTCCTGAGGTTTGGCTGTTTATATTTTTCTTGTTTGAGTGAGGACAAGTGCAAATCTAGTATTCCACAATGTGGACTCTTCTTTGATTATGATGTCTCAAGGCAAGTGGCAGATGTGCCCCCCATTAGAGTTATTTAAAACCAATTAAATCATTCTGATATAAGCTGTAGAAGAACAGACTGGAGAAGAGAAGTGAGGCTCTCAAAGCGCAAAGGTTCTTGTGCATAGGACTGGGGAGAAGCGTATGGAGTCTTTTTGCTATGCGTTTGATATTAGCACTTAAGAGTATCACAGCAGTATCTGGGCAGCATTCTCCATTGCACCTACTTCCCACACTTCCTTGCATGCCTCATTATGCACCATTCCTCAATACCATCTGCTGGGTCCCCCACAGTATGCCTTGTCACCAGCTGCTTAGCAGAAGGTAGGACAGCCCTACAAATGAGGACACTGAGTCTCAGCCTGACCTTAATAAGTGATTCTGCCTCTTGAATCCCCATTTTCCTCCCAGTAAAATAGTGGTGATGATCCATTCTCCCCATACACCACTGAGCTCCACAACAATTCCTCTCACAGAGGCTTCTCAGGATGGTTTGAGTGCTTAACACTCATGATACTGTTGAAGTGGGAGAATGCAAACCACAATCAGTATAGAAGCAAAAACCACGCAAAGATAGGAGAAAAAGCTAGAACTTGAGTTCTGTTTACATAGCACAATGTATCAGGTAGAATCGCCCCTCCACTAGGTGTCAACACACTTGCTCCTGGACTCTCAAAGCAGTTTATCTGGGTTAGCAAGGTGCTGCATACAGGCTCATTGCCTCCACCTAAGAAAAAAGTCTCAGCAGTGCCCCAGCTAACATTGCAATACCACTTTTAGGTGTTTGGAGCCAGCTTGGGTTTCCCCTGCAATTGTACAGAGCTGCACAGATAGACTTTTCCTCCATGATTCTGCTGGCAGAAAATAACTTCATATAGATTGTGGGGCCTATATTGTTTTTATTCACATCCTTCCCAGCAAGAAACTCCTCTAACACTCACATCAGTGTTCCTGTATGAATAAATTATATACAGTTTCAGCCAGCATTCTCCACACCTACACTGAGAGCACCCTTGGAGTGTCCAAGCTCACTAGGAGATCTCCATCTTTGCTGGCCTTCAGGAGTAACCTGAAAGATGGCTTCCCCTATCACCTTTTTGGTTAGTCAGCACTCTGTAGAAGCAGTTGTTAGCACTTCTTTATGAGAACTTGCATTATGATCCTGGGGCTATGGAGCAGAACCTTACTGTTCACCACAGTTCTGGTAGAAGGAATAGCCTTGTCAGAGAAGGCACTTTAAGCAGAGAGAAACCCTATAACTTGCAGCTGCACTTGTCAGTGCTTTGCAACATATAACTCAGGGCAAACAACCAGAAAAACCTGAGCAATTTTCTTTTCAACCACTTGCTACATGGTCAGTATGCCATTCTCCAGAGATAGAGTCATGAAACATTCATCATCAGAGTCTTCACAGCAACACCACTCACTGCAGTACTAAGTGAATTACACACTTTTGTCCACTCTGTTTTAAGGGACTAGCTATCTGACTGTCCGAGATAAAAATCCTTTGGCCTAATTGAAGAGGTGAGTGCATCTGATACGGACACAGAGCCAAAGCCTTTTTCATAGCCTTGTTGTTCTGTGTGCAATACAAAAATAAAAACAGAAATTGGCTTTGTTGTCTGAAGTTGTTGTATGAAATTCAGTCCCTCACAGCTGCTTAGCAAGTTGTTAAAACACCACCAATTTTAACTAGAGAGTGTTGATAGGGGACAGAGACTGGCAGCCTTTACTTCTGATGGATATGTTGGGCAGGCCTGCAATTTATTTCCACTTCTTTCCTGTGCTTTCAAACCTCCATTTGCAAGGCAGCAAATCCTGAGACCCCGCATGCTGCAAAGATGGGGCAACTCCAGGGCTGAAGGGAGTGTTTGCTCCCCTGCTTTAGGAGTTAGACACCTGCTTACCCCAGACTCCGTCTATGGGCCACTGAACCCAGTAAGTATCTTCAGTGGTTATGCTGCACCTAAAGGGATTACTTATCCCTGAGAACACCTTCTCTCCTCCCACTGAGGGATAACTGCAAAATCCACTTGCAGCATCCTGAGCAGTAGGTAGCTCTGCTGTTCCTTATCTGACACCGGCCCAGGTTGCCCAGAGAAGTGGTCAATGCCCCATTCCTGGAAACATTCCAGGTCAGGTAGGACAGGGGTCTGAGCAACCTGATCTAGTTGAAGATGTCCCTGTTCACTGTAGGGAGGGTTGGACTAGATGAGCTTTAAAGGGTCCCTTCCAACTCAAACCATTCTATGATTTACCAGGTTTGGTATCAATCCTCCTGCTTTTTGGTGCAAAGACGCAAAGTTTGAAGTCTTTCACGGCAAAAATCATCTCCAGAAGGTAATTAACCCCTGTGAATAACAGAATCTCTGGTATTCTGTTTTAGTGTCTGAATAAGACAGCAACAAATTCAAGTCTTTGGAATCACGCCCCTACTTAGGGCAAATTTTGAAGTGGTGTAAAGCGCTGCTCTTCTACACAGCTGCTGATATGGATCATCCAGGCACAAAACACGCAGTCTCAAAAAGTCTGCACTTCATTGTTTTCAAATTATTTTTCCTGAGCTTTTATCCTTCCTCTGAGATTTGGAGCAAAATTCGCTTTGCTTGGGTAATCAGGCAGGCAGGATTCTGCGGAGGGGATGCATGGCTGCACTGCAGAATTGAAATCCGTTTGCCTCACCTACTCTGAGCACACTGCAGCTGTAGCACCAAGCTGGATAAGCAGCTGCTTTTTTCCTGTTCCGCCCCTTTGGTTTGAATTGTGCTTCAAACACCCTGGATTTACAAGGCAAGAGTTTCTTCCCTATCTCAGACTTGGAGGGGAGCATGATTTTCTGGTAGGGGGCTGGAGCAGCCTTCATTTCATCTTTGGCAGCACCTGTATCAACACACTTAAACTTTTCAGTAGCAAACTCTGCAAAAAGAATCCAAATCCCACAACTGTTGGCTCAAAGCCTGAATCTGGCTGAGGGGCTGTGGCTTCCTCAGTCCTGTTCCAGCCCAATCCTTAGGCTCACCTCCATCCTAACTCTTCCATATAGCCTAAAAATTAACAGATTTATTAAATAAAATGAAGCACCTAGGAGCTGTCCTAGCCTGAGGTTTTTTCCACAGTATCATATGCAATGGACATAGGCTTTGCCCTAGATTTTGCTGTCACAAAACAGGGTATTTCTGCCAGTTAATATGGTCAGTGGTATGTAGTTGTCATGTCTGTAACCATAATGTACATGCAGAGGCACAAATTAGCACCTCCTTGAATGGCAAATTTAATCCCTGCAATTGTATTATCCCAGCAGACGTCACCTAAATACTACAGTGACCAAAGGTTTTTTCTTTTGTGTTCAGCTCCTCTTGTTTACACAAGAAAACATATTTCATAATTTCACTGGCAATTTTGATAGTAATAAGCACATTTTTTAGGACAGTAGCAGGAGGCTTTATGCCCTGCTTGACAGCTCTATGGAAAAATAATCACCTTTGATTTCTGGTGTAAACTGCTGCCATCACACATTTAAATGAGAAAAATCAAATACAGCAATAATGTGGTAATGGTTGGTTGGTCGTGATGGGAAACAAGCTCCTCTGTCACTTTTGGTTCTATTCTGTTTCTTGCTGGACTAACAGGACCCGCATCTAACCTGCTGCAGTGCATTAGTGTTACGCAGTGCTGCTCTTCTCTACACAACACCATAGTAATGAAAATGGTCCTGCATCACTCGTCATCCCTGATCCCTGAACAATCTCCCTAATTTGTCACCACAGCGTTCTGGTACAGCATCACACAGCAGCACCCAGCGTGGTAGGCTTCTGCCTGATTTATTGAGAAGGAAAAAAATTCCCATTCCCACTCAGAGGGTGGCTTCAAAGCCTGAAACTTCCACACTGAAAATGCATCATCCCATCCCTGCAGTGATTCAGTTTCACTCATATCACTTAGGTGTCCAGCGCTATCTGGATCTGCAAACTGTCAGTTTGCAGAAGGCAGGTTCTTCCCAAGGCACAGTTGGGTTCACAGCTCCTGCCAACACTTCCACTATGGCGAACTAGGAAAGCTCTCAAAATTCCACAATTTTCCCTTCCCATAGCCTCATGTAAAGACTATTCTTTTTGTCAGCAAGCACTTTCATCCCCATCACTGGGACTGTGCTACTTAGGATTTTCCTTGGATGTTTTTTCTCTTCTTGAACAAGCAGAGCCTATCTTCACTGCAAGCATGTTGACATGGCCAGGTGTGGACACATATGATTAATCCCATCCATCCATCTGCCTCTGCTCCAAAACCCTCAGTCCTCAGGCTTTGGGAGCACAGCTCAGAGGCAGGCTGACTGCTTATGCCTACAGGACTCAAGACCACCACATCTTCATTTCCTGGACCCTCTGCTTCACCTCACTGGTGTGGTCTGTCTCCGAGCTGGGAGGCACAGATCTACTCCTAGATGAGAAAATCTGGGCCAGATTTTCAAAGAAATTCCTGGCCAGACATTTGAGTACTTAGCACCCACAAGCGGGCCTGAATTTCAAAAATACTCAGAGCCTGGAAGTTCCTTTCATGATGTTTCCAAAAACCTGCATGCACCCTTCATGCACTCCACCACGTGCTTCCCTCCACATGCCTGCACATGGGATGGGATCTGCATCTCAGAGTGGCACAAATACTGTTTGTTAACAGTCAAGAAAAACCAATACTGGAAGGGAGAGATGGTACAGAAGAAAAACTCGATCCAGCATGGTCTCTTCAGGGCACAAATATTTAGAAATCCTCACGTGAACGTATGCACACTTCAGAGTGTCTCATCTTGAAGGAAAATGGGGAGGAAGAATATAGTGAGTGCTACATCCAGAGTGATAAAATGATTGCTCTGAAGAGCAAGACAGAGCGCTTTTTGTTCCTGTGCACCTATTCACCCACCTATGTGGCTTCCCCCCCGCCCCTTACACACTCACCACTGAGTCCTCTGCTTGAACCCTCCTGCTGAAATGTAATGGAGCGTCAGGATGTTGCTCACTCCCATTCAGCGGCACTCATGCTCTATGCAGCAAGATGTGATCTTTATTTCTACAAACTCCTGAGCTCTTGGACTTTGTATTTTAAAAAAAAGATTCTCCATGAAAATATAGCATTCCGAATAAAAGTTTGGTTTTAAAGGAAAACACCCCTAACTCCAAGTCACCTCTTACTTTAAAAGAGAAGATTGATATAATGACAACACCACTCAGAAAAATTGCTTTATGAGTAAAAAGGCATATTTGGACCAACTGAAGCAATTCACTTATTTATGAATTAACCAGATTGTTTAAGATAAAAGAAAGAAAAAGAATTTAAGTTCATTTTTAAACATCCTCGTAAAGGAGTTTGGATAAAGCTAACACCACCTACTCTGAAAATAAACTGCATGCCAAAGTTCCTGCTGCTTTTGGCTTTGTTTGGAGTTTTAGGCTTTTTTAATGTCAGTGGGACAAATATATGCCTTGTATGTTCAATGTACGTGTTGCAAAAAAAGTATTTTGTCTAGCAGTATACCAAGAAAGCAAAGTCACTGTTTTCTGCTATCCTGCACTTCTGTCAGGCTATGAATAGGCTTATTTACTCTATTTATTTATATCTATTTATTATTATAAATAGTCTTATATTTACAGCCTCCATGTATGTCATAAGCATTAGTAGAGTTTATTCCTATAACATCCCTAAGAGACAAAAATATTATCTTCATTTTACACACAAGGAATTAATGTCCACAGGAGGTTGAGAGTTGCTTGAAATATCTAAGGAATTGAGAGGCAGACTTTAAAGGCTGTTCTTTTCAACAGATAAATAGTCAAAAATATTTTAAAATGAGTCAGTGAATGGTAGAGTAAGTAATTTTGTCCTTCACAGAGGAAAGCATCATGGAATTTGGCTTTTCCTAGCACTTCTTATGCTTAGGGATCCCCTGCTGTATTCAAGGTAGAAAATCCAAGGACAAAACATCTATAGTGCAAAGACTGTGGAGGCAATTTCAGCAGCCAGCACATACTCATGACGTGATAAGCTCTGTCTTATGCATCACGACGAGTTTCTATTGAGAGGAAATATTGGCCAAGACATTGAGATTATCTTGTGGGGACAGTATCATGAGATTTTTTAACTTCTGTCTGCACAGTCATGAGGGATGAGCTGTAGGGAGCTAGATTTAACATCTCATCTAAGGAACGTCACCTTTAGTAGAGAATCAGCCTCCTTAACTACTGCACTGCAGTGTCATCCTTGATACAACTTCAGCCATACTAGACAAACTTTTGACCTCACAGCCCAGAGGCAACTGTACTACCAGTTGGAGCTGTTCTGTCACAGCAACAACACTTCTGAAGGTTAAAGGGCATATCTCAAGATGTTTTTTTCCCTCCCTTTTCAGGGAAACTCTGGCTTGTTATAAACTAGAGATGCCAGTAATGTAGATGATCAACCAAGGGTTCCTCCTTGCTATTCTAGAAGTATAATGTTCTCTACACACACTAATTCAAAAGCTCCAATACCAACTCATCAGCTGAAAGATTATATGCCATGTTCAACTAGTCTAGTCCCTGAAACCAAACCAGCTTAAGAAGCCTCTGTTACATTACGCTAATCTGAAAGCCACAGCATGGCTGTCATTAGCTGCTACTGCTCTTGGGTAGCATGAGAAATCAGGAGATGAAAACTGACCTTCATTATGTCAAACAGACCAAGCAAGTAGTGATGTAATCTATTACTTTGCCTGTAAGATGCCCCTACAATTGATCCAATTCTGCCATTGCAGGCAAAGGAACAAAGAACTAGGAAACTCGGTGCAAAGGAGCTCCTGCTAATGTTGTTAGAGGAAGGCTCAAAGGATGCAAGCAAGCACAGAAAGCAGCTTTCTTGCTGGAGAAATGCATGAAAGAGAAGCAGAGGAGCACATTTACATGAAGACCTGTGTAAGAAACGGGAGCTGGTTTTAAAAAGTGTTTTTCCCAAATGAAATCACCTAACGTCCTCCTTCAAAACCTTCGTGGAAGCTGTCCTATGCTGCACCAAGAATAGCTGGAGTTTGCAGCAACAGAGCTAAAGAACGTGTGAGAGAGATGAACAAGTGGCCACTCTGTAGCTGGCTTTAACCATGCCTATTAAACCCTTCCTGGCAGAATTGTGAAAATTCAGTTTTACCACAGCTACTTTTAAGTAGCTATCTGTGACCAGCTTGGATGATCAAGTTTTTAATGTAGTGAAGAGATAATACAGGTATGCACTTCAGAAAGTAGCACCTTTGTGCCCATGCAAGTTCTAAAGGGGATCCACTCCAGCTAGAAGAGACTGTTTTCTACCCATGAATGTCAACAGAAAGACTCACAGTAGGGTTTTTTTGGATTGGATCCTAGATGTTTTCCTAATTTTTCAGCCTCACCAATAAACAATTTTGCACTGCTTCTTATCAGCACCTTCCAACAGAACCGTGGAAGAATCTGGTGAAGCTCTTAGGACAGTAAAGAGTTGTCAAGCCAAATCCTTATGGAGAAGCTGCAAACTAATACAGTTCTTGCTGCCAAGATGAACACAGCAGCAGAAATCATAGAAGATCAATTTGAAGAGGGTCATAAGAGAGAAAAATCAGACCAGTAGTGCACAGAATGTCTAATGCATGAAGGGTGGGGTGCTAGAAAGGATCTCAAAAAAGCATGACAGAATTATTCCCTGATTACAGCAAGGAAAATTGTAAATAAAACAGAAGAGATTTTGTGCAAGGCAAGTGTTCTTCTCCGTGTGCCCACCATTTATAACACTGATTGTATCATTAGTCACATCTTCTCCGGATGATCAAATATGCATGTATTTTGAAAGATGAGTTCAAAGAACATTGATACATAAATCTCTTGGAAATGAAACACTCAGTGTTCTGGACAAAAAGAAACTCCCTCTCATCATGTTATTTTCTGTTTAAGGTCGTTAATAGATTCAGAGGACTTATGGCAAGGCATCTGGTCTCCTCAAATGCTGCGTTAATGGAAGACAAGTGCTATACAAATTCTTTTTAACACTCCAAGACAAAGCAATTCGCTTTCTTACTGTCAACTTTTATTAATAGATTGAGTTTCAGTTAAAGAAGGTCGTTAGGAGTGAATGGAGAAACGAAGAAGTGAACAGAATGTGTTTCTGCTGGGAAGGAAAACAAGCAGCAAACTGTGAGGAAGGTTAGAAGTGCTAAAAATACGCCAGAACAATGGATCATCCTTTCTCTGCAATTTTCCTTTTTTTTCCCCCCTTTTACATCTGCTCTGTCTTCATAGGAACTTATTTCCTTCATTGCCCCTTTATTTATACAACAAGAACAAACACGGCCTACTCAACTAACAACCACATCACGAGAAACTGTAATCCTAACGGAATTTAAAAATTCAGCTACAACCTACAAAACTGACACGGCACCGGGAACAATTCCTCTACTAGTTAACTACTAGGTCACTGCTGTACAGTCTTGCAAGAAGCCTGAATCCTGGTATGGGGTCAAAAATTCTCATGTCAACCACATGCAAATACACATCTTTTGAAAAATACCCGAGTTTCAATGTTTGGGACATTTGTGGGAAAAATGTAATATCCGAAGGATATATAAAGGTGACCAGATTCAGAAGGACTGGAAGTGCAGAGGACAGAGAAAGGCTTATACAAATCAATTAATGTTACAGCTTTTCAGCCCAAATGATGCTTAGTTTTCTTACATTGCTTTGCCAAGACTAAAAGTAAATGACATTGAGCCAAAAAAGTTTCAGAACACAAAATGAAAGATGGTGGCTTCATTGACAGTTTTAGAGCCTTTCCTACTTAGTATCATTTTTCTTCAGATATTTTCCATTCCCTTTATTTTCTCTGATAGTTTTTAATAGAAATATCTTTTGTAACAAAGAACAAGCTGTTTTCAAGAGATGTTTTGTTCTTTTCTGAGCTTCTACGCCCACTATTTAGACCTGCTCATGAGGGTTCAGGAAAGCTGTAAGAGTACAGCTCTTCAAAATTCAGTTATTGCAAGAGGGACAAATAGTGGGGTGTAAAAGCTGTCTCCATGGCATCCTAGGGGCACAGGAGCCTTGCTAGCTTTTCACAAATGCTGCGAAGAAACTACCTTTTTTTTTTAGTGTCTGAGTTTTTTCTGCCAAGCACCCAGGAGATTTGTCATGAGCAATCTTGATCTCTATTATTGCACAGGCTTTTTTTTATCCTGAATTCAGAGCTCTAAACAGGCGAGCTGTGTCCTTGGCTATGCAAGATTCTCAGACAGAAAGGGGAGTTTTCTCCACCTCAGAAGTGGAAGAACCATTGGTAACAGTAGAAAGGCTAAAATTTTAATTGTACCAACTGAATATCAATGATGATCTGAAGGACAGATCAATACCTACGGAGATATCTGAAACTTATTTAGGGGAAGTTTCTTGACATAAGGAATCATTTAATGTCACCTTTCTCTTGCCATATTGATAAGAATATTTTGCTAACAGAAACTACATCAAGAATCCCTGTTGGGAGCTCCTGTGCCCATCATTGGGAGCTGTAATTCTCAGAACTAATAGATTTGTCAGTGTTATGGTTGGGAAGAGTTCTTACAAGTCTTGAGTCTGATCCCACATGTAACATGCCACAGACTGCCCTTGTGTGTTCAGAGAATCAGAGAAACACTGAGTAGAAGCCATCTCTGGTGATCCAACCTCCTCCTAAAGCAAGGCCATCACCAATACTAGATCAGCTGTGACTGCATCAAGATGAGTCCTTAAAAGCTCCAAAAACTAAGAATTCAACTTCTCTGGGTAAACTGCTCTAGTGCTGCAGCACCCTCTAGCAAACAAGTTTTTCCTGATGTCCACCTCCTTAGTTGCAACCTCCCACTAGGTGAGAGAGATCAGTTCCACTGTCATGTTGAACTCTCATTGCAAGTTACTGGTATAAATGTTGAACACTACTGGCTCCAGTATGACCCACAGAGCATTCTTCTTGATAGCAGCTGTAAACTGGAGGTTCAAGACAGTGATTACTGCTCATAGCTTGAAAATTGGCCGGGATACTGGGCTTTAACAGTCTATTTGTCTAACCCGTACTTTGTCAGCTAACAAATAAGAATGCTGCTGGAGTTGTCAAAAACCTTACTGAAGTTCAGGTTCTTATAGGCAGTCATTTCATGCTCAAAGGTTAAGGTTGGTGAAACATGATCAGCCTTTAGTAAGTGACTGTTGGCTCTTTATGGTTTCCTTCAGCCTTCCATGCCCATAGAACACAATTCCAAAATGGATGTCTTTCCAAAGACTGAGATGAGGCTGACAGGGAGGACTCAGGCCACTGTAGCTCATTCTCAAGGATCAGCATACCCTTAGCCTTTTTCCAGTCATTGGCTTATCCCTTCTACTCAGCAATACAGCAGCATTTACTCTGAACTTACTTTTGCTACTAGCGCACTAGAGTCCAGAAGGGCTAAGTTCGCATCGCTACTCCCTCAGCTCTGCTGGGTGATGGCAGACAAGTCATATAGAAGGTTTTTCCCATCTAGCAATACATATCTAGTCTATATTAGTTATCTAGATTCCAGCTACAGTTCCCTTCCTCACATAGGTGGAATGAATTGCTGTGAGTACGATTACTCGCAGTGGTTATAGTGTTAAGACAACTTACAGCAACTGGATTATTTTATATGACTAGTTAGGCAAGAGAAGCCTTAACATCTTCAATGTAGCACATAAAATGCATGTGGTCCTATTTTTCAAGTCAGTATTGTAGAATAACTCATATGGACTACTTACCTTTTCAGAGCCACTAAATATCAGGACTGGTAAAAGCAATCGATAAACACAGTTTCTTGGCTCTGTTCTTGGAGAACACAGCTTGGATTTGATTTGCTGCTATTCATGAGGGTCATGCTGTGCTCCTTTTTCATGCATATTTAAGTGGCTCTCAGCTTTTTGCAAAACATTCCCAGAACCTGCAAGTGTCATGAGTTTGTCCTGTAAGTGGATTATATTACATTTCTCAGTCAACCCAGTAAAGAGCTTTTGCCATATACCTCATGGTCCAAGTTCAGAGCTCTTAGATGCCTTAGATGCAGTGAAACAGCAGGTGTGTTCACTCTCTGCACATTTGTATCGATTAACTCTTGCAGAAAATAGCTAACATTCATAAACATTAATTGTTCATTACATATGATGACTCTTCCGCTATACAAACCCACTGGGGCTTCTTCAGCTTTTCCAAAGCTTAGTAACCTGCACAAATTCAATTCCTCAAAAAAGTGCTCAAGGAAATGAAGTTGTAATCAAGGAAATGAAGTTGTAATGTTTGGTGGGACTAGAACATATATATTCACGAACTATGCTCTTTTGCTCTCTATGCTCTTTTGCTCTCCAGAAGAAAAAAGCAGAAAGCATTGGAGGCAGGATCAAATAGGGCTGCAAGACAGACACTGTGAAAGGGCACCTGCTTTCCAAAGGAGAGTGTTGATATAGCAATGGGCTATTACCTCCCTCTCAGCTGGTGGCATTTGAATGTCTCAGATTTGCTGCCTCTTTTATTAGCTGAGGCTCTGCTGAGACCATCACCAAGTGACAAGAAATGCTGTCCTGAGGAGTGGGAAGGAAATACCAAGAGTGGGTGAAGGGTCTCATTGGCTGCTGAGGGGTTGGCTTTCACATCCCTGCATGCTCAATCACTCAATGTGGGCTTGTTATTCTTTGGAGGCAGGCTAAGGGCTCCATAAGATGTTTTTGAAGCCTTATCCTAAGGGAGAGGACAGGCTGAAGGGACATAACCAGCACCAAGAGGAAGCAGGGAAAGATGATGAGGACATTTGCCAAGATACGTTCTCAGAAGTAACAATTTTTTCTTGTGCAGATACTATTGTTTTAATAAGGATTTGGAGCTGGGATGTGTCAGCATTATTCCTACATGGCAGAAGGCCACAGCCCTGCAGAGAGCCCTCGAACTCGGAGCACTAAAGTAAGAGAAATGCTTCCCATGATATCCCACGGCAAGTAATGTAGAAAATGCGATGTTAAAGAAACAAATGGGAAGTCCCCCTCCCCACTCCAATCCCCCCAAGCCCACAGCTTGCTGGCACCCTGTGAAAATCGAGGGAGAATCTCAGTAAACGAGGTGGTGAGATGGAGAAGAGAGGGGCAGTTGGAGACATTCCTAAATGGGCTTGTGAAAACAAAAGAAGCTAGAAGGAATCTCTCAAGCCCAGCAGCTTTGATGCGTGGCTTATTTTGAATGTCATGGTGTATACAGTAAATTCTGAACTAGAGGCATTTTAATACTGCACATCATCCAGGAATCTCCCTTTCTGGTCACGAGGTTCAGCTGCCCCACCATGAACACAAGGCAGCAGGGTTCCTGGAGCAGAGCCTCCAAACTTAAATAGAGTCCAGGCTTATTAGCACGTTCATCACTTTAGGTTACATCAACATCAGTACAAGCTGCTTCTGAGATGCACAGTTTTGCTCAACAAAAGTGCAGAAGAGTCACTGGGGTTGTTTCAATTATTTCAAAGTGATAACACTTAACTGCTTCAGAACAGAGCAAAAAACCTTCTGCTCTTGCTTTATTTTCAGCACCTAATACCACAGCATTCATGATTCACTGCACTGCAAAGGTAATTTTATTTTGAGGAGTTTTACTTCTATAGCTCACTAAGGGGTTTGGTTGAGGCTTTGCCCAATAGCCCCGTTTTCTTTCTGTCTCCTGCTATAGATAGCCTAATAATACCACCTTGGTTCTTCGCAGGAGTTTGATACTGAGCTATTCAGATAAACTAAACTCTGAGAATATCCAAATAGGGAAGGGGCACCTAGAGGTTTATGTCCATTGTGTTATACTGCTGGACCTGTGTAAATCACTTCTCCAGAGGTGGGGGAGTTCACATTTGCAAGCCCCAGTCTCACCAACGGGGCTCTGAATACTACAATGCCCATAAAGGAACATACACACAATTACATCTCTTAGCTGAATTTTGGCAATCTTCAACTCCGCCACAAATGGAAGAATGATGTCTCCACTCCAAAGAGCAGAACACAGCTGGATGAGGCAGCACCACTCACTCAAGCATGGAAGTGGGTGTTGTGAAAAGACTGGGGATTTTGAATGTCTTGTTATATTGTGTAAGCAGAGTGAGAACATCTCTGCTATTTGGCTGTTTAATGATTATCACAGATTTTGAATTTAATTTGAGGACCTCTGAATAGAATTAAAAAAGTGTTTATCATTAGCATAAATTGAAACCTGTGGTCTAAGTCATAGATCACATTCTGCAGGTTTGATTGCTGTGTTGAGTTTATCCCCCTCCTTAGGTAGGAGTTTGTGGCATGTAAAGCTATCAACTGAATGGGAATTTTTTTCCTGTCATTAGAATAAACTTTTCCTCCCTTCCCATTTGTTTCTTTCCAGTAATTTCTGGTTGTGATAACTCATCATCTGAACACCCTCCATAAATGCATTAATTCATTTTTTTCCCCCCATATGACTTTTCCTCTTGGGAACAGAGAGGGAGTTGAAATTACATGAGGGATTTTAAAGTACTTATTCGTGTTCATTGCTTACTGAAGGCAAGGTCAGAGAACTACATGTTGTGTTTGCCATTGAAACTGGTGAGGCTGGAAGTAGTTTATGGATCCCACCGTGAAGAGGTTCGTAAATCCATCAAGCTAACTGTCCTAGCAAAGCTGTTGACACCTAGAAAAATGTCAGTAATGATCGATTAAGCCACTGGCCTCTCTCATCCCAGAGTCCGTCATAATTATTCAGTCATTGCACCAACTTCCACGATCTTCATCTGGCATAATTGCTTCTGTTCCACTGACATCAACTGGGCCGCGTTAGTTTACACTGCTAGAAAATTTGCCCCGATATAGTCAAACTGGAGCAACTGAAAATATACTGCAATTTCTCTTCTCTGCTGGAATGCATCAACTCCTACAAGTGAGTGTGTGAATTCCTCTTGGCTTACTTGAGGATTTCAGATGAATGCTGACTAAAGTACGGTGATTTGCATTGCACATTGGCACAGGCCTGCCTTTTGTTTCCAGACAAATGTGGATTTAACAGTAGACACCGGGCATGCAAAAATAAAATCATATATTAATTCCTTTTGGTTTCATCATCTGACTTTGTAGGATTTATATCACATGATAGACAATTACTCTTAGCAAACAAGATTACTGTTGTAAGTCATATGTTGTATATCACATCAACCTTAGAAACAGAGCAAATTAGTAGTGCGTGAATGCTTCATTTATTGCATACATTTTAGAGGCTGGTCTTACCATCAGAGATAGGGGTAGACACTTTGCTCCTCTCCTTTTTGTTTTGTATTAAAAGCACAATGCAAACAGAAGGCAGAACTGGCTATTTATATCAGCTCCATCGGAAGTGGTGACAGGTATAATTACAGAGGAGAAATTACAGGGCTTATTTCAGTGGCATTTCTCCTGCTGTTCAGGGAAGGTAAAAGATTGAAAGTGCTCCTGACATATCTCCAAAGTGAAGATGCTTCAGTGCACTGTTCAGGTTATTTTCAGGTTGATTAAAAGCTACCTACTCCAGTCCTCAGTAGGGAACAGGCTGCATGGGATTTGCCTGTTGGCTTGATCACCTCCACCAATCCAAGCAAGCCTGGAGCTTTTTTGGTTAGGATGACACTGCCAGATAGGGAAACACAGTGCTAAACTCATCAATGGCTCTGCCAATCTACTCTCTGGCCTCCATCACTTATTTTGCCCATCACACAGAAGATATGGCTCTACTGAGCAGGAGCCTCATGCCAAGCTCATTTCTACAAAACCTTTGCTGAGTTGGCAGCTGTTTGAGTGGCACCTAGCCTCAGCTAGCTTCATTAATTATAGGACGGTATTTTCTAGTATAAGAAGCAGTCCTTGGGATTCACATAGTCATCAAAAACTGCATCAGATTAAAACCCACTATATCACTTCCATCCCAAGACCACAAGGACAGCAGACAAACTGACATCAGTGAAGGCAGATCCAAGTTAAGCACTGTGAGCAGTAGAATTGGATGACACCAGAACTCGCTGGTTGAGGGCCGGTCTGCAGCGATTTTAGTGCTGTGAAATGATGCACTCCTGGATGCTGAGACAGCTGCTCCCACAGCTACTGCTCAAAACATATTTGTCAAATGGAGCATTATGCAAAGGTGCCTGCTTGAAATACAACAAAACCTTTACCCTTCCTCCCAGAAAAATCAAATACTAAGGAGAAGACATTTAAAAGGCTCTTAACAACAAGCCTAAAGAATAAGGAGCAAGAACAGAGAACAATAGCTCAGTTGCCTCACCTTGATTGGGTTGTTTGAAATAATGTTGGCTTGTTACCTAGCAACATAGAGCTTATTGCTGGGCTAGTTACAACCTAATTCATATTTTTCATAATTTGTGTAATCAGAACTGATCATAAATAAAGACTGAATACAATCAACTGACTTATGCTTGCAATTAGAATCAATTTAAATCAGAGGAGGACATTAACAGCTCAGTCATTGGTTCTGGCTGACTTATTCCCATTCTGATACTTCCATCTGCATATTTACCGTATTGTCCCTCACTGTAGTCTCCAGTTTAGGCTCTGGGCATATTCTTTAGCAAAGCACATCTCAACAAAAGTGGAGGGCAGCATTATACCCAACTTCGGCTACACTTTCTTGGTAATCTCCACTCACTTCCCCACATGCAACCAGTGCCAGCTACAGAGCTTACAAAAGTGACAATGCTGAATTACCTCAACACCTGCCCCAGTATCTACACTAGGTAGCAGCTTTGCTTGCTGTCACAGAAGTCTTCGGTGGT
Source organism: Baryphthengus martii (assembly GCA_013396935.1). Taxonomy (NCBI): domain Eukaryota; kingdom Metazoa; phylum Chordata; class Aves; order Coraciiformes; family Momotidae; genus Baryphthengus; species Baryphthengus martii. Next base: position 1,162,996 of record VWZK01017429.1, on the reverse strand, counting down.
ATATGCGTATAACTTACACAGCAGCTCTCAGCAGCTGAGCTGTTCCACACATACAGGACTCATCTGTCAGCTGAACGTTTATCATACAGCCTGGAAAACACAGCTGAGCAGGAAACCTCAAGTATCTGAAGCTCCTTAATCAAGAAATAAGATTAATGGGAAGTAGTCTTCAAACACGTAATAGGAAGCTGCAGAGAGCTGGTCTTTGTGCTATCTGTAGATGAAGCAAGAAATCAGAGATTATGTACAAGAAGAGGTACTTGGACAACAGAGCACTGGTCAGGGGTCAGGACCACCAAGCACAGGAACAGCACCTGAGGAGGCTGTGAAATGGGAAAGGGATTGTCCTGGAGTCACACTTGACTGCCAGATTCCCCATTTGGTAAGTAAGGAAAGTCCTATGATTCTTGCACACTCAATCCTGAGCACACGTCACTGTCAGAGTCAGTTTAATTAAGCTGGCTGACATGAGCAGAGTGATTGGGTATGGCACAGCCAACCTGCACAGCAGGACAGACCCACCTGCATCACAGATATTTTCCCCAAGTTGCTACAACAGCTGCCTGTTTCAGGGACCAAACAGACACTGTGCATCTTCTCTACCCTTTCTACGTGGATCTACAGAGGAGATGAGTCTGGCCCTGTACCTCTCCACCTCTATATTTTGCCCTTGATGAATCTTTTCATTATACAAAGGGAATCTGCTCATATAAACACTAATTCTTTGAAGCTCCCTCTCTGGAGTACAAGAGTGATTTGCAGAACAGTAGATTAATCCATGTACCCCTGACGGTCTAAGAGCCTGGCCTTGTTTTCCCAGCATGACTGCAGGAACACTTAAGTTTGAGAATTTCCTGCTCATGTGTCACATACCCTGCAAGGTATGGAATAAGCCTATAGGTTTGTGTATCCCCTCCACTCCTTCCCCCTAGAAGGGAAATCCTTTTCTAAACAGATGCCATTAAATACCAGCCTGTCCAAGTACTCAAGAAGGGGCCCAAACACCATATCAGTTGTTGAGAAAATTTTCTTCCTGGCAAGAGCAGGAAATCTACTGCAGGCTGTGCTGTCAGGCTTGGGAGTTAAAGGAGGAGTCCCAGTCCTTCAGTATTTTCAAAAAAAAAAAAAAAGACACACGCAACCCTCCAAAATGAGGAGTGGACACAGCACTGTGCTTCAGGTGCAGGCTCTCTGCAGGCTTCACCTGCAAAGCCCAGTGGGACAGAGAGCTCCAGCAGAGCAGTACAAGTCATCATTGGCCTGGCTTTGGAACAAGGCAATGCCCAAGCTGCTGCTTGTCTAGTTGTCCTCATTTGTCCCTTGCCATGAGGAAGATGTTATCTAAATACTCCTGGTTTTCCAAAGCAGCTTGTTCTGCCATGGGGAAGGGAGCAAGAAGAGCAAATTTTGTCTGCTCTGATATCCTGCATTTGCATGAGGAAGGGTGAGCAAGTTCTTCCCACTTTCTCTGCCAGCTTCAAATCACACCCAGCACATTTTGGTCCCTTCCCTTCCTTTAATGCCCTGCCTGGCCAAACAGAAACTGTGCCACCACAGGCCCAAGGCCTCCCCTATGGCATCTCACAACAGAAATGAGCTACCTACTCTGTTCCTCCTCCTCCCCCTCCTCCTCTGGACTGGAATAAACTTGGCACCCAAAGTCTTTTCCATCTCTGCCTAGGGAAATGAGTATAAGCAAGAGATGCCAAAATAACTTGCCTATGTAACACTTGCTCCCCTTTTTGCTACCCTGGAATAATTTCGCACGGGCTGCATCCATCACAAACTGCAGGCATCTTAATATGGTGCACGACTGCTTCCAGCTTGTGGAAACAAGTACTTAACACTGCTACAGGCAGAGAGCTCAAACATCTCCCCCCCTCCCAAAAATTAACTCAGCTTGACATAACTGATGGTGAGATTTTATTCCTGTAGTTTCAGACATGACCCAGGAGCTAAATTCATACACATCACTGAGACACCAAGTACAGAAGAGACCACATGCTGAAAACAACGTGCATTTGTGGTAACAGCAGCACAAGCAGTGCTCAGGCCAGATGTGGCATGGAGGGAGGCTGCTCAGAGTATCCTTCCTGCCCTTTTGGATACTCTCACTCAGCCCTTTGACAGGCAGCAGCAAATAGAGAAGTGTGGCCTTTTGCAAATGACTGCATGTGCCATCTCATGCTGGGAAAAATGAGATGCTGGGAAACAAGCAAAAAGCTATCCTTCACTGGAGCACTTTCCAGTGGATGCAAGGCTCCCCCCTAGAACCATCACCATCCTCCTTGAGGCACAATAATATTGACAATCTCCAACAACAAGTTGCTCTAGAAGGGGACAGGCTTTCTTCAAGGGCTTGTAGAGTGAGCTTCTGAAATAGCTCTTTCATGGCAAGATGCTGGAAAAAAGGAGATGGAAAAAGCATGACAGGTGATGCTTTCCTGAGCTATGCCCTTACGCCTTTCTAGAATAGTGTCTTTTTAACCTGTAATTCTCCTAGGAGAAACAGGTCTGTAATAAATAATACTTTAAAAAAAATCACAAGAGATTCATCTGCAGATCAGCAAATGTATTGGCAGGATTAGTGTCCTGGGATCATCTCAGTAACTGTCCAGCTTTCCTATTTGAGTAAGCAAACGACTGAGAGAAGCAGAAGGGCTCAGATATGGCCTGGACTAGGCTGAGAGTTGATCCTTGTCCTATTTCTGTCTGTGTGATCCTTAATGTGAGGCACAAGTGTTGCAAATGGGCTTAAGACTCAGACATTGCCCTGCATAGTACTTATTACAGGCTCTAATTTACCAAAGCCAGGACAGTGATCTCCCCTGCTCTATTACAATTTGGCCTTCTATACATGTCAAATCTGAATTACATCACCAGCTTCATGATGGAGCACTGAAGGAAAAGCTCAACTATCTTACAAGTTCATACAGAATCTCAAATGCAGTCTCAGCATCTGCTTCTGAAAACAGAACTGCATTTTTTTTCAGTCCTAAAGTTGGGGATGGGTATCAAAAAGACATGTCCCCATTGAACTTAGAGCTCAGAAAACCAAAGATTAGGTATTATTAGTGTATGTTTAAAGCAATCTCACTGCCTCTTAGATTCTGACTCAGGAGCTCTGAACATCTAGTACAGGCAGCACTTCTGCTATGAAGAAAGTTGGCAGGCAGGTTTGTGCTTTTCTTGGGCAAGTTTGGGGGAGTTTGTAGCTAAAAGGATAAGTCTTATTAACCAATAAAAGTAATCCCATAATATTCTCTTTATTCCAGGGAATTCCAGCTAAACAAAAATAGAAGCTTTGAAGAACACTTAAGCCTCTGTCTGATCCATATGTAGGAAGTTTGAGAAGGTGAAGATAACTGAAGACATTAACTAAAAAGCAAGTTTCTTGTCACTCCCTGTGAAGCAGGTAGCACAGGCTACAAAGGAATTTTAAAAACAAGACAGGATGACAGATCTGACTGACAGCCACTGAAATACATAGAGCAAACAGTCCTCAGGAGTCCTCAGCTCTCCACTGTGTTACACAGGGGTCAGCTGGATCCTCAATATCTGAGTGGTTTGGAGGATTATTTGTCTTTAGCACTGAGATAATTAAAAGGTAATTCTCCTGTTTGGAAAGGTGGACACCATAGACATCTCTGTTCACAACTCATTCTCCCATCACAAATCCTGCAAAGAAGGCATTTGGGGAACTGCATAAAATGTAAGGACTTTGATAAACACTTAGTTGAATTTTTTGAAGGGTAACAGCTGACTGATATGTTAAAGGGTTCTCTTGTATCACTTCTGACAGAAGGAGGGATGCTCTAAAGCTGTTTAGGTAACTTCAAACAATTCACCCCATCAGCTCATTTTGTGCCACCCAGCTGCTCTACCTAATTTTCTTTTAGTGGTGTTAATTATTGTACTGTCTGTTAGAAAGACATTTTCCCTACCCTTCAATCCCATGAAATGACAGAAAATTGCTGCAGCAGAAGCAGTGAAAAGAAAATTGTACCACCTTTAAAAAATTCATAGTGATCCAAAAGGACAAGGGAAAAAAGTTAATTTATTATTCACTAGAGAACGTATTTTGTTATCATGAATAAACACAGCATCAGTACTCAAAGTCTGTCTGGAACAGCAGGGAAAAGGAGCTCAGAATAACAGGTATTTATGTGCTTTTTAAAAGGAAGCAGATAGTGAACTGTCACAAATCTGAAAGAAGTTTTGTGGGGATTTTAAACAACCTTAAAATTTTTGGTTTGCATTTGAATTTGAAAGTTTTGTAAAATGCTGCCTTGCAGTTCTGCAGGCACACTTAACATTGTCACATTGTGATGTGTGAGGTTAAAACCGACTATTTTACTTTAATGCACCAGTCTGAGAACTGCAGTGGTTCAGGAGTTGATTCATGAGATGCTCGTACATCACCAGGGCAGTGGCATCTGGTAGGAGAGCAAGACAGATGGATAAGTGCGGTGACAGTTTCAAACATCTAATTTTAATCTGCTGCCACAAGCCTGCAGAGGCTCTAAATGACTTATGGCCTTGCCTAACTGTACTGAGATAGGTAGAGGGGTTCAACCTGCTTCATGCAAAAGAAATAGTAACAAAAATGGGAGTTTATGGTGGCATAGATTGGATGTGGGCAGGGAGAATAAATTACTCCATGAAAGATGCTAAAGCAGCATAACCATGCTCACGTGGCACAACTAGATTATTGAGGAACAGTTATATAAAGCAAAACAGAGTCACTTGTGTTTGTAAAAAGATTTTTTTCCATGATGTTCAAAGGTATTTTTCAGATAGAGTGGAAAAAATCACGGACCTTACTTTTTACCAGGGTGCTGACTAAGCCTTTATACCTTTGAAAAAGCACCATGAGCACTTAGATCCTATTGACATTTTTGCCCCAGCTGATCCAGATAATGCCTGGGGCTTGTTGGTTTTTTTGTTTGTTTTTTTTTCCAACCCTTACTCAAAATCTTCAGGGTTTTTTTAGTTCTTAAAGGAAAGGGTGTTTTTGAATAGGCTTACAGTGGTCAGAATGAAATTGAAATCCGTTTTCAGAGTTCTGTTGTGCAGGTAAAACCCATGCATGTCTACAGCCACACTGACTACTGCAGATGTAGAAGAGTAATGCCAGGTAGCAAGTTATATCATATTGCAAAAGTCTTTGTTGGACTGGCATTGCATTCCCGACATGATCACCATGTTTAATCCCTTCCCATATACCACTAGCTAATTAGGTAGAATGACCTCCCTTTTGCATTCCATGCCTTACCACAGTGGAAATACAAGATAATTTTACTGTTTCATTCCTCCTCTGACCCCCACATTTGTGAGCAGCTCACATCTGAGCACTGAGGCCTCAGACAGCCTTTATTAGAATGCATTATTATTGCATTTGATATTTGAATACCCAACAGATTTGCTCCAAGAAATACCTGCACCTTGAAGTAGTAAGTCCCAGGAATTTTATCACATGCCAGAAAATTGCTTTAATAAAAATTCAGGAATATAAAAAAAGTCTTCTACAAGTATGAAGGAAGCCTTTTTGCCTTTAGGTACAGAAGATACTGTTAGATACCCGAAAAATGAAACCAGTGTATTCACTTGCATATACACACGTGCTGCGGTAGAAATTGCTACTACTGCTAGAATATATAAACTAAAACAAGTGAAATTATGCAGCTGCTTCCTTATCAAAATACCTTAAAAATCAATGCATTCTTCCTGCTAAATCCAGCGCATACCAAGTAAAACCAATCCCTTGCCTTCTGCACTTAGGCAATGAAATGCTATTTAAGTGACAACATTGCCAAGTAGGAAAATTTATGAATAAAGACACATTTTAATCCCATCAACACATATTAAATGCAACTAAGTGTCTTTTTTTGCATTGTGGAGCAGAGAACTCATTTATTCCTTGAAACAGATACTATTTCTCTTGCATTTGAAATAGTTGATGGCAACAGAACTTCAACTCCACTAAATAGAAATGGGCCAAGAGTGAACATGTCAGGTAGATGCTGTTACCAGAAACAAAACTCCAGAATTAGGTGGAATTGCTCCTAGCTCTGGATTATGTGACACTGTTATACCAGATGGAAAATGTCTGTAGTCCCATACAAATTTAAAATAGGGAGATTTAATATATGAAACATACTTTAAGAGACCTATCAGTAGCCCAGTCTTATTTCAGATAGTTGATTCAATTTATTCAGTGATATCTTATTTTCTGTTCTCTGCATGCTGAATACTTTTTCATAAGACAAATGCTAGCCGATAATGATAGTGTACTTGTATAAGGATAAGGGAGGTAAAACTTCTAAGGAAAAGCTATACCTTTAAAAAAAAAAAAAGAGTCCTTCATCCAGAGGTGCTAACTGTCCTTCCCACTCCGTGTTTCTGATTGATTAGTATGATTGCTTCATATCTACAGTGATTTTTCTCAGCTCACTTTAGCCTGATATTTATTTTCCTCTGTACCAGAACAAATGAAGTACTCGTGCAGTCAAAATCTTGCACACCTCTTTAGTGCTATAACCACAATAAGTATATATATTTAGACAATGAGTCTCTGCAAAAACAATGCCACACCATAGTACACATTTACTCTCAGATGTTGTCTTGGAGAAGTAGATTTTGACAATAGAAGAGAAGAACAAGTCTCCTGGTATCCACAGCAGCAAGGATCTGTAAGACACATAGTGAACAGCACCTTTCTGCTCAAACAGTAACCTTAATGTTCAGATGAAACTACCAGTTTTGCTTTGGATTGAATAGAAGATCTTGTCTCCTGGTGCTATTTCTTCTTACTGTCTCAAAAAGACATCAATGGATAATGTTGTGTTCATCTCTGCACTTTATTCAAGTTTTCATATTCTCTTTACAGTTAAGGAAATTTATTGTTTTTCCTTAAAGGAATGTTTAAATTCAGAAGCAACTCTGCAGCAGATGAATTCTTTCCTTATGCTATGGCTGTAAAAAAAATCTCAGTCCCATTGAGCAGGTTGGACCTTCTAGACAGCAACCCGTAAGTCCAGCTCCTCTTGAGACATCCTGCTGGACTTAATAGAAAGTCTAAACCCCGAACTGCACCACAGAGCAATCCATACAACATTGCAAGCCAAGAAATAGCACCATCAGGTTGGTGTTTACAGCACACAGCTGTGCCCAGGGACAGGGGGATTCAAACATGTTCTCATGACCTCCAACAATGGAATAGGGGCATGAAAGTACTGCTAACAGTCAGTATTAAATAAGATGCTTATTCCCATCACTGTCAAATCTAAATTTGATCCAAAATACAATCTCAAATAGAAATCCATCTAGGTGTAAAGTTATGTGCTCCTTATCACTCCAGAAAAGGAATCAATGATTTGTATGAGGATGTTTGTAGCTAAATCTAATTCCTACTTAGATGACTAATTTCATACTGGAACATCTCCTTACGGGCTGAGGAAAAAGGATGTTAGACCTTTGGACAAGAGTTCTGTTCTTCACTCTGTCTCAGTTCATCTAGAAAATGAAGTTAATAGCACATTTCCAAGAAGGCTTGTGAAAATTGTATTAAAGATCTTGGGGAAATCCGATCGTTCTGGATCTGCTAGGGGCTTCCTAATGTGTCTGAAAGATGGTACAATCTCACTACATTATTGCTTGCAATACAAAAACCTTGTCTAGAGGAGTCAGAGCTTTTGCATGTCAAGCACATAGTAAAGAAAGTTTTTCATTATTGATACGTCTTCAATCATTTTTATCTGTTATTGACAACAGATAGACTGCAGTCACTGGAGCTATACAAGTCAGAGTGCAAAAATGATCCTACATTATGTACGTTCACATTTTCTGAAATCCATTAGAGTCCTGGTTGGTGAACTAGTAGGAATCCAGGGATGCTTCAGCAGCAGCCTGCTTAGACATTAATGGGGATGGCTGAGCAGGGAGTTCCCCATATGGCTCTGTACCCATCTGTGATGGTCACACTGGGAGCAATGGTACTGTCCCCAGCAGCAAGCGACAGCCAGCCATCTGTAGCTAGACAGGTCACTGCAACATGTGGCCCATGTTCCAGATACAGGCATGGGGGAAAAACAGGATCTGCAGGAGACTATCCTGTCACACTTTAAAGCTTTAGCAGCAATTTATTTCATTCTTGGCTACAAGCATGAAATTAACTTTGATATAAACACCCTAACCAGCCAGGTCTAGGATTTCAGGCAGATGTCAAAACTCCATGATGTTCAGTGGCAAGTAGCTGTATTTGTACAAATAAGCCTGCAGACAGCTGCTGGTGTGAAGACAGGAGCAGGTTAGGCATAGGTGAGACTCAGCTCGGGGCATGCAGCAAAACTGTACCAGATGCTCTGAGCCAGCTCGCCTCCAGTTTACATCCACGGTTTTGGCCTTTGCATCTGTTACAAAATTAATTATCAGCCAATGTGTCTTCGAAATCATTTGCTACAGTTCACATCTACATAAACTGTACCACCTCATCCTAGCAAGTTTCAATTAAAAGCTGTTTTGCTTTCATTAGCGATTCTTACTTCATTCCTGTGATAATCAGTATTATCATTTGTGATCATTATTAATCACAGCCATATGGAGCAGCAATGTATGAAGAAAAAGCCACAGTGGCCTGAAAGTGAATTTACACTAATCTGTTTTCTCATACAGAGAACCTCAAGGTGCATTTTGTGATGTTTTGACAGACAGATGAAAAGCCCACCAAGTGAATTTTGTTTAACTGAGGACAAAGTTTCCTTCAACCTCCTTCAGCTCTCCCTCATTCCTCCTATGAAGTCCTGGTTCTGCTTAGAGTTGTGTGTTTGCTGTCTGGATCTGTCTCAACACTAAGGCAGCTACGAACACGTTCCAGCCTGCAGGTAGGTTGGTGCATTTAGTAGTAGGCTCAGCAAGTCAGGGATAGCATTTGCTACTCTGTTGGGACGCTGACTTAGTTTACAGTGTGTTTTTTATACACTCCGCAGATGTTGCCACTTCATCCCTTGGCCCCTTTCCAGACTGTTGATAAATAGTTTAGAAATCTCACCACTAAACCCCCCCCACTGATCCTAGCATTGATCCCAGTTTCTAATCCATTGCATAACTTCGCCTCTCACCTCATGTTTGTTTCCTGGGCAGCTATAGAAGTGCTTATTGATGTAGTGTGACACCAGTATTCCTGTACCAGAAAAGTGCTCCAAACAGTTTGGCACACACTGAGGTATAGCTGCCTTCACCCTAAGAGCTCTGGGGTGATTTTACTCTGTCAATATACTGCACTTGCCTCTAGTATCTTAGATATTCCTACTCTAAAAAAACAACCCTGCTGCATTAAGCTTAGCCAAGAGGGTTGGGGAAACTACCCTCCTCAACTGCAGTGTTACACCTGTGCTCAGCCATGACCTCTCATGCTGGTATCCGCCTAATGTTCATGCCTTATTCATGCCTCCCATGTTCTAGTAATGACAGTTTGAGATTCAGCTTAAGCCCAGCTGGGTAAGCGGGTTTTCCATTTCCCAGACTAGGTCAAGCGTAGAACATACATATCATATCCTAAAGCTGGTGAGTCACCAAAGAATGCATGAGACCTTGGCCCAGTTTTCACCAGGTTGTATGGGTCTAAAAGATATAACATCACTGCTTTGTCATGAAATATTTTGAAGCTGTTTCTGCAGTGCCCACAGCCATGTTTCTGAATATAGATTTTCACTTTCCAAGTTTAGAGATGTAGTCACTGTAGATCATGCAGCTATTACATGTGCAAATAGAGTAATGAATGAAGCTTTTAGTGCAGGTCTAACAAAAACTTATACCCTATACCAAAATCTACTTCAGGAAGTAATTATTGCAGAAAGTCAGATCTGAGATGGGAACCTTTTAAACAAGTTCTTCTCTTTCCTAGTATTATTCAGCACTTGCCAAATCTAGCAGGAATCCTTCCACTAATATTAATGCACTTTGGATAAAGTCCTCAGCTACCATTCTGGATATATATGAGGAAGATTAATTTCCATTGTATTTGAAGAAATCAGCAAATATTTAATTAACAATAATCATTTGGAGTAAGAGGCAAATGGTAATGCTCCCCCATAGAAGCTAACCAAAGTATGAATATATTCTATTTCTGATTTAAAACAGCCCCATGGCTGGATTCTGAAGAAGCAATTTTAGCTTTACAACTCTGCAGCATTTAATGATACATGTTTTCATACAACAGCTTGTCCAGGGCTGGGTTCAGATCTCGTGAAATCAGACACACATGCTGTTTGGTATTTGGTGGGACACCCTTCTCCCTTGACCAACTGGCACAGGGACTGCCAAGGCAACCAGCACCAACCCAGAAATGTAGTAGGGAGAGACCATTTGAGAGCTGCAGAAATTGTGGGTGAAGGAAGAAAGCTTGGCTAGAGTAAAGGGAATTCTCACCTATCCCCTGCCATGAAGTTCTGAGCATCTCACACTTAAGAAAAAGGGATAGAATCTGGTCTGCGAAACCTATCACCCTACCTTAATTTTTTGTTTGTTCATGGTGGCTTCTTTCAGTTTAGTTAATTTGTTTTGTTTACACACAGCAATAAGGATATTGTAAACAGTTCAGAGAAATTTGAGAAAAGGAAGAAGATTCAGCACTGCAGAGAAAGTCAGACTTTGGTTCAAAGGCTTTGCAAAAACAAAAGGGGAAATGGGTATTTTTTTCCTCTTCTCCTTCACCAAGGTGGGAAGTAGTTAGGCTATCCCTGACCTTTTTTATTTTTTTGATGTAGTCGGAACTTGAGGAAACAGAAAGAAATATGGTGCTGGAAGAGGCAACATTGCCAGAGGGATAAGTAATAAATCAGAGAAACAAGTTCTCCTTGCAAGCCTGCCAGAACTTACCAACAGGAGAATCTATTGGTTGCACAGGTCCAACACCGCTTCCTAACACAAGGAGTTAATGTGCTTTACAGGTGGTTTAACATATGCCTAGTTAAATAGCAATGGACCTGCAATTACAGCAGCCTCAGCTCCCAGCACTAGAGCTATAAGGAAATAATTTCTGTATTTTTGAGGAGCCTTTAAGCAACTGTTGTAGAAAACTAGTTGTTTCTACTCTTAATTATACATAATCCTACACCTAGAGATAATTGTGAATTTTGTTTGATGACTAGCTGAAGAGTTACCTGTGCTTTAGTGACTGGGAAGTGGCTTTAAGTCCTAGAAGTACTTAATGTGTATAATACTGTCCAACGAAGTTTCACCAGAAGGCCCTTGTACAGTGTTCTAAGTAGATTTCTTCTATGGCTTTGGGATGTAGACACCTTCAACAACAACGTAAGTTTTCGCAGTGATGACTTGAAGGCAGGTTTTTCTACCCTTGAAGTTTCATTCAGAGAATGTTTCTTACTTTCTATCTGTTAAAGGTTACTTGGCTGTCTACTGCATCTAATTAATCAGAAGACTAAAAAGACCCATCATCTATGTTGATCCAAGTGTCTTTTCAAAGTCTATTACTTTCAGTTTGTCTACTTAGACAGGGAGAAAATTCCCTTTGCCCTGCATGGAGCAAACATAGATCACTGACTGTAAAATAAAATAAAAGCTTCAAAGCTCAGCTTTTCTTACATCCTCATTACTTTGAGTGGTTAGAAGGTCACCTGAGATGAGTCTCAATATGGATTTTAGACCTTTATTAGAAAATATTCTAGTGCTAATGTTAGGCAGAAGCTGAGAAGAGTCAGAGCTGACTGCAAAACACCTTTGAATATAAATTCCTTGGAGCAGAAACCATCTTTCACTATATAATGGCACACTGCTAGCCCAATGGGACTGAACTTTGTCGACCTCTGGATATTATGGTAATATGTGCACTTCTTAAAAAGTCTGGAAATAAGGTTGACTAAACTCTGCAGAGCAAGAAGTCTCTGGTGTGTGTTCGAACAGCATTCAGTACATTGGGTTCCCAAGTGTCCTATCCATACAAATGATACAAGACAAAAAGACTTCCCTAGAAATGCCAAAGCAGTGGCAGGAGTCTGTCACATGCCTCAGGCTGTCATAATTAAGTCAGACCAGGTTCTGCTGCCGGTGGCATGGGAGACAGTCAGGCATTACATCATTTTTAGTCTCCTTTAATTCCATAGAATGTGTAAACAGTTATTACTTGCTGTGTTGCTGGGAGAACCTTTTGAGTGCAGGCTCAAACACACTCTAGATTTGCAAGTAGAGGCTTTGACTTGTGCAATCCCACCATCCCATTGCAAGTGATGAGATAACAGCAACTGACCTGCCATGGCAAAAAGGACTGAAGGACCTCTCAGATCTGTCCCAATCCCATTATTTAAGAGTCTGTTAGCTACAGAGTAAGGACTTTCATCTCCATCTAGCATCACTTTCAAGTGTGGATACATTTAAAGACAGATGAAGATGAATAAATCCAAGTTCTAGTTTAATAATTTGGGAGTCTTCTTGTGGAGTGAGGGGTACACCTTCTCAGCAGTGGAAGTGTATAGCCAAAAGACAACACAGGAGTCTTTTCTTCTTCAATCCATTTTGAGACATTCAGAGTTTAGTTTCCCCAGCTGCTGATACTGTAAAAATGTTGCTTGGCAACATGGTAACAGGGGAAAAAATCTTCAAAAACCTAAGGAGTTTTTGTCCTTAGAAATGTACTAGTTCAGCACATCCAACCTCCTACAGATCCATTTTAGAGGAAAAGAGGCACAATGATTTCCCCCTGTGAATTAATTCCAGCAGCCTTTAAAGCAGAGCATTCAAAATGGGACAGGAGAAGGAGTTTCCTTGGATGTTGAAGGAGTAGGACAGACCAATACATGGGAGTTGTAGGCAGTGTGTCCAGCTGTTACCCTAATACTGAGAATTCATCTATCATCTCAGACACGATAGCTGTAGACAAGGCACTGTCTCAATCACTCATGAAGGTTACATCTCCCTCCAAAGGGTTTTGCCATAACTTCCTAGAGTGCAGCAATTAGGTCTACTACTTCTCCACTCCCAATAATCAGATGCTCGTTAACAGTAGCTAGTAAGGACATGATCAATCTGCTCACAAAGGCAGCAATACAAAGATTAGAGAAGCAAGGGCAGGCTGCTGAAGACCTGACAAACCCAAGGACTTAACTTTTCAAAAGTCTTAGAAGCAGCCACACTACCTTAATGCTGCCCTATTGTGAAGAGCCACACAAGAAAGGCACTACCAGTTTATTACTGCAATGAATACCTGCTGAAGTCATTCACAGAAAATGTTACATTACAACTATTCTCTATGGACCTTACAAAGTTCACCAGTTTTCCTCTCCCCCGCTCCTCTTTTTTTGTTATTGCACAGCACTCTGACCTCCAGAGCTGTTTCTGATTTATACTGCTGAATCGTGGTTACACATATATCATCCATAAGCCAGAACACCACATTACATCCAGATAAGATGTTCTGCTTTGTTCAAGGCAAAGAGTAAGTGATGTAAGTTCCTGCAAACACAGAACACAAGTACCAATATTTCTAAAGCAAGATCCTAGAGGGCATCTATCTTTATTTAGCTGGAGGTAAACAGAAATTGAACAGAGTTGTGTTGGCAGCAGAGACTCTTCAGCATGGTATGGCACCATTTCTGTTGATATTAATGCAGATAAGAAGTCTAGATGGCAGGTTTCATAAAATCATTGTCAAGAGGTCTGTCAAGTTTGAGCTGTACCTATTAAGTCCTAGCTACCAAAACACAGGGAAAATATTTGAGAACAGATTATAGAAGTGGGAGATTCTAGAGTAAATCCCATAGAGTATCACATATGCCTATAAACAAGAAAAAATACCCTGAAGTAATGCGTGGCTGTGAGTACAGACTTGTGCAGATGAGGAACAGCTCCCCTGGAATGAAGTACCATTGGAAGGCAGCAAAGAACCTGGCCAAATCAGTCTAGGCTTGGGAAGTCTGAGCACTATGTAGGGAAAGTAGCACTCCTCCAAAAGACTGTTGGTAGTCTGCTAACTCAAACTCCTGCTGCAATGCCAATTTAATTAACATGCTTAACTGCTTGGAGATCTCTAAGATTATTCACTGGATTGGCAGCTTTTTCTCACCACTAATTGTGTTACTTCCCAGTGAACGAGAAGGAGATGAATGAGTACAGTAGCCCCATCTTTTCCTGCTGAAGGAGGAGAGTCACACCAAGTAATTTGACTTTGACATACCGTCTTGTTTTCACAGGTTTAGTTTATATAAATAAACATGTGTGAGCTACTGAAAGCTAATGAGCTGGATGGCAGCAAAACTAAGTCCTCCAGTGGCTGCTCACGGCACAGCGACTTGGCAGCACTTGGTGGTGCAGCCATCCCAACATAGCAAAGCTCAGTTTACCTTCCAAAGCACCAGAGACCAGCAGTGCCATGCACGCTTCATGCCTGGACAACATCCCTGTGTGCAAACACTCCCCAGAGGCTCTGATTAAACAGAAAATCTCCCTGGGTAAACTGCTGCCATGCCAACTCTTCTCTTGTTTGACCAGCACTGACAACAGAAGGGGACAGAAATACAATTGCAATGTTGCTGGTATGGACAGAGCCTGAGGTTGAAGCAAACAAGCCGTATGATAGTTAAGGGATGGATGACGACAGTCTTCCTAAAGAGCCTTTTACTCCCAGATTAGCTCATCTGTTTATACTGAGGCTGAAGCAGCCAGAAGGGAGACTATCAGCAGCATAAAAAGGCACTGAATGTTTTGGGTCCTTGGGGTCCTTTGTGCTTTGAGAAGAGGCCTCCAGCTATGCCAAGGGACATGCTTGCAGTTTCTTTGACTGTGGAGATGGATTTTGGAACGAGGGCAGCCTTAGGGCTCCTCCATAAGTACAGTCTAAATATAAACTTGCACCCATGAATTCACTGGAAGCTTCAAAGCTGATTTCAACCTTAAATGTCAATGCAAAATTAAATGTTAAAGTCAGTAACGATAGCTTGTATCTCCTGGAGATACACACATCTAGAAGCATCCAATCCCTTCAGTTTAATTGCAGCAGCAATTAGCTTCTGTACCTATCCATAAGGGGCAAAGGAAAGCTAAAGGTAGTCAAAGCTACAGACCCCCTTCATCTCATGAGTAACCATGATATGAACACAGTTTTTCAAAGGAAGGTGTGCCCTGCCTGCCTGGTCATTTTATTTCAAACTGAAGTATGGATCAACTATAAAAACATTTTAAGTAGACACATCCCACATACACTCAGTATTTTTATTGAAAACATTGTTATAGAAAAGGTTGCTTATTTAATCCCAGCATGAAAGACAAATTAACACTTCAGTACAAAGTTAACAAAAGCTTACTCAAGTGGTAATCTTCAAGAACTTTCCCTGTGAACCCCAAAACACCCTTGCACAAGTGTAGTGGTGCTTTTAATCTAATTGACATTTCTAGAGCATCTTTTTCAAGTTCCTATCCCATTCGGAGGGGGGGAGGAGAGGAAAGTGTCACTCACTGGATATTTAGGAGAGAATCAAATGAGGATAATCCCCCTTGGAGAGGCACTGGTGGAAGCTGTTTTCTCCCAGGCTGAACACTGAATCAAAGCAACCTCTGCAGCAAAGCAATTCTCCAAAACAGGGATGGGGAATAGAACTCTAGAAAGTTTCTGATCATTATATAGCATCCATATTTTTCTAATGCAATTCCTCTTGACCAAACCCTCTGAAGCCTATGGGTTCAGAGATATTATTTGGAGACAACAGCAATGTACTTGTAAGTGAGGTCTGACTTGATCTTTACAACCTGTGTTATCATTACAATGATGCATTACGACAAACTAAATCTAAGCTGAAATCACTGAGCAAAGTGGTCTGTCCTTTAGAGCTCTATAGCTCAGTAGAATAACCACATTTAAAAATGCAATTCAGTTCCAAAGATCTAAAGTTTTCAGCTCTTTATTCCCTGTAGGAATTAGCTTACCAAATTGCTCAGTGTTTTACTCTTAAATGTGTGAATAACAAATCATTCTCTTCACTAGTTTTTAGTCGTATTGAATGACAAATAATTCCTAATGTTTCTTATTCTTGTCAAAGTGTAAAGCTTGGCAGTTAACAGAGGAACATCATAAAAAAGGAGCAAGACACTTTGATGTTCAGATGAGGGAAACAGCCACACAGAAGCACAGACTCAACATTATTCTACATGTGGATTTTGCAATTTGCACAGCAAATAGTAGTCCTCTCTCCCCGAGTTGCACCCATGGAGTGCAACTGATGGTTGCATTGTGGTTGCCTGTAACAGAGTAGATTCTGCCTGTTAATTCACAGGAACCCAGAAAGCAGTGGGTTTGCAACAAGTTAGGATTAACCCCGCAGTGATATGTTCTGCCAAAGCAGCATCCACATTGCACAGGCAACTTTTGTTTGTTTTTTTAAAGAGGCCAAATTTGTGGGTTCCACTATTAAAAACTAAAACCTCAGACTGTAACAAACACCAATTTAAGCCAGTCTTCCTCACTCCTTACAATGCATTTCCAGAACACCAACCCCTCCAGTTGTGCCAGGATTACTGAAGGAATTACCATGCTGTGACACAGATTAGGAATGAATCTAGAATAACACACCAAATATACTTTTTTCCCTTAAATTCAGACTTTCATTTCAGTTTGATGCTGCTGTACAAACATTTTTCACACCTGAGCTCAGAGAAGGGATTCCCAGCCAAGCATTGATGTGGTAATAGAAAACCATGCAAATTGATACTTCCTTGGATGTTTTGACTAGTGAAATCATAGCCTAGTACTGGTTTTAGCCCCTGTAAGTGACCAGCTCCTGCCATGGTTGGATTTCATGCTTCTTTCATATAGGGCTTACATAGCATAGAGTAGATGGACTGATCAAAGCAGTAAAAACCCCACCTGAAAGTCCTGCTCTTAATTAAGTCTTGTTCTATTTTCAAATTTCATCCACAAAAATCCATTCCCAACAGAGGACTCACATTCCTACCTTTGCTGCAGGATCACTTCCAAAAACCTTGCAATTACTTAGACTAAGTTACCTAGCCAGTGTTAGAGAGAAACTTATAAACATCGTGATTACAGTAACATTCAAACTATTTTTGCTAGAAATCCATGACCATAGTACGCTACTTTTTCTTATTACTAGCAGCAGGATATTTTAATTCTTTGTCACAGAATGGCTCACATTTCAAAACCTTGCCATTTGAAAAATATACAAGCAGCAGACAAACCAACTTAGGTATGTATTTTGAAGTTGCAAAAGATGATCGCTACCTCATGATAGTCTGGGCATTATATACAAATAGAACTAAATATTTTCCTCGAGGAAGGAAAAAGGCTAAGAAAGAGCCAGAGATTACTTTGAGGTTACTCTAAGTGCAGGTTGTTATAAATCAGCCATCGACAAAACCTCCCCTCAATTTCAGGCCTATTAATAGGTGCTCCTAAACCATTTGTAACAGGATACTTTATACAAAGAATTGCAACGATAGTGATCTATGTTTAACGGTTTACATACTCTGTTGAGCAGACAAAATACTCTGAGTGGTGACTAACCTATGTGCTTAATAACACATACCATTCAATCACCAGGATATTCATTCTTCTGAGCTCATCTGAATAACCCAAGGATATTTCTGTATGCCATCTGCTTTCCTTCTTTTGTTATTGCTGTTCAATCACTGCACTAAGATAGAAATACCCTAGGTGCAGCACAGAAGTCCTGACTCAGTTTCAGATACACATTTCACAATAAAGCACACAAGAAATATTCCCATATTGTCAAACCATGTCCAGCAAACCCTACACACTGCTCCTTTCTGTCCAGGGGCAGCTGCGTTCTAGAACTTATTGCAGGAGGATTTCAGCTCCTTTTCCGAGGAATAATTTTGTACAGAGTTAAAGTATTTAATTTCAGAGTATATATTACGGCAACTTAAGGCATGACACTGGTGAGCTCTGGCTTCTCTTCAATTACAGTTTGAGGGCTGGGAAATCCTCTTTAGCAATCTTTTTGCTGGGACCAGACTCCACAGCAAGTGGAAGGGAAGAAATAAGAAAAAAGGAAAACTTGGTAGAGGTCAAAATCACAAAGTCATTTTAACTAGTTTTCAGTCAAAAAGGTTTGAACAGATTTCCTTCTATTTACTATTGGTCATGCAGCACAAGTTTCTTTTGGGAAGCTCTAGGGCTTTTATGACACTAAGTACCCTCACAGCCTGTGTGAAACCTAACAGAGATCAGTGCTCCACAGAAGAGTACACAAAGACACTGCCTAAATAATACTGAGAGGTGGAAAAATGCTTCCAGGAGTCCAGAGAAAGCATTTATACAGAGAAGGAATTGAGAAATCCTCTGTCTACTAATGCTCCAGTGACAAGGAACAGATTATAGCTGTAGATAAAACCCTCTTGCCAGTTGCTGTTGACAGCAATCAGAGCCAGGTTCAAATAGCCAGAGCGACTCTTGAAATTGGAACAATGACATACAGCTAAACTCCAGCAGAGGATCCCAAAGAATGTTATTTCCTAAGTATCCTGCATAAAGTGACCTGCCCCATCTTTCAAAGCAGAGAATCAAGGTTCAAAATGACAAAAGCTCAAGAAGAAAATTATTAAAGCATCAACAGGTGACAATGCATTGAACACGTAAATGTGACAATTGCCCTGCACCTGTTCTGACTCCATTCCCCAAGTAAAATGTATCACGTCCTCCAGTCTCACTTACTACCCCCCCCACACAGTTCAGGCACAGTGTATAGCCCAGAATAGTCCTCAGGCAGTTTCTCTACACAAACTCAAAGTAACAGATACGCCTGGAGAATCCTCTACCTACTTCAGTGACACCAATTCCATCTCCATTAGTCAGATAACATCTCTACATGTCATCTTTTCCTCCCTGCTGAGACCCCTTTTAAGGTGTCAGTTCATTGCCATCTTGCAAGGAAGCACTTTGTGGCATCACCTGGAAAAGCAACTCAGCATGACAGAACCTTCAGTGGAAAGGTCCATCCACCTAGAGCTCTGGGAGGCAAGAATCTGCTGAAAGTTGGATGTTCTTCTACAACTTGTGATTTCTCAGCTCGACTCCACTAATGAAATAACTTTTCAGCTAGGTCTTTACTACCGATTTTTGTCAGCTTAGTTGGTGCCAGCTTGGAGCCATGTAAAGGAGAGCTTTGTAGTCAGTAGAGTTGTAACCAAAGCTTTTGTGGCAGAAGTGCACGTTGCTGATGTGATTTCTTGTTTTAAACAAAAGCAATGAAGACCTGTGAGAGTCCAAAACTTCATCCACATGACACAAGTAGATTACAGGCAGGCCCAGAATCTCTACAAGCTCAGGAGTGAGTATGTCACAAATCAAAGCCTTGTAGTGACATTGCCATGGCACCCAGCTGGTGCTCAGCAAGCCCTACTAACAGTAATCAGCACCACCCTAACATAACATGGCTTTGAGCTTGCTCACCCATGCTCTGAGCCAGTGTGCACTCCCAGACTACACTGGGGGACATTACCAGTAACTACTGCAGTACACCACCAAAGCCTTAAGTGAAAGTGTGACCAAGGCATGATGTCTCTAGAGGAACTGTAGGCAGGACACTTAAAGCCCTCCTCAGCCACTATCCTCTATTCAACAGAGGGGAACAGATTCATTTTGCAGGGCTGCAGACTCACATGAAAAGGGTGCTTTTCAAGATGCACAAAACAGCTTTAAAAACTTAGTTTCAGTTTTGAAAATTTTTCCCAGAATGACAAAACCCAGGCTTTGAGCCAAAGAACAAAGCTCTTACCATAAAAATTTAATAAAGAACAAAGAATATCTATTTCATCTCTCCAAGGTATCTATAGCATTACATAGAAAGGGATTTCAGCAGCTATTAGCTGACTAGTTACACTGTAGTTTGAGACACTCATAGTGCTCTACAATTATTGCCAACTCAGACTAAATTATTGGTTTCTCTAAAACTTAAGAGAAGTAAACAGCACTTAGGAGACAAAGACCTGCTAGTGTCAAGCTAATACAAGACCAGTTACTTCCCAGTCCATGAAACAGCACAGCCATACCTGTGTCCACTCCCCAGCATCAGCCTTTCCTCATCACTTCGCCTTTCATTCAAACAGTAGGAAAAAAATCAGAGATCTTGCGCGGATCTGGTTGAAGGCTGCAATGTGACAACACCTCATCTGAAACAGCAATACTAACGTATTTCTCAATCTTCGTGCCAGTGTTTGTTTACATCCCAAGCCCTCCCCCTGCACCTCCAGCACCAGTTGCAGTCAGCTGAGGAACAAAAACCACTACAGAAAAGGAAATCTGCAGTTGACCAGTGAAGCTGGTGAAAGGCAGAAGAGTGGCTCTCTCTTATAAGCTGGCACTGTTACCTACATGGCATGAAACCACAGCTGCCTTCAGAGCAAAATTCTAGCAGAGTACATCTTTGGGTTACTTATACCACTTTGGCTATGAGCTGCAGGCTACCTTGAGGGGAAGCCCAGAGCCCTGTTTAAGGAGAAATAGCCTTGTCACTTGACTTTCCTTTTAGGGACCTGCAGAAAGCAAGTCAAAACAAGTCACCTGCAGCTTTCCTGGTAGCTACTGAGAGAGCTTCAATTGAGATTTTGGACAACAGGAATTCAAGGCTGATTTGATGCAAGAGACAATGAAATAACTTTTTTTCACCAGTACTGGAAAAAAAACCAGGATGGCACACACCATACCACTGCTGGAGCCTAAGTGATAGGGAATACACAGTGAGTGCAACTGACTGAAACAAACAGTAGAAACAAACCACTGAGAACACTCTGCCCCACCCTGGGGTAACCTGATACTTCGGTTTTGTCAAAACCAGTGCTTATAAGGTAAAAGCCACTTCTTCAAAACATCCGAAACCAGCTCCTCTGTCACACCGCACACATTCCTTTAGATTAGGTACTTTGCAAAAAGTAATTTCTTGCAGCAACAGTGAAAAGCTCACTGCTACTAGAGCAGGAGGTCCCTGCAAACACCCCTGCCTCCCAGCTCTGCCAAGTGCCAACACTAGGCACAAAACTATTAACACCCCTCCAGCCACAGCAGCTCAGAGCCCAGCTTTCTCCTCCATCTCCTCAGGTGGCCTTTACCACCACCAGTTAACCCACCAGGCACCGAAGAAGCCCAGTTGATACCTTTACAACTCCGCATCCCTCAGGGCACAGCTGCCCAGTTCTCTCCACACAACCTATAGAGGTGCTTCACAAAGACTCCAACACCTTTACTTGCAGAGGGCTCATCTAAGCTTGTACCACCGCGGAGTAACAGACAGCATCAGTCAGACTCTCAGTAACAACATCTTGCATCCTACCTTGCAGTTTTAAGCAGGGTTGACCTCATTCCTCCCAAGGAGCCAGGGATCAACTTGCAAGCAAGAATTTCCAGTGCGCCAGCCACGCCCAATCAGGAGGCCTGCTGGAGCTGGAGCAGGTACAGCTCTGCCCTCTTCCCCTCTAAGGCCTTATAAACATTTCCCAGCAACCCCCACACATTCCACCTCCCTTTCAGCACCTGTCTTTGGTTGAAGGCTAACAAGCACTTCAGTTAACCCTTCGTGTCCAGACTCCCATCTATTCCCAGGGCAGGACTTCGCAGATGCTACCTGCCCACTGGCGAAACAGCTTGCTCTGCCACACAGGATGTGGCAGCTGCTTGGCTTGCTCTCCTGCCCTGTCACCTCAGGACAAGTTTCTTGATCTCTCTGGTGATCTAGTGGGCAAAGTAATCTTGGCCCAGCAAGCTGGGTAGGCCAAAAGTGCAGGCAGAAAATATGACACACTTGGGAAACTCAATACCCATTTTTTTTTCAAGTGGTTACAAAGGACACTAACATCACGATAACTTCTGGTATCTCAGCTACACAGACATCTTTTCAGGGCAGAGCTCAGTCCCCAGCACACAGCAAAGTGGTGGCTGTTAATCAGTTTCCCTCTTCTGCAGTCCAGGAGGGAAGGTTAAATGCAGCAAGACCTTATCTTTTGCCAAGTAGCCATTTTGGGTCTCTGTGCAGGGTGTTAGCAACATGGTGATGAATAAGGGAGTATTTCTCCTTGGCAAGGCTCTCCATCACATTAAATGAAGGCTTGACAGGCTTTGCTAAACGTAGCCTGCCCTGCATGTTGACTTCAGCAAGGAGTGAGCAGCAGCTCCGCTGCCAGGGTCATGGTTTCACGTTGGCGGTAGCAAAAACAACAGCACAAGGGCTTAGAGAAAGGAAAGCAGAAAGGCACAGAGTAGGTAGCGTCCTTATTGGAGAGGTACACAAGCCCACAAGTTTCAAAAATAGTATTCCATGTGTTGTTGTATCCTCCCTTCAATCACAGTGTCACAGAAGTCCATATCAAACCCTTTTACCCTTCTTGTTGTTCTCTTGCCATCCTCTAAATACCAATTAGGGAGGCCTGTCTCACAGAAGCTAAGCTGACAGTGAAACCAGTGGTATAATACAGTACAACCTACCCATGAAGAGGTCTGAATTATATTTTGCTTTGTGAATAATGTTCAATAGAAAACTTGTCAAGGCCATGTGCAACACAAGCTTTCTGCAGTCCTTTGTAGATACAGCCAAGGCTATCCCTGGCTGTGCTGGCCCATACAGTTTCTAATGTGCGTGGTACAGGTGATCCACTGCCAGTCGTGACAACTACTTCACCATCCAGTAATGTATCTTTTGTGGTCTCCAGCATATGAAGAGTTCTGCATAAAACTGAACACTCAATTTGCCCTGGATGTAGAAATCACACCTACAGAAGGATAAATAGCTTCAGAAAGCTATTCAGGTAGACAGAAGCTTATTTAAGACTTTCACTGAAATTATACAGAATGAAAAGGTAAAAAGTTCTTGTTAAAGCAGCTACAAGATAAAGAAGAAGAAAGACAAGTGACGGATCACTCTGAGTTTGTTGTATAGACTATATCGGTTCCAGGAAAAGTTAAGAAATTAGTCCACATCCCAGAGAAGAATGTTAATATTTGTAAATTAGAATTCCCATTGCTGATACGTTTTTGTGTCATCAAATTCCGTCATTGTTCCTCCTTTCTAAAAATATTCTGATGACATCTTAAGTTTTCTAAATTCTTTCATGAGGTTATAATGGATAAGACACGATGCTGGTGAGCTGCGTTATTCAGATATTCTTTTTAATATTCATGACATAAAGCTGTTGAACTAGGAAGTTGATTATTATTCTATGGGAACAGAGACAGTTTGGACAGCTAGATTGGTACCATTAGAAACAAAACAAAAACAAATCAAAACAAAAAATCCGTAACAGCAAAACAAAGACAAGCTTTTGCTAGGTCAGCTCCTGTGCATTGCCTCAGGGAAAATAGATGCCTCTGTTGATTTTGCAATTTTTATTCCTCATTTCAGGAGGAGGCATTTAGGAGGAAATTATGGATGTTTCTACTTGGAGGAAGTTTAGTTTTCAAACTGCTCTCCCTACACGGGCTTTGCACAAAAGCTCTCTCAGGATGCCCATTTGGTTCTCGTGCTGGGGGAGGGAAAGTTCACCATCCAGCTCTTCAGGATGGTGTGGTGGAGGATGATCAGGCAAACAAAATTGCTCTTCGTGTCTTAGGTTAGGAGGCTATTCCAGCCTGGGTGCACTATTTCATATCATTGCTTGGCACTTGCATCTGATCTAGTACCATTAGACCAAAATTCTTGACATATTATTAGTAGAGCATTGCAAAATGCTCCACACTTCTGAGAAATCCTTTCAAAGACGTCTTTCCTTTCACAAGCCTCATAGGAAAAGACAAAGGACAGTACCTGACAGCACCTGCTGAAATCTCAGGGCAATAGGATACAGCTGTAAGTATAAGAATTTGTTTGCATATATTCCTCCCTTTGCTTATTTATCTTCTTTATTTACTGCTTAAATATGAACTGATGGTTTACTTGTGTGCAGTGTTTCTTTGGCAGGGCTGCCAATGCAGTAAAGAAATGGGTGTCCCATCCAACGAACCAACAGTTATTGTCCCCTCTGCCTCCTGACTCCATAGCCTGAGGCCTGAGAGTCTCACAAAATTGCTTGTCCATCATGATGGTTTTCTTCCTCTCTTTATGACCTGTAACACAGCTGTACACTCACTGGAGAGTCAGGTTTGCCCAGTGCTATTTTGGATAGTGGATTTCCTGACAATAAAAACCAAACAAACCAACCCCACAAACAACAAAAAAAGCTCAAAGACCAGGTGGCTGGAGAAGGCAGAAGGGCAGGTGGACTTGAAATTTGCAGCCGAGCAGTTTGAGAGGATTTTCCAGCTGCTGTGCACAGACCCAGCAGGACCGGCAGCACCTGTACACCAGACTGGCTTCACCAGCAAGTAGAAAACACAAACCACAGCGAAGAGCTGAAAAGCCAGCCAGGGAAAGAGAGAGGAGTGTGAGTAGATGGGAGAGCTGCGGCACACCAGTGTCCCCAGCAAAGCCATCGCAGTTTGCAGCCTGCCAGAGGTTCATGGGGTGTGTGCTCCAGGCTGGCCACATCCTTGCAATTAGCACAGAACTGAGCCTCAGATATGAGCCCTTGTCATGGGTGACTGAGACTAAGTACATAGGCTAAGGAGGATACCCAGCTCCTAGGTGGCTCAGAGGGTCCAGCTCTGGAGAAGATTGTGAAAGATCGCATAGACCTGACTTTTATATCATGGCAGAATTATATGATTTAGAATATGTAAGAGAAAAGTATGTAAAAACCTATACATGGGTTAGATCAGCCAATAAAGTCTCTGATTGTATCTCAGAGGACATTGGCTGTGAGAGCAAATGAGTGCTCTCAACTGGCCAGGCTTTGCTGGCCCCCTTCTCCAAATGGAAAAGCAGCAGTGTCTTGTTCCCTCTTTCTTTCTACCTTTCAGGTGTAACTTGGGCATCACAGAAGCTGAATAGATGTTCAGTTTTGCTCTTGAACACAACCTGGAGAAAAATTGACGTTACATCAGAATTAATACAGCACTGTGGTGAAGAGAGACCTGCAATTTTCAGAGCTAATTAAAACATGTTTTTTTAAAGAACTTTGGATGCCATTTTTTCAGTTGGTTTGGAAACCTCCAAGTAATCACTGCCTACTCTCAGTGTCAGGAAAG
The DNA here is from genome assembly GCA_013396935.1 of Baryphthengus martii. Taxonomy (NCBI): domain Eukaryota; kingdom Metazoa; phylum Chordata; class Aves; order Coraciiformes; family Momotidae; genus Baryphthengus; species Baryphthengus martii. Next base: position 1,137,903 of record VWZK01017429.1, on the reverse strand, counting down.
GTTAAAATTATTCCAGTAAAATGAGTAATCTCCTAAAAATTCTACCATGCCTTGAAATGATATAAACTGTGAAAAATGCTGAAAAAGTTTGACTCCTTTCCCACCACTTTTCATTTTTATGCACTTCCCATTTCAAGTGGCCCAAGGAAGAAAGTTGTGAAGTTATTGTTCCTCAAGGTCTTTTCAGCAAGTCTGAAATGGAAATCCTGTGGCAAAGGCTGTGCCTGAAGTGTGTCCACGTAGGCAGACTTTATCTGAACGGTAGGATTATTTTAAAGTGCTTATCCAAATCAATCTGAAAAGCTTTAGGTAGTTTTAGCACATCCTTGAAGCCTCACATTACGACACCAACATGACTCAGTACGTCCTGCTGCCATCTTCCTGCTTGATTGATAATTAAAATAAGACAAAGTTCTGTGACAGGATTTCAGTGTTGATTTCTGTAGGAATTTTTAGAGAAAACTCAAAGTCTGGGGGGAAAAGACCCTTGAAAAAGTTTGTTCATTGAGATGTTCCCTAAAACAAAAGAGTGGTCCTTTTTTCCCCCAACAACAGTAGCAGTGAATGCAGCATGTGCAGACCAGTACTGCGAAAGTGGAGAATTGCTATTTTCGGTGTTCACATAGGAGCTAATCCCTGTCCTGCTGCAATCAGCAGCTCTGTTGAAGTTGATTGCCTCAAAAATTAAATTTAAGCCAAGGAACTCTGAGAACGTGTGTTCCATGTCTTAGCTGGGAGAAAATGGCAAAGGGTGGGTGGACGAGAAGCAGGTGTTTTGCTTTGCAATAAACTATGAGAGCATCCGTGGGCACCATGGGCTCAGGGACTATGTGGTGGCACAGGGTGAGTGGCTGCCGAATACCACTGAGACCCTGGAGAGCTTCTGGTCCAGATCTGTGCAAGTGGATGAGGGAGAAGAAGAGAACTCAGCATGGCTTAGTTTCCCATCACTTTCTTATTTCCCTATCTTATTTTTTTTGTTATTCATTTGTGTCATTTCTATGTTCTTTTGTCCTCCATGCTAATTTGTTATTCTATTATCTGTGGAGGTGGCTTCACAGCACAATTAAGGAAGAGAAATCAACATTCCCAACCTGCTGGGTTGTACTTGCTCTGTTAACTGTCTTCAGAAAATCTGTACTTAATTAACATAGAACATTAGGATGCCACTTTGGAAGGTTGTGAGACTGCTCTGTCTCAGATCCGCTGAACTGTTTATTGATCTTTTAAGATTGCCTGCATTTGTAGTAATTTTGTAGCATTATGGTTTGTATTTATGACAAAACCAAGATAACGGTGAAACGACAAAAGGAAAAAAAAAATCCCGGGTTTTCTTTCTTTCTCTGAAAACTAACAGATATTTATAATCTTCATTTTATTTATTTTTATTAGAATAACAGAGGAAATTTCCTAGACACAAAGAGCAGTAGATTGACCTTTGAATATTTCTTTGTCTTAAAGATTAATTTGTTCTGTTTAATTATTAGTATTCTTTACTGGGACATGCTATCTCTTTTCCTTTTTCAGACACATTCTACCTTCATGCTATGGAAATGACTGATCGAACTGATTCCTTCTGTACCAAATAAATGTTACACTGACTCCTCAGGCATTATTTGTGATGCAAATACTTGTTGGAAATTAATGAAAAGCCATATTGAAACCAGGAGCCATAGTGAACTATTCGAGGCTATAAAACCAAGATCTTAAATTTTTTCATGAGAATGCACTGACCCAAGATTTTCTTTCTCTTTTTTTTTTCACAGCCAGTGAGCACATTGCCTTGCAGTACATAAACATACCTATTTTGGTCAGGGAGAGAATTTATGTTATTTCTTCCATTTACCAGTATCTCTAGGATTGGTGCCAAGTTGCTGCTCTTCCTTCCCCTGGGACATCTCAGGCATCCCCACACTAACCCACTGCTGTATCTCATAGGAGGACCCAGAGGGAATCTTTAATGGAGATGTGACAGCAGGGACCCGCACAGCCTGCCAGGTGATGAGCTTTGATCACTGCCATGCCAGCGTGAGGGCATACCCACAACCTGGAAAGTGAAAGAGTCTTCACTCTTTTGTCAATCACTCTTGCATTTTTAATAGCCATCCTCAAGGCAGATTTCATAGGAAGTCAGGGCATCATGCCAATGCTATTAAGAATGTAAATACAGTAGTGTTTCTTATCCACTGCTTTCTAATTGCCTTTGCCCTCTGAGAAGACAGCTGATGTGAAGAGGGACCCATTACTTTGAAACCAGCTGGGTCGAAATCTATGCTAATAAACCTTTTCAGAGACCCCATTTCATAACACAATGATGCAAAAAGAAGAGTTCATCCAAGAGTTAGGAGCTCAGCTAATACTTCCCCTTCATGGAAATGGCCATACTGGGTTACATTCTGTTCCCACAGAGGTTTTAATTAAGAGTAACAACATCAGAGGGAAAAATATACATATTTACTGGTATGAATCCATAGTGGGGAAAGATTTTGATGCCCAGTGTGGCTACTGAGTGATTAAATATAGCTGTGGAAACCAGGAGAGGTCTTTCTGGCTCTACAGCCGTGAGTTTCTTCCCTGTACCTAGTGAGTCCTGCTGAAGGGGGACATAGGTGTTCGGACAGATGTCCTCAGAAAATCCTGCTCCCGTCACCAAAGAATATTTGCCTAAATTGCTTGCTGAATAACAAAGCCAAGTGAAAAGATCTGAATCTGCAAATCTTTATGTGTAGGAACAGTAAGTACCAAAAGAAGACAGCTCTCTGAGCTAAAGTGTTCCTTACATGTCTCTGCTCCACCAAGGGCATAGTACAAGTAGTGAAACATCCAACTTGAGGAGGAGGGAAATTTCCAATAAACAACTACAGGGTCGTTTATTCCTCTGTAAATCTAAGGTTTTAAATAAGTAAATATTTAAATAAATCACCACTGCAATATATGGTTACCAGCTATAAAAATAAATAAACAGCCAGGGGCATGGAGCAGCTCTGCTCTCTGACATTCTGTCACTCCTCAGTGGTACTTGCTCCTTCACCTTCAGACCTTCTTTTCCTCTTTGGCTCCTGCTTGATTTTCTCTGCAAACTGTATTTGACATTTTGCACGATGGACGTATTATGAAAAGAAAACATTTCATTGTCCTAATATATTCTCGAAAGCCTGATACCCTTCTTTTTTAATCATATATACCTGCATTTGTATGGTGAGTAAAGGTTTTCTCTAGGTAGGTCTGAAGACACTTAAAATTCATAAGCCATTTTCTGAGTCAAGACTCAGGTGCACATCCATTGCTATTTCAATATTTTATGGCTTCCTCTCCTATGTTTTTTTGTTTGCTTTTGAGTTGCTGTTTGCTCTTGAAATCGCTGAATCGTCAGCCTGATACTGCTAAGTGAGCTGTTCACCTGAATCAAAACTGTTGGCCATCTGGAATCCTGTTTGAAAAAAAGAACCCAGGTTGGATAACAATCCTGATTCCCCGCCCTGGCCTCCAATGAGGCAGAAAAAGATACACTGTCAGGGAGATGACTGAGAAAGGTTGTTATCTGCATTAGTGATGGGCTGTGATTATCACGTCCTCTGAGCTGCCTTCCCTTTTCCGATTAGCAGATGCCTTTCTGTGTGAAAGCACCAGCCGCTGTCTCCATCTTCTTGAAGACAGCTGCAGCTCCTTGGGGCAGAAGGACCAAGAGAACTGCAGCTGCTCTACCCCACACCAATGACTCCAGTGCACACCCAGCAGAGGCATCAAGAGAGTCCTCAAGACTGACGTTTGCACGTTACTAACCCTCACTGATATGGAAATTGCATAAAGCAAGCCCTTTGCTGAATCCTTTCTTTGCTCCTGAAGCTTTTCATAAGAAGGCCTCTTCCAAGGCCTCTCTGAATTTGCTAAAGCAAGATCTTTTCATTAGAGAGCTGGGCTGGAGATCTGAGATAATAATAATTGGAGGCTATTTACAGCAAGAGGATGAAGAGTGGTATAGTCTTGTCATCTCAGGCATGTACTTCATTGTTTTTCATCAGGACACAGCTGACAGGGGAAAAAAATCGACATTTTCATGCAAATATATATTTTATGTTGTGACGAAAACGGTATATGCATTTTCCCACAGTTAAAACAATTCTTGATTTTCCTATTAATACTCAGAAATGAAGGGGAAGCAGAACTGCTCGGGAAAATTAGCCTGAGATTTCTAGTCGTGAGATACTACTACAACTTTAGTCTGTTCCAATTTGAAATTGAGGAGACCATCCTCTATTTTATTTTTGGCCATGTGAAAATGCTACCAGAAATGCAGACAAAGAAAAAAAAAGAAAAAAACAACAAAAAAACCACCCCACAAACAAAGAAGATAAATCTCAAAGAGTTCCCATATTTGTTGGTAAAGACACACTCCTTGAAGTTGCTTGTTTCTTTCTCAGCATAAATCAACAAAATGTTTACACACATACTTAAATGCTTGTTACATTAAGAGCTGTCGTGGTTATTTACTCCAGCATTACTTGTTGGCTATCATGAGTTAAGAGAGAGTTTGTGTGAATACTGGAAATGGCCATCCATCACAGTGATTACATTGTTTTGAATAAGCCCTTTCAATCCAGCTCCGGAGAACTACAGACATCAGCAAAGACAGCCCGATGCACAAAGCAAGTGCAGAAATAGCATCTCTCTGCATACGATCTGATGGGGCTGCACTTAAACACACACAGCTCTGAAAATCTGTGTCCAGAAAGTCCCTGGAGCCCCTCCTAAAACATGTCACAAGCATCTCCTTGTCAATCTGAAATTCTATATCCATAAAAAAAGTTGCTGTCTCATTCAGGTAAACCAGTCTGAACATTTTGCTTGCTGTTCTTGTTCCCTATTTATTTTTCGGGTGACAAGTCACTGCACAAAAATTCTTGCTTTAACAGAATCTTCTGAGACAGCTGCTGAAAAAGAGCTGAAATATTTGTATGGTATTTCTGGAGGTCTCTTCCTTGTTGCTGTAACTTTCTGCACGTCTCCCCCTGCCAATTCTCTCATTGTCTGTGCAGTACACTCCAACCGAGTGCTCTCTTGGCTGAGTCTCCTGCCATAGGTTACTTGTCTGGAACAAAATTCAGTCTCCAGAAGAAAAGTAATAGAAAAAAAGGAGAGGTGGGAGTGAGAGACAACGACTCTTGGATGCTGCTGTGAATTTTCTCCTTCTGTCTGCACAACAATTCAGGGTGTAACACATCTTCCTGCCTGGTCTGACAATGAAATGGAAAATCATAAAACAGTCCTTCTCATTTTACTGGGTTAATTGTGGGATCCATTGTTTCAGTTGTTTGAGGAAAAGTTTATCTGCAGAGCTGCTACTTCCTATGCCTCTAAGCTGGGTAGGTGAGGAGAAAGCAAGGCATGGAGTGGCTAAGGAGCAGAGTCCCCCACTATGCATCCACCACTGCAGTAAAGCCTGTGCTGCAGGAGAAAGCTGGCAGCTGCTCGCTACCCACGGGGAGAGAGCAAGAACTGACTCAGGGTCACATCTGTCCTCTTGCTTGGAAGGAAGTGCGTGGTGGTCCAAGACTGGAGGGAGCAGTACTGCCCAGGTCTGCTACAGCACTCCAAGTTCACTGTTCTGGGTGAAATGGACCTCTTTATTTTACCTTGTAAAATTTCACAGATAAAATGTAATTCTTCACTTTCCCTTAGATACTACTATGAATGAAGAGGGGGACCTTGCTCCGGACCCTTGGAGTGAGAGTCCTCCACCCTGTTGCACAAAACACAGCGGAATTTGCAGTGCTAAAGTCACCCTCCATCTCCCTCTTCCAATTATTTCTCTGAAAGAGACAAATTTTATTCCAAAGAAGTAACTTAGAGCAGCATTCAGTGCAAAGGACACTCGACTAAGTGTCAAGTGTACTGCACAGAAAGGCTTCAAAAGGCATTAATAAAAAACAACTGCAGTGAGATATATTTTGCTCAGTGAAAAGAAACAATCTATGCAGTGAGTTGTGGGTGGGTTTGTGGCTTTGTCTGATAAGGGGTGTGATGCTGATAATGCCCTCCTGATGCTACGTAAGAAACCAGTATAAGGATGATCAGGAAAAGAGAAGATGCAGCTGTTGTAGAGAAAACTGCTTCCCTTCCCTTCAGCTATCAAATAGTCCATAATGGTGAGTGGATGTCAAGGGCCAAGAAGTGAAAATATTGTCAATTTTTTATGCTATTTTATCCAGGGACGGTTGGAAGTTTAATGTTTTTGGTTTTCTTTTTCTGTGAGAAGGAAGGAAAATTTTGGCTTAGTGAAGAAAGGAAGGGGATCTGTCTCTGTATACTATCTCTCGTCTAGCTGTGCACTGGAGATACGGAGTTCCTATAAGTTAACTCATTTTCACACTTCTTGTGTGTATTCTGATTGGGTGGTGATGATGCCATCCCAAATTTCCTTTACTGAACGTTCAAATGGATACCCTCCTAGCATGGAAATGGACAGTGCACAACCTTCCTGTCTCGGATCCTTGGTCTCCCTGGGGCTCTCAGCAGAAGGGGTGCTGCAGAGCTGTGTTTGCTGTTCCACCGCCAGGCACGTGTCTTGGGGCAAGCAATCTCACCTGAGGTAGAGGTCACAGTAGGTGTTCAGCCATTACCTCAACTTGGTGTCCAAGATGAGTTATAGAGGTAGGTACAGTGTTTGTTCAGGTGGCTGTACTAGCAGCTTAAGTACAGGAGCAGGCTGCGACTGTAACCTAGCCGTCTCAGGAAACTCCGGGCAGAAGAAATGTGTCTACTACACCCTAGCAATGTGGTAACTTCCTTTTTGGATATGGTAGCTCATGACAGGAATAAGAACCCATTAGGCATGAAAGGTATAGGGCCACTGAACTTGTCTGTGATATTATGGAAAGCAGGGGCAGCTGGGAAGCACATGAGGTCTCTCTGTTCTCAAAAAGAAAATAAAAAATTGGAGGCAGTATTTATGATTTCTTGGCTTGCATATATCTGCCCTTTAGGGCTACCCCCTGTGTGGCAGGGATCTGGGAAGCTCTGCTACAACCCTGTGGTGCATGCATTTTCTTTTCTCAATACCATCTGCTATACTGATTTGTTAAAAAGGAAAATCAAATCTCTAATCCACTGCTACTGTGTGAACAGAATCCTGCTCAGGGCATTAGCTCTGTCTCGTCAAGGAACACAATGTGCCATTAAAACAAAAAGATGCCTCCAGCTTTGGGACAAAGGAGCAATAAAAACCGAATGCCACCCACTTGTGTGTGCTCTAAGCCAGGGGACAGGCCCAGGGGAGCAGGCATATCTGCAATGTCTCCCTCTGGTGTGTGCCAGGCTGGGAGAAGATGTCATATGAAAGCAATACTTCAAAACCTCCTTTGTTTAATTCCAATTCTTCTTACTCTTTTTATTTTTTTTAATTTTGTTTTATTTTTCTTTTTTAAAGCACAAGCAGTTCTGCAGTAGCTTAGAAGAAAGAAATTCCAACTTGTCGCTTACTGTGAATCTCCCATGCATGTCTTTGTAACAAGGCTGTGTGTGTTTGGGAAGACATATATATGCCATATCTTCACAACTAATCACACCTCTCCAATTCCGCCAGTGCCTACAGCTAGGGAAAATAAAGCAAATCTACATGAAATCAGGATTCCCAGCTGTTGTAGTATTTAAAGGTCTTCCCAAAAGCTCATCTCTTAGAGTCCAGCGAAACAGTAAGATTTCCATGTTGTTCTTTCATGAATTTCAAACACCCATGACTTTAGATGTACCCAATTATTTTGGGAACATTTGGGTGGAAAAAAATGGAATACTTGCACCAGGAAGAAGATCAATAATAACACAGTTTCCTCCAGGTGCTTAAGGATTTTCTCTTATTTTCTTCTGAAGGAGCTTTGTTGGTCTTGCAGCTGCTGGATGGCAGATGTGGATTTACTGGGGCAAGCCCCCCCTTTCTCCTCCTGAGTCCGTGCTGGCCTCAGTGCTTGTACAGATTTCCCTTTAAATACATGGCTGCATATGCGTCATGGATGATGCCCACTTGTTTGCTGGCAGCCTTGTCTGCAGATGCAGTAATTAATCACCGAGTGACAGGGTGGCAGTGCCCCTCATTGACTTTGGGTGATTAAGAAGGGCTCGCTTTCTCCCGGCCTGACAAAGAAAAGCAGCGAGCTGAGAAAGGCTGCTCGCTTTGGAAAGGCTGCTTTGGAACCGCTGCAAAATCCCACATAACCAATGACTCCGATTTCCGATGCTCTTTTCCATACAGAAGTATCACTTAGTGCTTTGCAAACCAGCAAGCTGGGTCTCGGGGAATGTGCAAACTCCGGTCTTCTACAACTTTCCCATTCACCCACTCCCTGAGGCTCTGTCCTGGGCAGTGGGTAAATGAACAAGAAAACAGCAAGCCCAGCATGTTGTATGGCTACCAGACACCAAGCCGTTGGAGAAGCTGTGTGGTACAGCAGAGGATTTTTTTCTGGGGGAAGAGCTTTTATTGTTCTGGGCCAGATTATTTGCAGCTCCATGAGGTATTAAAAATACAGTTGCCACTATTGAATTTTGGTTTCTCAAAGTGCTAATCTAGTGCTGGAGGCGAAGAGGAACAGGAAACTGTTTTCCGTGGCATGCATTTAAAATCAGTTCCTGAGCGCCTGAGTTTGGGCAGATCTCCCACCCAGCTAAATGAGAGATTTTTTTCTGGATAAGAAATGTTGGCATTTGGCTATAAGCTGCTATTAAGAAGGAGAGCAGTTTTCACTCATGAATATGCATGTGGCTATATTGAAATGTGTATACTATCAGCATAAAACTTTGCAAATCATTTATTTCAGTTTATACTAGGGAAATAAGGCAGCTGATCATTACCATCCTCACCTACCAGCACTCACATTTACCCAGTGACTTACACAGGACAATCAGTCTACCTTTGCTAGCTGCTATTATCCCTCTTTCATAGCAGAAAGAAGCATTTCTCATCCTAGTAGTCACTTGCTTTCACCTGCTTGGATGGGAAATAGCTTTTTCATTTTCTGTTCTTTTAATGATCTTGATATAATTGTTATTATTCCAATGGATAAAAAGAAAAGTAATTAGACAGATTCCACTGAGAACAATGAAACACAATAACAGTGAAGGTGCTAACCTGCAGATTAAGTACATGGTGGATGGTATCATTGTCTATCTGGCTTCCCTTTGAATATCTATTGTGGAGGTAGGTTTGTAGAGGTCGTCTACAGGTCTGAGAGCTGCCTAACAGTCCTCATGTGTCGAGGAGATCAGGCTGTTAGGAGTTATAGACCACTTCTGTTGTTCCAGCACTTTGACAGGCTAAATCAAAACTGAGTATTGTCTGAAATAAGTTTGGTACCATTCAGATCAGTGGAGAGGAGAGAAGTCAAAAAGCAAGTAAACTCCCATGGTGTGGCAGATGAAGCCATGTAACGAGTAAACCTTCCATTGCCCACATCAGAAGTTGGTGTCAGCCACGTGGTCACAGCAGTGGCAATCACACATCTATTCTGTTTCAGGCAACAGAATATAAAAATACAGATCCAAAGGTCAGTGACCACGGCAAGGATACATTCTAAGTTCTGTGTTTTCTGGAGGGCTTGCGAAAGTTTTATTTGTTTAGTTCTAACCTCTTGCCTGATTAATCCATTTTAGCTTCTTCTTTAACCTTAGTCTACTTTCTTTTTGATTTGTACCTTAAGTCTGATTTCATTTGGTGTCCTTAACTCTTGACCTAGGTTGTGGGGATTTTTAAAGGTGTATTTCTTTCTTATTTTTAGCTTTAGTTCACTAGTGTCAATGGATTGCTCACAACCTAAGCTCAGCCTTGATGAAAACAAGAGACTAACTACTAGTCAGCCTCTGGGTTTGCCAGACATTTACAAAAGCATCACATTGTTTGGCTTTCAGTCCTCTTAGTGTTTAAGAGGATTTCATGATGGTCTCTATCAGAAAAAAAAAAATTAAAAAAATAAAATAAAGACTTCAGGACGTCTACCTTGAACAGCAAGCACATTTTGTCAGCTAATAAGGACCTCCTGCTAGTTGTAATTATGCTCTTCCCAAACTTGCATGAAATGTGTGTTATATAGACAGGTCCTTACTCTCAATGGCCAGAGAGGCCCTGTGAGAGAAAGAAGCAATGTTTTACGGGTGGAGATTTGGCACAAAGAATGGGGTCCAAGAATCCACAACTCTGACGAAGATCTATGGGAGCTGTAATATCAATAATGAGCTCTCAAAATCCTCTGAGACTGACTCTAAAATACCCTCAGACTATCCTCTGAAGTGACAATATCAGAGAATGAAAGCAAATATTAAATTGGAAAAGTACTCTAGAGGCCCTCTGGCCCAATACCCCGTTCAAAGCTGCTGTTGGAAGTATAATCCGTTGAGGATCTTTTAGTTTGCCTTTAGATACTAAACCGATGGTGTGCATTTAGGTCATACTCCCAGTCTTTCCAGTATGACTGGGAAAGCTTGAAAAAGACTTTTGAAGGAACAAACTGACATTCTTACCTGACTGCGTGCTTCAAGAAAATGAAGTTTAATGGTATTTAGTAAACTTGGTAGAAATCACCATAAAACCCGAAAGCTGGCAACACCAAATTTGAGAACACTCATCCTAAGAGCTCTACAGATACTTAGTTTTTGGGCTTTGTTTGATAAAAAAAGTCAAAATTCAAAACAAAGAAAAAATATCTATTTCTCTTGAATAAATAAACAAATAGGGTTTCACAGACACAGGTTGGTGTAACGGTTCTGCACCATACCAGCTGAAATCTCGATTGCAGTGTCCCTCCTCAAGGAATGAAAAACCATAGCAAGGCTGAAGTTTGCTCCAACCACCAATCTAGCATTTCAAATAACTTCATTTTAAATTGCATGAATCCAAGAGGTTACTTTTAATAATTGAAGCAGAGATTGTTCCAGGAGGATTAGAGCAAGTGTTTAGAAGATAGGAGTTCTTTCATAAAGCAAAAATAAAAAAATACTCCTGACAAGTTGAGTGGTGCTATAACACACTACTGCATTATCATGTAGGGAATAAAGACTGTGGCATGAAGAAAAAACTGAGCACTCTGTGATAGGAAAGATCTTAATCACCTCATATTACAAGGAGGACCAAACCACTGCAGGATTTGTTAGCATCTGAAAAAAATTAAATGAAAAAGAAAAAGCTCTATAATACTTTAAAGAGATATGTCTCTTGCTAGTGGGAAATTTGAAAGTACTTAAGCAGGCTATATTGTACCTTACATTTATGAAGCTCACGAGCTGAGGCTGTGTCTTTTCCCTAGATGCAGGCTTGAGCAGGAAGGTGTCCATTCCTGTAGCCTGGGAGCAAATATCCAATTCTTGCTCTTGCATGAGTGGCAACAGCAGCTGCTGGCATCCAGGCAGGGCTTCAGGAAGGCACTGAGTTCAGATCATTGTCCTCAAGACAGGCCTATATGGTGCTTAGGAGTATCAACTATTTCTATTATTCACATACTGATGATGTTCTGAGCCTCCTAGAGCTATGCAGGCAGTCAGCAGGGGGTTTCTAATCCATTCAGCTATGAATGTTCAGGTTTCTGGGTCTCAGTCCTGTTCACAGCCATCCTTGGCATCTCAACAGCCCAGATGGAAGTGGTTGTCCCCACATCTCCTGCTTTATATAAGCTCCTGGTGTGGTTGTTTCCTTGCCCCACGCTAATCTGCTAGCGTTTGTGAGGACGGTCTGACTGGTTGCAACTGCTCCCAGGCTCTGGCATTCTACCAAAGGATTTTCTTTGCTCCATGCCTTTCCTCCCTGTGAAGGTCCCAGTTTCCCATTCTACTACCACCTCTGCCCAAAGAGAAGTGTTCACACCTCCTTAGAAACTGGCCATTAGTTTCTAAATGTTTTACTGTCCAACTCCGTTTAAACTGCTTGATTAACTTAAGCAGGTTGAACTGTTTTTCCAAACTGGACAATAAAAACACAGTCTTTAAAAAACCCCAAAAAATCACAGAAGCAAACTGTCTTTGAAACTGCTTTCTCTCAGTTCTAGTCGAGCTCAAGATATCTGAGACTGAATTTCCTATGATGTTCTCCTGCCGTGAAATGCATGCTGCAGGCTTCAGATAGCACTTCTCAAAAAAGGAGGAAGCAGCTCCTTGTATATTAAACCAGTGGCAAGTAATTCCGATGCTCTTTAAAAAAAAAAAAGAAGAATTTTATATCCTCATTCTGATTCAGCAAGTGCATATCTCAGTTCCCCAATGAAGGCAGAGGAGTCAGATGAGATTTGGGGTTTTTTTTGTTTGCTTACTTTTTAAAATTTAGTAATGAAAAATAAAACTTGTAAAAATGAAGAGTGTGCATATTTTTCCTTCCTCTGTAAATCTTTCATCCCAGTAAGACAGGCTGCCCTTACTCCAAATCTCCTTGAGCCCACTGCATATCGAAAAGCCTTTCTCATCTTGTTACTACAGTTTTGGACTCAGCAGGTTTCTTTCCTCATGGGAGCGTGAAGATAACAACAAATAGTTGCACAGTTATAGCTCCACTGGTGGTCGTGGGACAGTGGGTCATACTACACAGAAACTGACTCCTGTGAAGTCCTGTTCATTTCTTTATGCTTTTCCTAAGGTTGTTATGTCTTTGTAGATAATTGCTTTTCTCTTTGCTGCTCACAGTTCCTTCTTCGTACACCAACCTGCTTGTGTCCCTTTTCCTGCCTTTCCCTGATGCTCCAGTGGAGGTGGCACAAAGTCTGGATACCTGTTCCAACATCAGGATGTGCAACTCTCTCTGAACAGGGGATGTTTCCAGAGGAAAGTTCATGCCTCCTCAAGAGACTTGCCTCTGCCTCAGGGTAATGTTCTGTTCAGTCCCAGAAGTTCACTGTTGCTGAGCTTCAGATGAATTTCACACCTGGGGCTCTCCCAGTAAATCTGTCACTTGAGATTCCCACTTTGATCAAATACCCCAGCACAGCACAAGTCAGTATTTTAGAAGAGGAACTGCAAATCATGGCTCTGTCAGCCTAAGATACGTCTTAGCAAGCTTCTCTAGGTCCCTCTGACCTTCATCCTGTGCTTCCTTTTGCAGGAATCCAAACTGCTCACATCCCGAATATGCCTATGGCAACACCTTACCATCTTCCTTGATGTGTACAGAGCATTGTCAACACCTGAGAAAGGAAAAACAAAACCCAAGAATGACATGAGAATGGAGAACAAGCCAAAAAGAGAGATCACACACAATCCTTCACTCATGCTGTTTCTAAAGGAAACTTTAGAAAGGAGCTTCCTCTTTGTCCCTCAAACCTGGTACAATAAACCACAAGTCCAATTCTCAGCTGCTATGTCTGAAGCAACTAAACATATTACTGTATAATCATAATAGAAAAATTTTGCTGAATGTGGAACAAAATCCTCAATCTTTTCTTAGTTATCATCTGGAGCAAGACTGATCATTTTCAAGTTTTCTGATTGGCTTGCATAGACAGTAAAACTGACCTCCAATTTTGTCCCTCAGAGATATCTAAAAGAGATTTATGAGAGTATAAACTCAGGTAAATCCTTCTGCTTTCAATTCATCTTAAAAAGTGCTTTTAGCTGATATAAATTAGACCAGTTCCTCAAGCAAAATAACAAAGTCTAGTAAAAGTATATTCCCCCTCTGCTAGTGGCATATCTCCAGTAAGGTTTTTCCTAAAAAGCAAGTATATTTCTTAAAAGAAAACCTACCTCTGCTTGTTCATTTTTTTTAAAAAGCAGCAAAAAAATGGACAACTAAATCTGATCTCACAGCACTTTAGCATTTTGCATTTTTATATTGTGTAATTGCTCAGATAGCGGGTTCTTGGCAACACTTGAGAAAATGTGACCTTTGAATTTTCTGTTGTGACTTTTTTAATCAGTCAACTGGGGAAACCTTAAAAGAGAAGTTATCTGAGATGTTTTTTAGCAGGACCCTCCTGTGGATTGGAAGTTATCAGCATCTTCCAGCTGATACGCTATAGTTTTGAAAATGTTCTTTCTTAGGCGATTGCATCTGAAGTTTTGGGGCTTTGGTGATGAAAGAAAGGATGACTCATTTGCAAGCATTTTACAGGATAGCAGCAGTTCTCTTCTTAATCCATTTGGAGCAAGGAGAGCCAGAGAAATTTTAAATACTGTGTTTTCATTACAGTGTTAGTTTTATTCATGAGATTCTCATTGACCTTTTAATTCATCTACACAGCTACTATGCCAGAATTTCCAACAAACTCAAAAAGTCTTACTAAAATTTTCTTTCCCCCCCCAAAAAATCCTCTTTGGCTTCAAGTGGGTTGGGAATTAACTGTGAGTGCTTTTTGTTCTGGCCTCTACTCAAACAAAGCAGTATTTAGGTAACATTTCCAGTTATGATTCCTATGACCTTCCTTCCATTTGACAGGCAAACTGGGAAATGTGTGTGTTATGCTAGAGGCCTTTTGATAGTTGGGCAGACTTTACATTTTTTGATGCAGTACATGTTTAGTAAATCTTTAGAGTACACCACCTGCATTGTGGGACCCACGCAAGGTGGTCTGATCTCCACTGTCCACATACTCTGTCAGTGTAAATGGTGTTTTAATCTCATTTAAGACATCCCTGAGGGATTCAGGAAGGATCAGCTGCTTCTGATAACTGGAAAAAATAAATAAATTCCAAAATGAAGTATCCCAGGCTAATACTCTTTTGGACTGACTTTACAAGACTTTTTTTTTTTTTTTTTCCTTCCCTGTAGGATTGAGGTGGCAGTAAGTGCCATTGAAAAGTGACAACTGATCTCTGATGGTCAGGAAATGTCCTGCTGATACTAATTTGTGTCCTGCTGATTTTATAGATACTGTACCAAAGCCACAACCACTCACTGGGAATTTGCTGGAAATATTCCAAATATAAAGGATAGAAGGATATAAAGGATATGAAAATTGAACTGCTACCTAGACAAGCTATATGGAATAGCCTTCCTTTAAAAAGAAAAAAACAAACCTTTACCCAGATGTTTAAGATAACACTGGTGTTAGTAGTGTCCAAGGAAGTTATATTCTTAGAACACAGCACTTAGCCATCTAATGGATTCTATTTATCTAAAGAAAACTGGGAAATGCTGTTGTGGTACTTGCTGTATGTGTGCATGCATATTGGCAATTCATGTAAAAGAGCAGGGAGCACCTACTCTGTCCTTGTCTGTTACCGAAATTCTGCCTCATGATTTCATTTGATGCTTGCAAGTTCCTCTCACAAGGGAAGAGAGAATAATCATTCCTTATTCACTTTTTCCTGCCAGCCACTGTTTTACATAGCTCCATCACTTCTTCCAGTCAGTTCTTCTCAGAGTTGAAGGCTTCTAGCCTATTTAATCTCTCCTAGCCCAGAAACCATTCCATGTCTTTGCTTGTCTTTGTTGCCCTTCTCTCAATCTTCACTAGTTTGATTCTAGTTCATTTTGAGACACCATGACCTGCAATGCATGTAGGATTCAGGATGTGGGCAAATCTTGGGCTTATTCAGTGTCACAGTGCTGCTTTCCCCGCTGCTCTTGGTTGCTTTAATACTTTACGTTCTATTTACCTTTTCAGACTGCCGCAGGGTAATGAACAGATGTTTTTGTTGAGCAATCTGCAGTGACTCTATGATCTCTTTGCAGAATGATAATAGCTAATTTAGAGCTTATCACTGTATATGTGTATTTAGTGTTGTTTTTCCCATGTGTATTACTTTGCATTTATCAACATTGAATTTAATGTGTCAGTTTATAGCTCCCTCAGAACCCCAAGATCAGTTTTGGTTTTTACTAGCCTGAATAATTTTATACCATCAGCAAAACTCAAGATCATCTGTAGGGCTAATCTTATTTAATATTTTCATTAATATCTGCAAACAAAAAAAAGTTTTAGTGTGCAAATTTAATTTGCTAATAGTTGAGAAACCATGTTCATTGTAGAAGATGCTCAGCATATTACAGATTAAGAACTAGATGACTTTGGGCACTGGAATAATGAAAATGAAAATAAATGCAATAGTGCAAACTGCAAAGTCATTCTATTTATTACAATATATTAACATTGTAAAACCATTATGCACATTCAAGAGTGTATAAAAAGAGTTCAGCAGAGGAAAAAACAGCCTGACACAGAAATCAAACTGCAAGTGGACCCTCAGCCACCGGTGTTATGCAGCTATAAAAAGCCAAACCTAATCTTTGGAGATAGCAGAGCATGTATATCCTGCAGAGATAAAGAAGGATCAGTATTATTATGAGATGCTGGATTGCTAGGTGTACCTCTGCTTACTCATGTCCATTGAAGATTCATTCAAGTTGGAGATGTGCAGGTCAGATAGCTCGTGGACTGGGAAATTTGTCTACAAAAAGCATTTCCCTTTATAAATGAACTGTGGAAACGAACTCTGCAAGCTAATGGTGCCACTGGCACAGGAGCAAAGAAGCGTAAATTGATCATGAATAGATTAAAGCTTGAAATTAACTGAAGCTTTTTAACTATCAAAGGGTAAGAAGCAATTTTAAGATGGAGCTTGAGGTCTTTGTGAAGGAGTTGGATTATATGATTATCCCCCTCAACAGGAGGCTGACTCTGCTCACTGAGAAGCCATCTTCTCAGCAGGAGTGAATTCCTCTTCTTTGGCATCATGCTAGTGGTGTTTCAACCCCGCATCACTACTGGAGGATGATTCAAAAGATGCCTCCTTGCTGCTGTAAACTCCACTGGCTGTAGGAAGCAGCAGGGGACGTGTCCTGCTCTCGAAGAAGCTCTGGATAATGCTGCCATAAAGCTCCTTGCCATGATGTCAAGAGCTGGCAACTAACAAGCTCAGATAATTTTCAGGAAGCTATTTCTCATTAACATTTCTACATATAGATGAAAAATATTTAAACAGTAACACTGAATGCTCGAGTCCTCTTCCTACAAGTGAGCCCATGCAATAAACATGAATAGTAAGGGTTTCCTTACTGCCTATTAGAAGTTCTTCAGTGGTTTACAGTGTGAGATCATTTCAAGCTCCATATACATTTTTAGGTCTTCGGTTTTGGCTGTTTTCCCCATCAATAGCAATCAGTTTTTGTGAGTTATAGAACTAAGGGGTTTATATTGTGGATACCTGAAAATCAGGAACCAAGTCAATCAAATATTTTGTTTTCAAAGTATATATTTCTCTAACTCTTCAGTCCACAGTTGTCTTGATTTTGAGAAGGAGATTTAGTGTTACGAAAAACAAAATCACTGCTGCTAGATCCTACTGTTGGGGTTTTTTCCTGTTTTTTTTTTTTTTCTTTTTGTTGTTTAGTTGGGTTTGTTTGTTTTTTAATACATAGGTCCTTTACTTACAGTGACAAATTTCTTGTCTTTGCATGTGGTACTTTGCAAAAGCAGAGTAAATATAACAAGAATACTGGTATAATCATGAATGCCATGGAGAGCTCTGAAACGAAAACACTCCAGAGTAAAACATGCTTGGAAGAAAAGCTGTGGCAATGCAGCAATCACAATATATTCAGACCAAAATGCATTGTGCATTTTTCTTCTTTTATCTTTTCTTGGAGCGAAGGGTTCAGTGTGCTTTCTACCAGCTGACATGAAGAGGACAAAAGCTCCTTGAAATCACACTTCTACCGAAAGAAATGTTTGGCTTTTCTTTTCTTAGACTTTAGGACAATTTAAACCTTGTGGCCATTAGGACAATTCTAGTTCAAAGAGGCTAGACTGAAAAGGTAATTAGGAGATATTAGAAGGGATTTCTGTTGGGTTTCTTCTTGCTTTGTTTCTATTTCACAGCATGGTGAGCATAGGGTCTTCATCAGACCCTTCCAGCCCCAGGGCTTACTAAGATAACATCGCTTGCTTGTCTAGCTAGGCATGTAAACCATTCACGTGTTCGCTTCACGTGCTCTGCTGAGAGTACGGATAATAACAAATTGGTGCTGTCTCAATGGATTTTATGTACAACCTGAGGCAGAGATTAGAGTTGGGCGCTTTTTTGTGCTTTTAGTGTAAACCTTATTGAGAAACTTGCTGTCATACTTTATATTCCATTTATTTTCTTAACTTTACCTAAAAACGATTACTAAGTGAATAATAAATGCTTCAATTAAACACACAGATTGTTATCTAGGTCAATAAATTGCTTTCAAACTTTGGTAATGTCTGCTGATGATGTAACGATTCTGGAACAAACATATATGCTTTTAATACATACTACTGTTTATTAACTCTTTATCGACCATTTTCAGATATGTCACTGCTAACATAACAAGTAGTAAAAATCTAATTGAGAGCGCCTGACATAGGTAACATCGTTTTGCACTACTGAATTCTCCAAGTAAATCAGAAAGAAAATGGCCACGGAGTATCTTAGACAAGTAGGAGAGAAATAGACATTTATATTAATCTAAAAAAATTTTTATGGAGTTAAGGTGGGATATAGAGCTTGTTCCATTATCAGTGGAAAGGATAAGCATGAGCAGAGAACAATTCATCACACCTATCTTTCCACAGGATTAATTTTCTTCTGTACTGAATATAAATTGCCCTGAAAAAATAATTTTGACAGGACTGGATATGAGCACCATATCTGGACAGAAAATTGGCTAACTGATGGTAAACAATGGGTAGCGATAGATTTTTGAAGCATCAGATTGTCAGATGTAGCTAAAAAAGATAGCAGAGGAATCTGTCTTAAGATCTTATTTAACATCACCTTTAGTGATCAGGAAGAAGGCATGAGAAGCGTATTAGCTAAATAGGCAGATGGTGCTGCCTTGGAAGCAAATCAAACTTTTGAGATGACAGAAATATTGCAAAAGATCTGCAGAAGTCAGAAAAAGGGATGAGGGACAAAAACAGAAACACTTTGAATTAGTGGAGATTAAAGTATTGAGGGAAAAATGTCCCAAAGCACTGAGAATATCATGGACACACTGATGGAGAAGGAGCAGTGACAGCAAGAAGAAATGTCTTCAAAACAGTACAGCTCTTCGGAGCTAATGATGTTGAGGTATCTGTGATCATGAAAAATGTAAGCAATATCCTCTGTTATGTACATTTTTCTTGCAAAAATGTCATGGCCATCATCATCTTCTACCTCTCTCGGCCCTAGATGAAGAGCTAAGGCTGTGCATTTTACTTGCTGTCAAAATGGTTGGTCAGGGCCAGCCTGAAGCCCACTATTTAGCAAGCCTAATTAAGGGTAGATTGGCACACTTCCAGTTCTACCCTGGATTGGGAAAAACAGTGAGTTACTTTCAGGTCAGATGTTTGTTCACACCCGTGTGGACTGCATCAGTCCTTGTGCTGTAGTAAGCACACAGCTCACTAGAGACATTGGTGGATAAACGAAGCACCCAGCAACTACCCTTTGAGTGCAGTGATCTAAAAGCCCAGTATCTGAAAGGAATGCTAATTATTTCACTCAATCACGTGAAGCTACAGCCATGGAAATAGCTGATGGACATTCTGAGAATCTCTGCTCCTGTCATTAAATTATGCCAATCTACGTATGTATATGAGCCACACATAATCTGCACAGCATATGTGCTTTCTTCTCAGCTAGTCTGGGTTAGGATGAGGATCTTTTTGAGGCATCACTGTGATGCAGCAGCGTTGCTCCTGCAGCCTCCTAATCTAGAGTATTTTCCTGAACATGCTGCCCAGGGCACTGCAGCTTTCCTGATGGCCAAGTGTGGCAGCAGCTTCTACTGTGCTCCACCCTGGTAGGATGCTTTCAGTAGCTCAATTTTCCACACAAAATATGACGATTTAGAGAAACAACTGACATAATATACATTTAAATTAGTATTTTGAAGTTGTTATGGTGAAATTTATAGAGCTACTAGTATTTCTAACCTGACTGATAACAGCATTTAGGGTACACATAGAAATCCAACAAGGGCAGAGTAGAAGAGAACATATAAAAGCAAATGCACAGTGTCCTTACAGTGTCCAGGTGAGGAAACTTTAAAATGCATAGACTCAAGGCATGGGAACCCGAACCAGAAATCAGATGTCTGTTCAGATGACGTAGTTCTAATGAGTTTGTGACACAAAGACTACATTGACCAGTTAACCATTCACTCAAGAGTTACTCTTTTGCAGATTAAAAAGGTTGACATTAAAGACGAGACATCTTAACTCAGCCTCGTATCTTTGTAGTTAATAGAGCAGAAGCTTAGCTAGCAAAGCAATTGCAAGGGCTATGCAAGGAATGAGTAATAGATGGATGTAACAGTGGTACAACATTGTGAATGGAAAAATACCAAAGATTTCAGAAGTGCTGGAAAGCTTCCTGTGTGTTCCTTTAAACACAGATATTTCCTAGATCAAAATCTTTTTGTGCTTGAGAGTCAATGCAGTGATTTTTATGAGGCAGGACTAAAAATCACACACAATTCCCAGTCGAAAAATGAAAGGTTCTGGTATTTCCCATTAATGTCGCCTACCCAAGACCAAAATGAGAAAGGGTTTGTTCATGTAAAACCCCCCAACAGAGTTTGAATTTTGTTCAGTTATGGAAAAGTTAAATAAAACACATATCAAATATAAATACATACAAATCAAGGTTTTAATCGGGGAGTTGATACAGCAGTTTCCATCCCCTACAATCAGCTCGGTAATTGCCTCACCTGAAGCTGAAATGTCATGTCTCCAGAGAGAAGGACCGTTATCTTTTCAAAGGCTGATAATACATTTGATAGAATATGATTCAGAAAGGCATGGTGGATTTTTTTTCTCATGGCATATTAGAGAAATTTTAGTGAGATAAGTGAATCCTTTGTAACTGTCCTCAAATGCAGAAAAAAAGTGAGAAGTGAATCGAGAGCCAGCTACAAATGTTTTTTATTATCATGGCAAGGGCAATGTCCTGTTCTGCTGGAACATGTGTAAACTATCACCTGTCACCCTAACGTCAGAGTAAATTCTGTATTGCTGTAGAAGGTCTGTGGTTCTACCCGCTATGAGAGAAAGAGCCCCTCAGGAGACACGCTCAGGCATGGCCTCAGCAGCAAGAATGTCATCTATCTTATGGTATCTCCCAGAGGAGAATCAAGTCCTGCTTATCTCACTGTTGAGATAGTAACTGTCAGAGGAAGCAAGGGTCTTCCAAGTCTTTTTCTTCTGTCATCATCTATTATGATGTTAATTTAATAAAGTATCTTTTAGGACTGGGATTGTTAATTGTAAACAGAGTTCTACATCATCCCCTTGCAGCTCGTCTGCTTTGAGAGGGCAAAGCGGTCACTTAAATTGCCAAAACGTCTTGCTGGAGAAGATATACTTTCACCACCCAAACATCCTATGAATCTCTACTATTCATCGTGCGTATTTACTGATGTATGCTGCTAGGATGTGGCATGCATGTTTTTGTAAATGGGAATTCTAGAGTACTTTACTTTTTCTTTGATTCCTACTTTTATGGTTGGAGTGAAATCCCACAACCTGAATAGGTATTTATTTTAGTTTCATTGCTGTCAGTGTCCTACATATGACTTACATCACACTGATCAGCACGGACAGAGTTCTCAAAGAGTGTAGTGCAGAGATCTTCTCCAGTGACTCTGGCAAGAAAGTAATGAAGCACAGCAGAGGAGAAGCTCGAGCATAAGGCAGGAACTCAAATCTTTCCCAAATTGCACTGCCCAGAGGAAATACCAAATCCCTGTGTATAGGGACATCAGTCATTTTATCAGGCAGAGTAAATAGGTTGTGAACCAGGACTCTGCTTCTGACAACTCCTCAGTGCAGATAAAACCAATGATTGCTCTGATGGCAGATTCACTAAGATGGAAAGGTGTGCATGAGGAAAAGCCACACACATTTTTGAGACATACGGCCAATGTAGTAACTTTCAAACTGACTAAATGTAAATAGCATTCCTGATGTCAAATGTAGCACACTAAATACTGAACAATACGGTCATCAAGTATGGAAAATCAAGTTAAACAAACTGTAAGACTTTCTAGTTGGCAAGCTTTTGCTTGTAACAATATTCAGCACCAAAATGAATCTTTTTACTTTTTACCTGATGCCTGTTCCAAAAGGAATGTACAAATTATCTCCTGGCAGATTACTTAGATACTTACACTCACTCCTAATTTCATATAGAAGTGTGTGTGTCTCTAAAAGGACACATGTGTGAAGTCACACGTATGTCTTCACATGTGCAGAGACAGAATTTAAAATGCTAAAAACAAAATGGCAAATTACGACAATTTTCACCCAGTCAGTCAAACTGCTTTTAGTGTAAGTCTGTGCCTACTATACTTAGGTAAAATAGAGAATAAGTAATTACAAGCTCTAGACTGGCCCAGCTACTTGCAGCAGTACAGACAGCAAACAAATTTAAGTCATTATTTAGTAATACCCCAAAATACTATGTCTAAAGGTGTTTAGAACGATAGGAAAAAAAGCAACCTGGATATGCACTTTGTTTCCTAATGAGATATTCAGCAGGGCTATTATATTTTGTTACAGAAGACTTGAAAAAAAACAACTCCAGGGTAGGAAGTAGTGCCATTTGACCTCTTCTTTATGTGCCCAGGGTAGTGGCAGTGATGATGAGAGCCGTGGCCACAACCCCAAGCATGCAGGACTCTCTCAGGAGTCAGCTGCCACTGCCCTTGCTTGCAGCCTGTGCAGCGTGCATCAGTGGCTGCGTGAAGTTCAGAGCAGTTATGTGTTTTCTTACTTTGTGCCCCTTGTGATCTTCCATTTCAAGCTAACTTTTTTGTTCACAGTTACTTCTTTATTCAAGGATGAATTATAAGACCTACATAACCTAAGCGAAGCAGTGCAGGAAGCCTGGTTTGTTATGGACATGTGTCTTCTAGATCTCTGATGTCTAACAAGATGTAAATGCCAAATTAAACTTTTCCTTACATTGTTGTTTCTTTTAGATTGTTTGATGTCTGGTAAGAGTTGAAACAGCAGCTTCTCTCTGCTAATAGCTGCTCTTTGCTCTGTCTGACAACCTACTTTCAAAAGACTTGTAAGAACTTGATATATTTAAGAATTTTCCCAGCTGTCGAATTTGCTTTAAGTTGGACAGCAAGATCAAAAGTCATTAAGGGAGGACAGGGAAAGGAATGAACAGGCATATGCATACATATGCAAACCACTATGCAGGATAAAATTCACAGAGCCTCTGTTGAAACAAAAATACTTTGGTATGTTTCAGATAACTGCAGATTTATCAGTCTGAATGAGGAATACTGAACAGGAACAGATGAATACTACATAAATAAAGATCCTATTATCTTACACTTATGAAGATCAAAGGAGAAAAAAATTAATAAAGTGACATAATTGTCATCAGAGAATTAAATTATCGAATTGTCTCAGAAGGTAACAAGAAAATGTAAGCAGATAAGGCACTGATCTGAATCTAAAACCTTCTCACGCTGTCAGGTACCAGTTAAAGCTTGCAAAAGACTCCACCTTCTCTGACAATCATTTTGTTTATAAAGTGGCCACTGTTGGTTTTGTTAGCAGCGTCTTCTGACATTACTGGCCGATATACAGGTCACCAAGATGGATTTTCTCTAAATTTGACAGTAGTATCAGTCATCAAATTATCCATCAGCCTGATGGTGAAGATCATTAGCATATGCATAATTTTTCCTTGTATTATAATGCACCAATCAGAAAGAGAAGGCAGAGATAAAGAGGAGGCCCTTTCTATAATTGGCCACTACGTTGTATTCCTACATTGCATATGATTTTACAAGGTGGGAACAGCTGCTTTCTGGAAGTAGGAACATGATCCAGAACTTTACTTGCCTCCAGAGAGGAGTCTATTGCTGATAATTGCTAATTGCAGCTCAGTAAACCTAATGGATAGTCAATCATTCTGCTGCAAGAAGCAAAAGTGCATTGTGCATTAATAAAGTAACTTAATGTCACCATTCTGCATTTGCCACACTGCTTGCTTTGATCTCCATTAAATTGGATCATTACCTTAAACTGAAACTAACTAATTTTCCCAATTGTCTTTTATGAACAGAAAGAAATCATCCTGCTGCCATGGAGAACTATGAATATGATAAACATGAAAAATTAAAACCCATTTTTTCGTAATGACCTTGTGCCCTGCTGTTTCTGACGATGTACTGTAATGACTGACTAATAGCATGCCAAAGATGGACGACCAGAAGAATCAACCTGACAAATGCCTCTCAAGGAAACAAACCAGAGAGAGTTGGGAATATGCTTTTCTCAGAGTGTTTTCTTCAGAAATATCATTGCTTTTATCAGCAGGAGCGTGCAACATGATGTTCCCATGTGAGAGGGATATGCAAAAGTAGGATTATGCCATTATTTGCCCAGGGGATGGTGTGTGCTAAAACCTTATCAGAATACCTTGCTTCAGACAGGCTTCTTTGGAGCAGGGGCCTAAACTAATAGGCCTTGCTGAATATCCCCTGATCCTCCATCCTTGCAGGGCTGTAGTTTCCATGACCTGAGTTTTAAACATAAGCAATATGGGAGGAGGAGTTTTTGTTACAGGAAAATATATGGGATCTAGTAGGATTTTGAGTCCAAAAAGTTCCTACCTGCCATTTAAAGGCATACCCCAAGTGCCATGAGAGTGGATCAGGCAGAGGCCATCTTCTCTAATGTAAACAGTGAAAAGGAAGTTAATTTCCCTGCCTCTGCCCACAGGGCCTGCGCTCTCACCTCTTAAGAACTTGGCTGAGTCTTCACTCTGGGGGGAAGTAGGACTTCATTTACTGTATTTACTCACATCCATGTTGAGCCAAGCGTTTAGCAACACCATGCCTCATTGCCTGGATGTGTCCTTCCTTTTGAATAATAAGCCTCTGTCAGAAAAAGCTGGGCCTGTGTGATTTATTTCAGATTACTGCTGCTTGCTGGACAGCAGCTTGCTGACTAGTGTTCCCCAGAGTTTGAGGAGCCTCAGAATTTCTGTCTCCAGTGCCTTACTGGTGTGCCAGGAAACATTAAATGCTCCACTAAGTACGACAGCAGGTCTCTGTGGAGCTGCTGGGGAGAGGCTGGGCAGCTGACAGCAGAACTGCTATGCCTGCTGCGGCCTACAGAGGCCTTGCAAGCAGCAAAGAGCAGTCCAGGTCTTCTGCTTACTGCCTGAAACAGATTAATTCAGATTTTGGTTAAAGCTGGATTTGCAGAGATGCTAGGAGCTGTAGCTGGAGAAAAAAAGCCTCTCCAAGTGTCTTTTTCCATCCCATGAGGGTAAGCAGCCAGTCAAGGCTACTCAAGAGGCAAACTGAGCTCTCAGCAAGGTTTACATCCAGGAATGCCCTGTGCCTTTTGTCTTTTCCAATTTCTTTTTTAGTTGAGATGCATAGTGACATCTCCACTCCGTTGTTAATTGGCCACAGGCCACCTGTATGTCTGTCAAATATGACCAAGACAAATTGAGGATGTCAGTGGAGCCAAGGAAATACATGGCCTTCCAGATTCTTCCTCTCTCTGCCTCCTGTGAAGCAGCTGCTGCTGAAGCTTACTGGTCCTTGCTGCTGGGACTTCTCCAACCACTTTCCAAGAGCTCTGGGACATCCATTTTTCGTTTACTCTTCACAGTCGCTGTGGTAGAATGACGTCAGAGTCCCTAACATTGTCTTTGATAACCCTGCTTTAGAGGAGTCGTCTAAGGATGAACAGCCAAGGCAAAGCCTTTTTCTTTGCTGAGACATGCTCGTGTAGCTCTCAGTGCACTCGGAGGCAGTGGCGTAGGTTATTCGCAGCACAGAGCCAATTCCGTAATTTTGTACACAGATACGTTCTGCTGGTGGGCAGAGTGCTTCACTGCCTCTGCCTTGGTTCAGTGCGTTCAAAGCACATCCTTCCAAGAAGAGTCTAAGTGGATCCTGTGTATTTACTTCAGATTCAATAAAGGTAAGTTAAGCAACTATCTCCATTGCATTGTGATATACAAGGTAATAAACAGCTGAAGCAATTGATTAAATGCCATAGCAAAGCCATTTATAGAACACATACTACAAAGCAGTAGAGACACATCCTATTACCAAACACTCTTTTACAAGTAGTTTCTTTTCAAAGCTTTCTCCAAACACAAGAGGACAGTCAGGTGAAAGAAATACCCTTCTCTGCTCATAGGGAAGGCTTTGGAGGCTGGGTCTGCTGGAAAGCCATCAGAAGGCTTTCAGAAGAGTGAAAGAGAAAGGAGCTTCCTTCTGTGAGGCTTTTGAGCTTTGTAAACCTATTTCTGAATCTCATCACAGTGGGAACCTGGCTTAAATGTCCCAGAAAAAACTTCAGGACAGGAGGAGAAGCACAGATCTGCCAGTTGGATTGCGACTCTGGATATTCTTTTCTTTGAGGTCAAACCCACAAGCATCTGAAAAATGTTGGTTCTCTTGCTTTGTACTTAACCTTTTATTCCTGCTATGACATTGAAACCCCATGAGGAGTTCAGAGGACAAAGCCCTGCAACCAAGGATGACTTCAGCCGATACAGAGCTCCACAAACATGGAGATAAGACCTTATGTAAAAAAAGTGATTTGGCTTTCTCCAGCTTCAAAGAACTCATCCAGCTCCTATGCCCTAACCTTCCCCACCTTCTTTTCATATTAACTCAGTTCAGGGACACTTCAACTATTGCAACTTAGATTTCATATTTGTAGAAAAATTACAATTTCTAGGATTCATGGCAGCTAGGATATGCACCTCTGTGGCTGTTCCCACCTCCTTTTTCTAAGAGCCCCTGCCCCATGCTGCACACAAGGGGATGACTACAGCCCCCTCAGACTCATTAATTTCCACCTTCTCAGTTCACTTGAGCTCAGGCAAATTGCTTCTCTTCCTTGCTTTAGCAGTTCAACATTGTGTAACAAGTCCCTTTGCCCATCTCTGTGGATATGAGGAAGTGTTCCAGCTTCAGGGGACCCGGGAGCCTGTCGGCTGCACAGAGACTCAGCTAAGAGACAAAGATATTGAATTCCGTTTTAATTAGCAATGGAGTGGGTGAACATGTGGGTGGATGAGAGATTGAGTATAAATGATGGAGAAAGCTGAAAACAAACTAGCTTTGACTGCTCAGAGTTTCTTGATCTGAAAGGTCAAAGGCTGAAAATTGTTTTGCAGCAGGTTAAAAACACCAAGATTGTTTTCCTCTGCCAACAGTTTCTTCGATTTATTAAAATTATTTTTCATCTGCCAAGCGGCCTGCCCAAAACCGACATGCATTCTTTAGCTGGAATAGTATTAGTTTGCCAGGCAAAGCAGAGCCAAAAAGACTCATTGTAATTTAGAGGAAACAAGATTTATAATAATAATTTTGGGGTTTAATTTGAAAAAAATATTTTAGGGAGAAGGAAGGATCAAAATAGTAAACAAAAAAAATTCTGATTTTGGTATTTTCTCCTTTCAGCCTCTCTTAGTTAATTAAATAATAATAATTAAAAAAGGACAGATAAAGACATAAGGTAGAAAAGAGGGAGAATCTCACACCTCCAGATGTCCGTAAAAACACTAATAAAAGTGTTAGGCAAGTGAAGGCACATTCCCTTTTTGAAAATGGTGAACCAAAAAAACAAACCTCTGAGTGAGTGGAAATTTGCTCTTTTCAGGTTCAGCCTTGGCAAAATATTTAATCAGCAAATGAAAGCAGAAGTGAAATACATCCGGTTCTTAAATGCTCTTTCCTGAGGTATGGTCAGTCCCTTGGTAGCTCAGGCCAAAAGGATCTATTTAGAGGCAGCCATCCCAGTATTTCGTCAATAGCACTGTGAAAGGCTAAAAATACAGTTCCACCTTGTTTTGGTTTAGGAGCAGTTAAAACCTTGAATTCTGCATGCTGCCAACTGATTTCCTATTGCAAACACCCCTTATGGGAAATCAATAGCTGTTTTGTAGGTTGCTTTGGTCATTCTTAGCTGCTTGAATCATACCTTGAGCAAATTCCTCATATGGTATAAATTTATACTAGAGCATACTAGGCATAGAACGGTCCTTTATGTGTAGGAGCTATTGGCTTCAAGTCTGTGCATCATTCTGGGAGGTGGCAGGGACTTTCTTGATAGTGAATGAAAAAGGGCATCCTCATGGCTGCATTTGCCTAATCTGTCTTCCTTATGAAAATGGGAGATGGAAAAGATTTTAGCATGGTAAAAGCTCTTTTCTTCTTTTGTTTGGAGTAGTTTTCTTGTACTTGAGAAAAAAAAATGGTTGAAATCAATTATGGTTTGACTCAAACCCAAACACTTGATCATTTTGAAATTCCTTTCCCCAAAGCAGTATTTTTCTGAGAGAACAAGTGAAAGGCATCTCATTTAATTATTTTTCCATTAAGAGTGTCCTTGTGGATTTGCAACCGTTACCTTAGCTAACTTTGTTGCTTCCTCCACCCTCCTGATTTTGAGAGTTGCAGATGATAGCAAATACTGTTCAGCACTGCTTTGCTTGACGTGCTAAAGCTCAGAGTATTAGACAACTTACTGTGTAAGATTCAAATACTAGACATATAACTCCCCCTTGTGAGTTATGGCCTGGAAAAGGGATTGCTTAATAGCCTGTGTACATCAGACCCTTCCCTTCACAAGCAGCACTAAATGATGCGAGCAATGTTTTGTTTGCATTTGGTGATCTAATCAGAACCCTCTCCATTATCAGATAAAAGGCCTATTCAGCAATACATTTATTGGGTTGTTTTGAAGTAAAAAGGAACAGAATGAATCATCTCATGAACTTAAAGTCCAAATGGCGGAGAAATGTCACTTTCTGCATTAGGACCAAAACCACAAAGAAGAGAAAACGAGGTTAGCCCTGGGTGACGTTTCCGCCTCCCAGGCTGGCTCTGCAGGCAGGCAGCTACGGCGAGCGCAGTGTCAGAGAACACCATGTGCCAGTCACATTTTGTCACCAGCACATTCAAAGCCACTGTCCCTCCAGCAGTTTAAGGCACCTCAGTTCCACTTTAGTTCAAAAAAGTACAAGCTCGGCTGTCTGCATGAGACACCATAGTCCAAGGTCACCTCACTGTGATCTTAAAGTGATCAAATATGTTAAATTGTCTTAGTCTCTCTGGTCAAATGAATTCAGGTCCTGAATTCTCTTTTGCACAACAGCTCAACTTCACCAGAAGAGAGACCCTGTGTTTGCTTGCCTGCCTGCCCATCTGCTACCTATTTCCCCATCCTGGAACAAGTCTGGGGCATTTTCCAGGGCTCTGAAAAACACTAGATCAGAGGAAACAGGCAAATTTAACCCAGATTTCCTGCTTTCTCAATGAATACACTGACTGGAGTTACTTTTAGCAGAACAGTCACATCTCCTATGCTGTGAAGAGCAGGTCATAAACCAAGACATTTCAGCTCCAGAGAATGTCAGGATTCAATGCATCTCCTCTCAGCCACCTCCACATGATGCCCTGCTCAACCCTACTAGCTCTTTAAGCTCCTTACTCTCTCCAAACCCTATACCAAGAGTAGGGGTTTGCACTGGGAGCGAGATGTTTTCTATGGAGGCGCTGAAATCCCTCTAAACCTTGGAGTCAGCTGCTCAGGTGGGCTGTGGGAGGACATCCATGGCCCAAGAGAGATAGACACAGGTAATCTGTAAGAGCATTTGGAAGTGTTGTGTCAGGTGCAACCCAATGGTGAATTGAACAAGTGGGATTTGGATGAACATAATGAGATGCTTGACAGGTAATTTTTGTTCTGTGTTGTGCTATTTCTGCAGTGGCAACTGTCACTGTGAAAACTACTAAGTTTGTTACCATGACATTTGTAATAATTACATCCCACTCTCTGCGGTGAAATGGGGCAGAAATATCGATTGAAATTCTCAGCTTTCATGGGGCTTGGGCCAGTGACAACTCATTTTTAATTGTCAGAGCCTTGGGAGGGAGAAACACATAAATACCTCAAGTCTCTTTTGTCTCAGCCTTAACTGAGATCCAGAAAAAAAATAAAAAGGCCTGGCACAGACAAGCAACGAAGGATTAGGCCTAATTTAAATATGTAGTGAACAACTCATTTGTTAACAGCTGCAACATTATAGCTCTCCAGCAGGCAAACATATAGCCCCACTGATTTTCCAGCTCCACATGGAACAAGCTTCCATGATAAGAAAGGTGGAAGCACAAAGGTGCCATGCCAAGCTTGGGTATTCATTAACCATCGTTAAAATCTGATATTTTCTCCTCATAACTGTACAGTTTCTGGTTCCCTCCCTCCCCACGGTCACATTAGCATCTGCGATAACATAATTGCTCTGCAGACATTCCTCAGCAATGGGTAGGCAATTCTAAGAGAATTACAAATACAGTACAAATATGCCCTTAATAAAATGAGTTCAGATAATGGGATCTGAGGTCTCTTTCTCTATGCCTCTTCATTTCTAGTGCAGTTCTCTTCATTTTCAAGATTGCCCATTTGCCTCTCTGTCCTTACAGCCTTAAGTAGAACTAATTGCGTGGGTGAGAAGAGGATTTGTACCTAAATACTTGAAAGACATAGGCTTATACTATAGCATTAATTATAGAGGTCATTAATACTGTACAAATATAGCCCAGCAGAGAATTTGGCCTTGTTGGTCCTTTTAATATCATTAGTCTATACCCCCAAAACACTCACACCACATTCCAATTTTAGCACAAAAGCATTAATACTAGAAATATTCAAGAATTATTCTGGCTTTATAAATATGCAAACAGCTCAAGATCCCTAGAATTTAAAATGCTGCCTTGTACTGAGAGTACATGTTCCAACAGCTGAACTCAGTTTACCCCACACCTGGCTATTCTCCACTGGGCTGTTCCTCAAGGCATTGCAAACTCCTGGTGGATACAGATATCTCTGCTCTCCATGGCCAACAGACACAGTCACTCTTGCGATTGCAAATCTGCCGGCACGCTAACGGCAGAGCATTGCTAGGCTGTTGGCAGGAGGTGTGTCTTACACACATGGCTGCAGCACATATGGCATGGCAACCTCTGCTGACTTTTTGGTGGTTTTAGGGGTGATTGCGTGGCTGGCATGCAGCATCCAGAAAAGTAAAGAAGCAGCAGGACCACATTGCTGGGTTCGCTGGGCAGAATGAGATGAAGGCTGGAGGAAGAGAATAGTTTGAGGTAAACCAACGTGGAGACTGGCGTAGAGCAAGTGTAAATCTTAGAAACCCCCCCCCACATGCATGTGTGCCATGATTGTGTAAGATTATACTCTACTATACTTGCAATTCAAAGTGACAAGTATCTTACATAAGTTACTTGCTGTCATGCTATAGTTAGGTTTTGAATATGGTTAACAGCTTCTGTTAATACCAGATGTCTTACTATTGTCAGGCTCCTTTAAAATTGTGGTGATATTTCCTGTTGATGATCCACAGCAGAACTGCTGAGATAAGGAATCTTCCTTGCTGTAGGACAGGTGGAAAGGAAATCCTGCCAATCTGCCACTTTTTCCCAAAGAAGCTTGTCCATAAAATCCATCATTATAGATATTTAACATAACCTGGAGACCAAATCAAGCTCTTCCCTAATTTACAAGCAGAAGATGTCCTAAGACAGCAGCCTACAAGACATTAAAAAAAAAGTTGTTGACACTGAAAAGTAAAAACACTGATGAAGTGAATGGCAGAAAATACCACATGGCACTTCTTCAGTCAGGACTGTCCTATGCTATTATAAAAAGAGACAACTGACAGGAGGGAAAAAAAGATGAGAACCCAGAGGCTGAGATAAGGACAGCTTAATAAAACAACACAGAGAAGAAAACAACAGTACTAATTCAATGATAGACAAAGCAAGCAATAAGCTCTACCTGCGCCCAAGATGCCACACCTTCCCTGCTCCAATCACACTGAAGGAAGTCAAAACCAGCCACCTCCACCCTAGGCCAGCCCTCCCCTTATGTAGGGACAGGACTCAGTATGGTGTCAAACATCCCATTGGCTGGGTCAGTTGTTTATCCTGGATGTGGCCTCTCCCAACTGCCTGGGCCAGCAGCTGTTTGTGATAATTAACCTGAATGGAATTCATGACAGACATTTGACAAACCTGCTTAGATGACAAGATAATTACAAATATCTCTGCTGTAAACACTCTTGAAATCAGACAATAGCTGGAAATACCTCCTTTTTAGAAAACTTGCTGGAATGGGTCAGCAGGCCAGTGAAGGAGATAAGAAGAGGGCAGAGGTGACTGCCCAGGGCCCTGGCATCCCCTCTCCCAGTGCTTTCAGAGGAGGGAAGTCCTGGCTGTGGGTGGGGGCTGTCTGGGAAGCTTCAAAGGCAGCCGGGGAGGAGATCTGCCTCTTTTCTTCGCATAGGCAAGCTGTTGACTTTCACAGGAACTCCCACCAGGGGATACACAGAGTTACCCCTTTGAAAGAATCAGGTCAAGTTGTCTTCTTATTTATTGCAAATTAAAATAATAATAAAAAAACAGACCTGCTCTATTTCAAAGGACTTTGGGTCACTACAGCTAATTTGGCCTAGAAACCTAGAGATGAAAGGCTTTGCATGCTGTTACTGACTCCCATGAGCCTCTCCATCCCCACTCTCGACCCTCTTTTCCTAATAGTGGAGTTCTGTTACATCCTGACTCACAGCAACCACTCCATCCAAAAGACAAAAGTAGGAAGCTTTGCAGACTGTGTGGCCTTTCTTAAAGACAAATTCTGGTTTTCGGATTCCATTTAGTGCCTGCCTCTTGATGAAGTTAACAGCAGCACTCGAACAGAAAGGTGGTGTATAAGAAAACAATAGGCAGGAATCCTGCTTAATTACAGTTTCTATAGGCCAGTAATTGCCTATGAGAAGCAGATGTGTAAAGAATTCCTTTTTAACAACATACGGTGAATTATTATAAACTGTACTCACAGCTGTAGACCAGACAGAACAATGCTCTCTAATTGGCCTTGGATAGTGTCCAGAGCATCTAAAAACCCTTTTCTTGTATTTTTGTTTGTAAATTGCATTTTATAGTAATGGGAAGACACTGCACCAGGCACTGCAAAACGATTATCGTCTCTCTCAGGCAGTTAAAAGAACACGGTGCTGAGTCTTGCAATAACCCCTGAGGGACTCGCCCACAGACGTGCAGCCTGCCATGTCCCACTGCACATGCACTGTATTTAGTAGGATTCCCCCACGGAGGTGGTGCTGTCAGGGTTTGAACAGAGATGCAAATCAGCACTCCTAGGGCCTCTCGGGGAGATTTGTCAGTCTTAAAATGGGGTGCGTGGTGGTAGCTTGTCTCCAAAATGATTAGGGTTTACTGCAGCGTGGAGTCTTGAACTATCGCCCTCCCTTCCCATTTTCAGGAAGGAAAGTCTCCATTTCTTTCTGCTTTGTTTCTCTAGGTTCACTTCTGTTACGAGACTGTGCAGGTGGCAAAGAAAGTGTACGTGACTGGCTCTGAGTCTTCTCTGCATCAGGAATTACGACTCTTTCGAAACAAGAATTAGACAAATTAGACAGCAGCCTGTTTTAAGCCAAGGGGGAAGTGGGTCTCACCTCTAAAGTCATGGAAAGATCCGATACATTTTTGTTGTGTCTGAGTTATATATTAACCAAAAAAAAAAAAAAACACAACAAAAAAGAGAGAGGGAGAAAAAAAAAGACCTTGTATCTTTCTCTCCACCTGCTGAAAATCCAGCGTGCAGCATTCAGGCAATTTCAACAAATACCATAGGCTTTTTCTCTGCTCTGTTAGCAAAGTAGAGCCCGGTGTAAGCAATGGCAATAGGCTGCCATCCTCTCTCTGCATGTGCCAGCCCTGTAGGGTGACGATATAGCTTTCCAGATAGGCTTGTACTGACAGCACGAACTGCAGCCTTTGCACTGCAGGTGCTGGAGGTCAGAGTCCTTTTCTTTTGCTCCCAGTGTCCAGGCCACAATGCAACTGAAACATGGTGCTCAAGGATATGGTCTAGTTGTGGCCCTGGTAGTTAAGATAACGGTTGGACTTGATGATCTTCGAGGTCTTTTCCAACCACAGCGATTCTGTAATACTGTGAAAACACTGATCATCCCCTCTGGAGACTGGAGACCCTCTTTACTCTCCCAGCAATGGTACTTCACCTGTTAAATCAAGGACATTCCAGGTCTTGGCCCCTTTTGGAGGAGGCATTCAGCACCAGTGATGGTGAGAAATGATGCAGATTCCACTGTGGCCATGAGTGAACTATGACAGAGTGGGGACAGTAAGAACCACCATTAGTCACAACCTTGATTCACCACCTACTGCCTCACCAAAAGTTTGGGACAGACTGAGTGTATCCTGGAGTGAAAACATAAAAAATTCAGTCTGGGAAGGAGAAAGAGTAGACATTTGGTTTAATTTGAGGGTAGGGGAAGAACAGTGTTTACTTAGGTGCCTTTTTAAATGTTTGTGCTTTCTTTTTCTCAATATACAGATCACTGATTAGAAGTTTGTGTTGACTGGCAATAAAATAATTTAAGTAAAAAATGTCCAAATCGAGGCTTTTCTACCCATGACATCCTAGGCGAAGGGAATGATCTGGAGTGCTCATCAGTTCCAAAGAATATGACTGGCAGGCTGGGACAGACCCTTCAGCAAATTTAGTTGCCAGACTCTTGCAGTTCTGTTAATAGGTTATTTTATCCCTGAGGTTCACAGTTTCTTATGTTCCTGCTTTGTCTTGTTAGGCTTGGTTTTTTAGGAATAATGGCAGAGAGATGACACCTCCTTCTTACCTTCTCCCTGGTACGTGTCAAGTCCTTGCTTTTGAATTTGTAAGAAAATGAGGATTTTTTTTAACCATGTACTTTTTATCTCATTCTCAGACTGTTTTACACCAATTTAACAGATATTTTTCTAGAAACACCGAATTAATTCGAAGAGGCTACAATACAAATTCTCAAAACTTTTCTGTGTTGTAAACAGCTGAAAGCAGATCTTATAATAGGAAGTTCTGAGCTGCTCTAAGCTGGGGCACTGGCTTCAGCTATAATTACTAAATTAAAATTCAGGCTCCTCTGTAGACATTAAAGCTTCCCTGAATCCTAAAGCTTGAGTAGCTTAGCTTTGGAAATGTTTACAAATATTGAAAGTCATTGGAAGCCTTTGGCTCTGGCTCCTATTTTTCACTAGTAATAAAAATGAGAGCGATGTTCAAATATTTCCAAGTTTGGTCCTCAACAGCCGCAGTCAAAGCCCATGATAGTTAATTCATTTTCAAATGTAATTCGGAGGCTTATTCATAGGTAGGACAAAACCAGTAATTCAGTTCAGGGTGCATGTACTCGAGTTGTCTGGGGAAACAGCTGCTGAAAAAAGATATTTGCCATTAAACCTTGGGTTCACCAGGGGTCATCCTGCAGCTAACAGAGAGCAGTCTTCCAGTAAAGCAGTTTATCTGCACTGCCATTACCTGCCTCTATTTATCATAGTTCTACAGGCTGAACATTCCTGAGTGTGCAGAGCTGTTACAGCCTAAGGGACAAAGGGATTCCAATAAGGTTTGGGAGCTTATCTGGCCATGGAAAATTAATTAGCAGTATGGTTTAGCTGCTATTGTTCCCTTTGGTCAATAGAAGACCTTTTCTATAATGAGCTTTGCAGCACACAACTTCTACAGTGAACAACAGAAAGGAACTTTTCATTTGCAAGAAGGATCCTGCTTCCAGTAGGTTGGGGGAAGTTTGCTCTTAAACCAGATGGGCTACTTAGATGCCATGAGAGGTATACATGGCCCAAGGATCCAGTGTAGCCCACTGAGCCTGAACCTGGAGCTGTCTCTGGGCTGTAAGGTCCAGTTGATGATCTTTGTACAGGGATCTGTTAAGGGATCAGAAATGTTCCTATTTCCACAGCTTTCCTGCAATGTAACCCTAGGGAGACTGCTTCACCCTGCTGCGTCCCTCACATCTCACTCTTCCTGGCTTTTCTACTTAAGCACTCGGGATAACTTTGGTGTCCACTTTAAGGGAATTGGAGAACATGTGGCAAAAGGGAAAACTTAGTTCATCCACATCTCGGCTGACATACAGCCTATCAAGTTGCCTTTGTAAGGAGAAAAAAATCTGTGCATCAACCCTATATCACTATGAACAGCCCTTCACAGTTCTGAGCATAAAAAGAAAAGAAAAGGATCTTTGGCACCTGTGGAAAACATTGGTCCTTTAAAAATGTATCTCCATTCAGCCATACACAGTTTTGTTGCCCATGTGGCTGAAGAAAACCGCTCTCTACCAGAGTATCATTCTTACCTAGCAAAGTCTAGATCTGAAGAGAAGTCTGAAGAATCTCCAGGAAGTAAAGCCCTTGATGATAGCAAGTTATCTTCTAGATCATTGAAGTCTGGAGTATAGATACATTTCTACACTCTTTTCAGAGTAAGGTCACTTAAATTTGGAGAAAAGAAGTGTTTTGTAAAGGAGAAAATGAACAAAATATTATAGGATGGCCATCACAGCATATCCCACATTTTATTTCATTTGTTTAAAGCTTATTAAAAGCTTTTTAAAAATAAGAAATAAGTCAGAACCAGGATTCTGTAGAATTCTGAATCAATGAAAGCAAAATAACACGTTGCTCATTTAGCCAGTCAACATTGCTTAAACGTGGTTCTTTCACTTGTCAGCAAATTACCGTTCTCTGCCTCTTGCTGGAGCCTCAGGGAGAGATACGAGATCTGCAGACCTGACAGTAATACACATTTTCAAGAGATCTCAGAGTTTTTACTCATGGCTATTTCTTTTTGCTAGAAGCCTGATTTTAGCCCATCTGTCACATCTGAAATATCACCATTTGATTGACCTACCCTGGAATACACTTTTCTTCTTTTTTCCAGCTCGTACTGCACAAATGTCTTACTGTGCTGCCAAGAAATACTACTTCTAATATGAGGAGGGGTCAGCTGGAAAAGGAACGCCGAAAAGCAGTCACCATCTTCCCCAGTTTCTTCTGTTCTCGGGTCCAGGGTGGCTCTTTTGCTGGAGCCGGTGGCTGCAAACCAGCTGCACGGTTCTGATACTGCACACTGCTGATAGTGGCTGGAAAAAGACATTTCTACCTCAGCAAGAAGAAGAAATCTTCCAGCTGGTGTTTTATTTTGTTCCGGTTTGGGACAAAATAGTGCTGTGAAAACAGCTAGTGCCACAGAAATTGGGAAAGGAATTAGCTGTGGGAACACCAAAAAAAATGTTTTCTTTGAGTTATTTCAGTATATTTCAAGGTAAAATTGTGATAATGAAACCAGATACAATGATAATTTTTTGCAAATAGATGCTGTCCTCATAACACCAAAATTTTTATTTTGCTTTGACAGAACTTGGGCGTCCACTCTGGCAGTTATGATACTCAACTCAGGATTTGGGGTTAGGTAATAGGTGAGATGGTGGCAAGAACATTGTAACTTTTTCCAGACCCAGTAAATTAAATGCAGATCAAATATAGAAAATGTTCTTTCTGTGACTATGAAGACAATGAAAGTCCTGCTGTTCTGCAATGTTTGGATTTACACGGAAAGGGGAACAGAAGGAAACAGCTCTTTACATGTTTCCTCCTCTGATACCAGTCTCAGCTCTGCAGCCCTATTTATTCTGTGGCTACATCTCCACAGGCAGAAACATGCTCTGGTGTTTTGTTGTTTGGGGTTTTTTTTTAATCTCTTTTACAGTGACTGCTGTTCTGATTTAGCCTTACTCCTCCTCATCACAGTAAGCTTAAATTCTCAAAAACGAACGGTATGGTCTATCAGTGCGGAAGCAGATATGCTGCTAAACATCGGGGTTTCAGCGTGAAACTGGTGTTCACACACCAGCCTGCAGGTTGGCAGGAGCTGGAAGGGTTCCCATTACATGTGTAGCTTACAGGTCACATAATAGTCACAACTTCTACTTGGTGATGCAACTTCTCACTATCCAAAAGCCCTATAAATACATGATATCTCACCAGCATCCCAAGGAAACAGATTAAATAAGATGACTCAAAAATGAAGTGTTTTATGCTTTATCTTACTGTTTTTGCCCTGTGCTTCCTGTGGCCAGACACCAAAGCAATGTGTGAATGATAAAAGACCATAAAGGAAACTGCACAGTGCCTTGGATGACCTCCAAGCTCAGTATTTCA
Source organism: Baryphthengus martii (assembly GCA_013396935.1). Lineage (NCBI taxonomy): Eukaryota > Metazoa > Chordata > Aves > Coraciiformes > Momotidae > Baryphthengus > Baryphthengus martii. Next base: position 1,099,856 of record VWZK01017429.1, on the reverse strand, counting down.
CAGTGCATTCCTACCCACATTCTGCCTTCATTCCAGTTGGAGCAGCGTGGCTGCAATCCTTATCTTCTGTCTTTTGCATGGACGACAAAGTCCCTTCTCTCCCTCCTCCCAAGTAGGAAACTTGGATTAAATGGGATGTAAAAATTAGTGTGAATGTTATCTGCAGCCTGAAGGGGTTGTTCATCCCAGCTCTCCCCTGTGCCACCACAAACAGAAGTCATCGACTAGCTGGATGCACCAGGAGAAATCAGCAAGCCATTTGCTGCTTCCAAACAGCCTCTTGCAGTGAAAACCACCGGAGTAATGTAACTGCTCCATTATCCTCCCAACAACCTGTCTAATGTGCTCTGTCTGGGAAAAGCAGATTTCCTAAGAGCTAGTGAGAGATGGGGCACCAGTGACTTCCACCAGCTTCAGATGAGATTCACAGAAATAAATCATAGTTATTTCTAGGGAGAAAATGCAAGGCAAACGCATAGACGGCATCATCATTATGGCAAACCAAGAGGTCCACTGGGCACTGTTCCTTAGAAGTCTCATCCCTCTGTAGTCAACATGATTATCATGCTGTTCTCTGCATTCCTCACTTATATTTTCTCTGGTTCCAGAGGTTACTACTGTTTGATGTGTTTTATCTCAGACATATCTTTGATGTGTTTTAGAAGCAAACAGAAGTACAGAAGCGGCCAGAGGAGGACTAGAATGGGCAAACCCAGAGGAACTTGGATATATTTGATAACCACTCAAATTGTTTATTTTGGATTCTAAAAATGAGTCTGAGTTTGTAGACCTTTCTCTTGTAATTTAAACTAGGATTTTTTTTTTTTCTTCCAAAGAATATTCAATTTTTTCTTTTGTCATTGAAGAAATGTGTTATCCTAGCTAAAAAGAGGCTTGCAGGCTGGCACTGAAAGGTGCTTTATCTGTGAAATAGAGACTTTTTTTTTTTCCCCTGTTTTCTTTTCTATATGAAGTCTTCCTGCTGAAACATTCTCCTTGGAAGCAATTAACTATAGAGAGTGGAAAAATCCTTTTTCTTTCCCTTTTCTAGTCTCTCTCCCTTCACACACACCAAGCAATGTGCAAATTCTTTAATGAGCATGAGCAGACTTTCCACTCAAAGGATGCTTGATTTGGTTTGTGGTTATCTGAAAATAATTTCTCCTTTCCTCCTACCAAAATAATAACACCACATTTTCGTCACTATCAGGCAAAATACAAGACATGATCACTTTTACAAATAGTACTTGGAGGGTAAAAATAGGGTACAGGGTGTTTTGCTTTGTTCTCAATTGAGATATTTACTTTCTGGTTACTTAAGCACAAATCCATTGAAGCAGTTTCAGAGAGATTAGCTCTCCCCTTTGTTAATTTACTTATTTAGAGAGTTAGGGGAATAGAATGCAGGAGAAAAAAAAAAAAAAGGGAGAAAAAAGAAAAAAAAAGAGAGAAAATATTCTTTTTTTTTTTTTATTAGAGAAGGAAAATGAACAAATGGTCAGACCTGAGACAAATCCACTTTGGATCCTGAACTTAGAGGTGCATAGGATCCAGCACATACGAGAAGACTCTTCACCATCTGCCCTGCCAGCCCCACTTGGTATTACACTGGCAGACAACAAACCCTTCGCTCTTCGCTATGCTTCAAGGCTAAAGAACTCGACTGCTGAATAACAACTTGTACACCAAGGAATATAATTCCTCTATGATCACTCCAGGCAATACAGGCACAGAGAATCAGATTCAGCCATAAATTCAAAGCAGACTTGCATTTTTTTTTTTTTCTTAGTGTTGTGGTTTAACCTCTGTCAGCAACTAAACAACACACAGCCACTCACCCACCACTTTACACACCCTCTTCTACATCCCCTCTTGTGGGATGGGAAGGAGAATTAGGAGGAAAAAACAGTTGAGATAAGGACAGTTTAATAAAACAACACAAAGACAATAAGAAAACAGTACTAATGATAGCACTAAAGAAATCATATACAAAGCAAGTAATAGAAGCCATAAAGGCTTTGCCTTTGTCTGAGACACCAACTTTTCCCGCTCTGATTACACTAAAGCAAGGTTAAAACATGTGGCCCAACCTATCTCCAACCCTCCCCTTATGTAGGGGCAGGACTCTGTACGGTATCAAATATCCCATTGGTTGGTTCAGTTGTTTATCCTGGATGTGGCCTCTCCCAGCTGCAGCCCTTCCCAACTGCTTGGACCAGCAGCTGTTTGTGATAATTAACCTGAACCCAACCCAGGACAGGGAGATACTCTCTGTTCATCCAAGTGCTATGGGTATGTACCTGTCAGCTGGAGATTGCCCGTCCTCTAACAGCCAAGAGTATCCAATCCAAAAGCTGTGTACAAGGGCACCTAAGCAAGTTGAGATGAATTACCTGAAGCCTTGAAGTGAAAGCACATTAGCTGAACGGTATTAAACTCCTGTGAAGATGCTCTTACTCAAGGCACCTTTTCTGCCTCCTGCAATCAGTTTGGATGATATATTAAGAAGCATTGCTACTAATTACTTTGAAAATTATGTGACCTGGAAATCAAAGCCACTTCATGTTCTTAGCTGTGAAGATATTAGTCTGGATTTAATTTATTTATTTATTTTAAAGCTTTCATTTATTGCTATTTCAGTGTTGCTGCTTCAAAGCTGAAGCTGTATCTCTGAAGTGTGATGCATCCCAATGATTTCCTAGTGCTCCTTCACTTTGGATGTTGGAACAAGGCTAAGGAAAAGGGCGAAGAAAATAGAGGCGAGAGATGTGTTTAGCAACAGTCAGTCAAAGAAGCTACCTGTTGAAAGATGATTAGAAATACCTGGGTGTAATAGACAAACGTCCACAGAAATTACTGAACCAGATATAACTGTTTGGAACCACTGTGGTTTTGGGGATGATATGGTTCTATTCCACTGCTTATTTACCCTGTGGGAAGAGTTGATAACTCTGGTGCAAGGCACAGTTAAAAGCAGATTCTGTGCAAATTTCTACTTGCTCTTTCACAAGTGAATCATGGTTGTGAGCAGCAGAAGCCCTAGACACTTCACTCCAGGGCTTCAACATCAGCCTTGTGAATGAACTTCTGGATACTCCACATGTGGGAGCTCTTCAGCTCCGCCAGACACCCAGTGCCAGCCTTGTACTGGAGACAACAGAAAACTCAAGCCCAGGCTGCAAAGATAGTTTCCTCCATATTCCTGTGTTACCCAGAATGGAGATTAAGAAAATGTGGAGGCACAAGCAGTCCTGTGTTTTACAGAGCTCCAGCCAAAATAAGGCAGTAGCTGCTGAGCACCTAGAGACTTGTTTCCATTCATTATGTAGATGCAGCATATGTTTTACTGAAGGACTCCACAGTGTTGTAGTAAATGGCCATGTACAGTTTGTCAGTGTTGACAGACTTCTGGCTTGACACAGAAGATACCCACTGCTGGCTCCTACCATGTGTAGCAAAACATCCTATGAATTATAAGTGGAAAAGAAGAGCTAATGGGTATTGATGGAGTTTTAATGACATTTTAGACAGTCATCTGATTGGATCCTCTTCTAGGACATCTCAAGGAAACATAAGCATTAAGGATGAGAATGGCCCTTAGAGATTCCTGTTATCCTTCCGTTTGTCCTCAGCAGTTTAAGAAGGTGCCAAATCTGTGTATTTCATAATGGTTTTAAAATCAAACTAAGCGAATAATGGAAAACTTCAGCAACTATTTGCTTGAATATTTAAATGAGATCATTCCAGCTATATCCATCCTTTCATCTGTTAGGTCTCTGCAAACATTCTAACAATTGAGTTTTACTGGCAGGAATGTTTGTAGAGAACTAATTTCCAAGTGGCATGCGTATTTGCAAATACTCACTTTTAGGTTTGCTTATGCGTGTATCAGTCCTGGAAATATTTGCATATTCATTCAAATAAAGAGAAGGGACAATACTATGTGGCTTGTCTGTCCAGCCAAAACTAATGAACCTGAGGCTCAATGTTAGTAAAGGATTTTAATATCATATGGAAATCTGTGATGAATAAGGATGCATATGGTTTGTTTTAAGCATGTTAAGTGTACTATTGAATCGGTGGAGGCTGTTCTCTCCAGTCAAATGCCTGGAGCGCTGGGGACATTTGAGTCTGTTGTCAGTTGTTCTGTCAGCAGGGAGGCTGAACACTGGACTAATTGTTGCTTGTGAATTATTCCCCTAACACTTCTTAGAAATGAGTAATTTTAACAGACGTAGAAAGAGGAAGGGAGGGGGAGAAATGACTAATAAATTGAATGAAATAGATTGTCAATATTTATTTGCATGAGAGATTGAACATGGAATTTTGCCAGAATCTCTGATGGTGCTAAGGCTGTGGCACTGCAAAGCAGAACTATCCATAGAAATGCACATTTAATGAGCATGAAGCATCCGTCATTCTGATTAATTGTGAAGAGAAAGAGAGGTATGAAAGTCAGTGGCTGAACTCCCTTCCCACTCAGGAGGCTCTTAGTGTCAAGCTTGGGCGGTGGAACCAAAACAGATAAAAGTGTGTAGTTTGATTTTCCCCTTGCTTAATTCTGTGAAATTATCAAAGAATTCAAATTAAAGTAGGAGAGAAATAAAAAGGAAAGGGACACTTCAGGAAAAAAAAAAAAGGTAAATAATAAGGTGTGAGAATTTAGTAAGATTTTAATAGGCTGAAAAAGATTACACAAATTCATGAAAAATTCCTGTGGAAGTATCTGTTAAACAGAATAGCCTGCATGCCACAATTGCAAAGTTTGTGGTCTTCTAACTGCCAGAAGGAGAGAGAAGTGCAAAGTGATGGGTCTCTCTTTTCCCTTTTCTTACTTCTTTTTGTCAGCATCTCCTTGAGGGAGATCAATGACACAGCTGGAAGAACCTCCTCCTTCATTCCCTGTTTGTAACCACGGGATTTAAGTGCTGCCATTGCACTAAAAGAATAGCAGTATTCAGTTGAATGACTTGTTTAGTCAATAAATCAGTAATTAAAGTAATTTTTTTACCCAGGCAGTCAATATTGAAGATGCTTAAATATTTCTTTTTTTTTTGGCAGAACATCTTTCTGTTAGAAAATTCTGTTTTAATGGAATTGTACATTTGTATAAAATTGTGTTGATTTTTATTAGATTTTCCTGAGGAAAAATATAGAACTTAAGCATTTTGACAGTGTCAAAATATTCTATTTTGATTTTACGTGAAGATTTTGATTTTTGGGGGATTGAAATGACATTTCGTTTTGCAGATATACTGTATATTACCAACGTGGAGATAATTATAACACTAAAATTAAATAAAAATCCAAGTGATAGCTTGATTTTTATTGCAAGAGAACATTTTGATAGCCCCAGAGCAGTATTTTTCCCAATTTCAAGGAAATTTCTAAAGATTTCTTTTCCTTCAGATTTACCCAGCATGTGGCCATATGACCTCTTCCTCATTATGTGCAGCATCATGTTTTCCTTCCTAGGCAAAGGCTTCAGTCATTTCCTGAGGTTTTGATAGCAGATACTATTTATACTGATTTCCTTCCTTTACATAAACCTTCAGGACATTTTTCCTCCACAAAAATGAGGGAGTAGCCTTTTTCATGCCAAAGGTCTGATGAGATGGTGCAATGCTCTTCAGAGATACCCAATTTATTTCATCCATATGATGCAGCTCAGGTGCAAAACAAGCCAGGTTAGCATGGCAGTCTGCTGTGAGCACAAAGCACCCATGACAAAGAGCAACATCACCTGCTTCTGACCCAGGCCTTGTGCTTTGAAAGGCTGGAGATGTTTTGGTGATTCCTAGAAGGATACCAAAATCTAATTCCATGTCTGCTGAGGTGCAGCTATGAGTATCCTTATTCAGAGGAAGAAAATCTGGAGTCACTGGGGCTTCCCATCCTTTTCCCTGCTGCCTTTGAGACTTTTTCATTGATAGGTCACCAGAGAGGAGCAGCCCATGGGTCTCTGCAGATCGTGCTGGTTTCGCAGCAATCAGTCTCTGCAACATGCTGTGTCTGAAAATCAACTTCCTTGGACTGGACATTTCTCCTTTATTTGCATGGATTTCTGCTTGAAGTGTTTATTCTAAAAAGGGAGCACTTCGCATATGCCATGGGGTTGTTAAATCCATGGCCTGGTTCTTCTCTGCAGGGTGGGAATCATTGCTCTGAACATATTATTGCACTACACAAGAGTTAGAGCTTAGGTATTTGTTCCTGCATCAGTTCTAAAATAAATCTTCATATTGTGGCAGAGTCTGCCAGCCAGTTAAATTAATTATTTTATCATTTGACAAAAGCGCATGATTAAAAAAGAATAAAGCCAAAATGACCTTATTTTAAAATTCAGATTAATTTTGTAAATAATTTTGGGGCCTTCAGTTACTCACTATTGGTTTGATGTACATGAATGGTGGGTATTTATCCAGATATCTCAGCTAGAAATTGGAAAAGAACCAGAAATAGCATTTTCAGTGTAACCCACTCCGAATTTTAAAGCTCTTAAACATTAGCACAATGTCCATTCTGGATATCCATGGTAACGTCTAAGTCTGAATGCTGATCCTCAGCAGCATACCTGGGAGTATCCTGATTGCAGGAGGCAGGGATGAAGTCAGGAAGAACACAATGGACCCTTCCCGGTTCTCTTTGTCTGCCTTTTTCACTTTTAAATCACCTGAAGTTTATCTCCAAAGCCAAGATTTCGGACTAACCAATGATCACTGCAAAAAATCTCTGGAGTTCAGACTGTGGGAGCATATATATGTGTGCATGTGAATAGGTGGCAGAATGTACAGAATTCACCAGATTCAGCAATCTCTAGTATTAACTATGTCTAATTGAAAATATTTCATTCATCTTTGATCTTAATAGCGTTTTGAAGGTGGCAGCCCAAATGCCTACTGTCAGAGCATGAGCTTTAGAGTCCAGGATTGAGTAGGATAAATCAATGTCTCAGCTGCCTTTGATTTTTAATATCTCTGACTTAGTAGTAACACCTCCATCCACCCACTTTCTTGTTCTGCTCTAGCCCCAACATCCCTCTTGAATCCCAGCAACTTAAAAAGAATGGAAGTTGCGAAGAAGAGGGGAAGGAGAATGTATATTTTTAGTTTTAAAAAGTGTTCATAAGCATTTAAAATCTTCATTGAAAAAAAAAAGAAAATTGAGTCCCAGGGCTGTAATTCTAAGATCAATGTAGTCAGGGAAATGCAAAATCTTGACATTAAAATATTCTCTTCCCATTTTCCTCCTTCTAATAGTAGTCAAATGTGCTTGAATCTCCAGGGATGTCCATCTGTAAAACGAATTAAGCAGCCTCCCCATGGAAACTTATTATTCTGAAAATTTGAATTCAACTGCTCATCTGTTTGCTTAGACACTATTACAAGTAACTCAGCTGGATTCACCACTGTGTTGGAACTGATGGGATGTGCCTGATTGCAGTACCTTCCATGTGGGATTGAAAGTTTAGGTTCAACTTACCCACCCGTAGAGAGCTTCTTTTTTCTTGCTGCAAGATACATCAAGAATGATCTGGAAAAAAAAGCACAAAACAGCAACAACAACCATTAAATCCCTCTGAAATCAGACACTTTGATCTGAATGCCTAGACTGTTTAAGACGATGATCTTCCAGAAAAAAAAAGCACAAAAGAAAGCTTTATGAAATGAAAGACTTGTTTTCCAAAAATAACTAAGGGAGAGAAGGTTGATCTCCCAGCTATGAGCAAGGACATCCTTACTTCTAGGGTAATACTAATTGTCCTAGGGGCTTCAGGAAGGCTTTACACCACAACACGGATGCTCAGAAAGCTCAATTAAGTAGCTAACCTGTGCCTCAGTAAATCCGGGTTCTATCCCAAGTTTATTACAGGGATCTCATGACTTAGGCATGTTCTGACTTTTTTCACATTTAAGGTGTTTGTTTCTCACATTCTCAAGTCAATAGTTGTTACCATTTTTGATGGGCAGTGTAACAGTTACCATTCTAAATTATTATGCTGGCATTCAAAATGGAAGCCCTGTTTTTGTGAATTTCTTGGAAGAAGACAGTATCAGAATTTGTAGCTGGTGGTAAAGAAATTTCTTCTGAGAAATGGGAAAAATAAAACTCTTCTTCAGGGTAAGGAGACTGATCATTTTACTGAGTTTAATATTATTTTATCCAAGCAGTAGAGTGATAAATGAGAAATGCACTGCTCCAATCTCTGCCCTTTCCTTTCAAACTCCTTACTTAGTATTTTGACAGGAATAAAGACTGGTGCTCTGAAAGGATGTAAGTTGTAGCACCTACTAATATTCAGTCTTTGCTACCTAAAATGGACACCTGGGAGTCTGAAGCACAGGAGCAAGAATGCATTTCACAAAACACACATAGGTGCCTTAAACCAGGCTAAAAAGAGAAGTTGCTGACAGCAATAGAAAATATAATAGAATTCAGTTTAATATACCACCTTTCAAATTCCAGGTATCCCAAAGAGCTTTACAAAGTAATAAGTTAGGAAACGACAGCAGTGGCATAGCAACTCCATAAAGAAATACTGGGGCTATTATTCAGTTTTGCAATAACTCACGCTATTTAGATATTAAGGGCTAGATTTAGCCTAGTTTTCTACCAGCCATCGTCCAGGCCTGGGGTCTCTCAGGGAGAAATTCAAGCCACAAAAGACAGATGCATTGAATAAAGAAATCCCATTTTCCAAAAGGTATATGACCTAAAGTTACTGGAGTTGGTGAAAGAATGAGTAGCCACAAGTTCTCGGATTTAAAGTGACCCATGGTTTTGAGAAACAAATGAGATCTCTGAAGATAATTGGAACTGAAAGATTGTGTGTGCCTATGAGCAGACAGCACCTGTGGAAGCAGTTACCTCACTGGTCCTTAATGGAGCCCTTATTCAAGATTTAATGGAGAGACTGTGTTAGCTTTCATCTCCATGAATAATAATTCTAAATTTAGTCTTGACTGTGTGAAGACCTGTGGAGTTAATAGATTGCTTGTCAAATCTCTCATGAAAATGAAAGGCAGATAGGAGGGAGTGAGGACTAAACTGGGTATGTGCCTTCTGCGTGGGCCGTGACAGAGCCTCGATAAAGAGCCCCATGTCTTTGTGTCACAGCACGTAAACATGGGTCTCACATTCTTGTACTGGAACAAAGACGTTCAAATGATGTGGTACCAGTTCTGGGCAGGAAGCGATACATACGATACTGAATTCCTTAGGTCCAAGCCATTGACGGATTACCTGTCCGTGATCATATGCAAATCCTTTGGCCTGTTGGAGTGTATCAATATATCCAGGATGATGCCACAGAGCAGAGAGGATTTCACTGAAAGCCAGAGGCTCTACCAGTCTTGCCTTTCTCCTTTGAGCTGTGCTTAATGATACAGCAAGTTTGTGTCATCATCCACACTGTGACAATACTCTTCCCGCAGAGTGTAAATTCTCTTCCCTGGAGAGGGATGGCTGTGGGCTTTGCTCAGAGAACAAGAACAAAGGCAAGTTGTTCTCCCTCCCTCATTCCTTTGAGATCAGGTGTTTGTGCACTCTTCCTGCTCTCCCCACAGGCTGAGGGAATTACCCCCTTGGCTTCTCCAGTAACTTGATGGCATATGGTCAAGCACAACACTGCCAACTACCTAGAAAAGCAAGACTTCATGAGATAATCTCCATGAACAGAAGGAAGCTGAACATAAGGCACCATTAGAACAGAGGTTTCTTTATCCCTTTGGGGACTAAAATCAAAGTAAAGGATGAAGGAACTGCAGAGCTTCTTGTGCACCAAGAAGCTGTGTGTGAAGAAAAGGCTGGGCCCTGACGTTTGTATGTGTGCTTGAGTGTCTCTGAGAGTCCTGTTCCCAGCTGCCTGGATGTATCTGCAGTACAGCTCCACATGTTGTAGAGGTCAGGGTGATCTCTGTGGACTCCCTGCAGGGCTGGGGAGCATTTGCCAGGGCCAGATGAGCTTATTTGTGGGGCTTCTGGTGGCTGTGATGCTGAGAAGAATGGAATGAGGGAATGAGGATGTGAAGGTCGTTTTTTGGTTATATGTCGGGACTAAAACTGAAGTGAATCTCAACCATTACAGCCTTAGAATACCAGCCCTTCTGTTCAACTCTGCTGTGACATTGCAATATGCCTTCAAGTGACTCATTTAGAAAGTTTTGGGGTTTGAGAAGCATTTAGAAATTCCTAAGGCAGCAGAAGACTCTCAGGGCCCCATCATTCATCTCCTCCCTCTAATTAGCTCGTCTGTTAGCTTAGTTTCCTCTGTTTTCCAAACCTCCTTTACAATCCCAAGATCACCGGCAAGCTAGGAACATCACGGAAGGTGTGTTTGTCCCCTTAATTTATGTAAAACCAAATTGTTGCTTCTCTGCAACATGATAAGGGAGATAAGAGAAATTGAGGGCACTTCCTGTCTTTTCCAGTCTGCTGCACTAAAGAGCCAGAATCCATTACCCAGCACACCTACAATATCTCACATTCCCACACAGATTAATTTTAGGTTGGTCGGCTCATTGCTTTTACACCTTGTGTGCAGGTGTAAAACTTGATCTACGGTGCTTAAATTCAAACAGTCTGTATTGCCAGCTTCTGTAACAGTGTTGGTAGGCACAAAGAATTGTCAACAAACAGGCACATTACTTTTATTTCCAATCCAAACACAGCATCCTTCCTGATTCCCTCCTCTTAACCCTTAAATGTTTTGGTTATTTTTTTCAAATGGCAGTCTGCCAATATTGTACGGGGATTTGATTTCTATTTCAGACTCCAAAAGGGAATTCCTGAGATGCTGGAGAGGAGCATAAATAAAAAACCCACAGATGTAGGATGGGGTATGTTGAGTTGGCTGGAGGATGATTCTATCTCATGAGAAATCTGGAGGTTTTGTTTAGCTCTAAAATAAATACCAAAGACCTTTTGAATGTAAAAGCCAAACTGACTGGCGCTGGTATGGGTAACTGGAGGACACGTGCTGGCACTCCATATGGAAAAAGGGTATCTCAACCCAGACAGCTCTAGATCAGCAACTGTAACTTCTGTGATCGTAGACCTGAGCCTGAACCACACTGTTCTTTGAATACAAACTACTTTGAATCCAAGGACTTCCCTTTTGGGGAAGGAGTTATTTGCAAGCAAAGGGGGGCACCAGCAACCATGGCCAGTGGGCCCATAGCTGCAGCGGGGCACTAAAGTGTGCCATGCTTAAAAGCAGAATGTGGCTGTGGCTGTGACCTGGAAGCTGGACATATCTAGAAGTACCTTTTTTTTTTTTTCCAGATTACACATGAGGACTGTGCTAACTGGAGGCTTCTATCCATTTTGATTTTTTTTCCCGTCTGACTTGAAATCAGTTTAAATGAAGCTTAGGGAAAACAGTTCCTTGTCTCTGCCCTGCACTTACTCTCTCACACTTCAGTGCGAGGCATTAAAAGCAAAGCAGAACATGGAAGCCTCAGTCACATCATGATGGGACAGGGCACAAATGAAGCAAAAATAAATCATTTCTTCTTCTTGGCTTATCCAGCTGCAAGGCAGATTGTGACTTCTGTCCTAGGGATGTTTCATGGCAGAGTAATCTGTAAGCTGTCTGAAATGCAAAATCCCAGCTGCACCTCTGTCTACATCTTCTTGTGAGACCTGGAAGTCCCACCAAATCATGTGGGATGGTCTCCCACCTCTAGGTGTTGCAAGATAAGGAGCATGCAGATCTATTCACACTGCTGTCACAGCAGCTTTCTGCAGTGTTATCTAAGTTAGTTTTCAACTAACTGGTCTGGGATTTAGTAGGAGAGCAATTAAGGCAGGATGGAGTTTAGCATAGTAAATGATCCCTCTTTACTGCTGTGACCTGATATTACCCCTACCCAAGGTATTAAAAACCCAGCAACCTCTAGGACTCCTTCAGGCTTTTGCAGACACCTGCAGTACACCTGTTACTTAAATTTAGGAATGCCTACAATAAAAAGAACCCTGGTACCCAAACAGAAGCAGCACGGACAGTGCAGCATCCTTCCCACTTGCTGTGCACAAAGGAGGGCAATGGACTTTGTTTCCTGAGCCGCTTTTCCATCATCTTTCCTTCCCCACCCCTGCTGCCATGCCTGCTAATGCCTGTGATCATTAGCCATGAAAATGGCACCCATTTGTCTCCTTCTCCACAGTGCCCAAAGTATATTTGGACTCTGGCCAACATGAGCAGCAATTCAACGGACACGCAGCACTGCCTTCAGTGGGTATTCATGAGTGCGTGTTAATGCAATTAAAAGCCCAAATGAAGCTCTTTTCCCCTTCATTCCCCTGCAATCCTAAATCAGCAACCCAGTAAATATGGATAAAACAAAGGACTTCTCTAATAGCAAAATGCAGCTTTCCTTCTTTTATTATTCTATTTCTTCAAATGTGAACCTGATGCTAAATGGCTTTAAACAGCCATTTAGCCACCCACAGAGAGAAACTAGGTTTACAGATTTTCTTATTGCATAGTTTTGCTACGTGTGCTCCCCAGAGTATTGGCATTTTGTTTGTTTTCTTGCTTAAAGAAAAGGATGGATCCAATTTGCAACCCCAACAAAGCTGAATAGAAGTTAATTCCTCCCCTGCCCCCCTGTTTTTACAGTCTGGTTTGATGGAGATAAAAATAAATTAAAAAATCAATGAGAGCCAGAAGATACAATGTATAGAAGATAAATGCCAGAGGAGCCTTTTTATTGCAGGAGTAAGCATGGAAAAGAGGATACCTTTCTTCTGAGTAAAGAAAAATAAATGAGAATGATGAGAGTGGTGAAAGGTCTACAAAATCTGACCCTAAGGAAGGACTGGATGAGCTGGGGTTTTTACCCTGAAGAATAGAAGCTAGAGTGGCACATCGTAACAGCAGTTGTCCTTTAAAGATGCACGGAGTAGTACCTTTGCAATACCCGCTCCAGACAGAACTGTAAATGATGGGGTTATGCTGTAGCAAGGTGGATTTAAGACAGAAATTTAGAGAAAAGGGATTGCAAAGGTGAAGATAGCAATGACAGAAATCTGTGAACCGCTCTGGAGAAGGCAAGGACAGTCCACCATGGTCACCCGGGACACAAATGCATGCATTTGCCAGGTGTAGGAGCGATGCTATGTTGGGCTGGGGGAAGCTCCTAACATTATCCTCCTGCTTTGGTAGGAAACTCTTACTGAAATGATTTATTTTTTATCTCCTTGGGGCAAGGAAGCACCTGGGACCCTGCCTGTGCACAGTAGATGCCGTTTCGTTCTCCCTCACAGATTATCTTCCCATGCAATCCTTTCTTTCTCTGCCTGTGCCCTGACACCGTCTCTGCCATTCATCATCCAGAGTTAAAAATTCAAGGGTTGGTTTTGATTATCTTATTACCATGGTGACCAGGATGACTTTCATGCCCATCTGCGCATGGCAAGTTGCTGCAAACCTTTACTTGAGTGCAAACCAGGAGAATTGTTATCTGTGTTTTTTCTCCTCATAACTTAGTGCCACCTCTGTGCAGGAGCTGGTGCTGCTGAGCAATCTATTAAATGCAGGGGTTTTAGGGAGCACCAGCCAGCCAGGATTTGCGTGGATGTCGTTTGTTTAGCAGATGGAGAGCAGGATTTCCATTTGAACTGATGTTCCCTAAGAGCCCAAACAATGTGAAACCCAGAGGTTGAATATATCTTTGTATTTAGGGCCCTGCAAAGGAGAATAGGTTGTCACGTAAGGATGCATGCAAACCCAAATAGGGCTAAGGCTAGAATTTAATTGTTAAAGTACAGCAGAAATCAAAAAAGATAACTGAAAAAAAAGGATGACAGAAATATTAAAGAAACAGTAATCAGGATTGGCCTAAGATCTTGGAGATGGGTAGGACTTGGGAAAGAGCCTCCAAGCAGAGCTTAGAGCAAAGGGTTTAAGATCTGGCTATCTCCGTTTCATTATTGTTAATGGAATCTCCCATGTCCAAATGAAAGACTAATTTAAGTCTTACTTGAATATGCCTTGAGTCATTTCTGTGTGTTTAAGTATTAATTAATCTTCCTTAACTCTTTTTGTCACTTCCTTTGAAAGGAAGATGAGTTTAATTAAAGGAACTGTCAACTTTATTTTAGTCTTAAGAATTTTTTGTGGTAACTTTGAAAGGTTTGGTCATTATTACAGTCTGAGATCTAGTAGATTAAATGTTCCTATATCTTAAGGACATGTCAGTCCACCACTTGGAATACTTTCATTGTGCTTAACTACAACATTTGGACTGACTTCAAGGCTTTGTTATGATAAGAAACATTAAGATTTTAATTAGAGCTGCATTCAGGAAAGATCTTTCATTTAACACATGCTATTTTTTTTCGTCTTCCAGACCAAGCTGTGGAGTATAGACACTTACTTCAGATGGTTTTGACTTGCATAATATGAGCCTCTTCTCCAAAGAACCAGAACAGCTGTGCTTGAGCTCATGTGGATAGTGGCGCACATAGGAGCATCCTTTTTTTCTGGCATAACACCACTGAGCTTTATGCTGCTTATACCATAAGCAAATTCATCCAATCAACTGGCTATGGGAGTGATTCAGCAGGTGAGAGTAACCTTAAGATATGAAATTATCCCTCCCAGGAAGCACGGCACTGTGCTGCAGCTGCCACTACAGTTTTGATGCTTTGAGAAGTGTTAAGGTCTGTGTCTTCAACCTCCCTCACCCCCCACATCAGAAACCTGTTGAATTTATGTATAGGTTTGAAATTGTGATTTCACCAGTGCACCCTGGAAAGCTGGTGGCTCTGCTGCAGGATCATAGAATCATAGAATGGTTTAGGTTGGAAGGGACCTCCGAAGGTCATCTAGTCCAGCCCCCCTGCAGTGAGCATGGACATCTTCAACCAGGTCAGGTTGTAAAACAAAGATCTATAAACCAAGCTTTAATAAATTTTATGAGAAAGCAACACTTTCATTAAATTTCTTATAAATTTGATAGCTTGCCGTAGAATATATTAATCGCACAAGGAACAGCCTACAAAGCCGGTTCTCCTCTCAGGGTTGAGCTTGATCGTGCCTCATCTACTAACTGATGAGTCTGTTTTCGTGACTTTGTGAATACTGACAGACTTGAGCCCTGAAGACCTGAAAGAGCAACAGTGCATTACCATAGAGGAAGGAATATGTATTTTCATGGCCAGATGGGTGCTGGCTTAAGCAAGACATTTCAAGAGATGCAGCTGGAAAAAGAAAACTCCCTTTTTCCAGCAGCAGCTTGTTTCACGCAGCTGCAAGGGAGAATTTCAGCAGGAGAGAGAAACCAGACACAGAGAGAAAGGCACACATGAAAACTGTTTGATGTTACTGACCATCTGACCGGGAATTTGCTTCCACCAACTGCCTTCAAAGTCTGAGAAGTGCCCATACCCGCAGTACCAAGTCCCCTGTGTCCTGCTCCCAGAGGAAACAGGGGATAAATCCGTAGCTATGCAGGGCCGCCCCTTCATTTCTTGTGGGCTCATTTCTGCCTCCATCAGCTGGAAACATTTGTCATTTCCAGCTTTAGCCAAGCAAATTCCAATCCACTCTTGTTTACTTTTGATTGCTTTGTCCTTAATGTAGCATACAAGCATTTTATGTGCTTCTGTTTCATCAATGTAATTCTTTTGTTGCTATGGCAATCAGCTTCAATTTTCTTTCGTTCTGGCAATTGTATTTTTATAGTCTCCTGCTCTCAGAGAGATAAGCTGCCTTGTATATCACGCAGACACTAAGTATTGCCTCTGTATAGACACAGCCAACCTTTGCTTTAAGACTTCGTTGCTGTTATTTGCAACAGTAGTTTACTGTTGCTGATGTAATTTTTATTCTTTTCTTTGGGCTCTGTTTCAAATAAGCCATTTGCTCAATTTTACTCATCTGTGCTACTGCTGAGGAAATGCAGCAGTGTAAGAGGTGAACTCCTGCTGGCACTTGGGGGCTGTGGAGAGCACACATTCAGGCCCTGGGCTCGACAATAGGGATGAGCACAGTGGTTTCAGCAGAGCAGGAATCACCCCAAATTAGAGCAGCCTTTCATTTAATATGCCAAGAATAATGGCAGAAAAAAACCTAAGTGTTGAAGAAAATCATCAAATTTAACAATGCATCTGAATTTTCAAAAGTATCATAAGAAAAGATTTATGGGCACTCCATCACCTTGGGTCACAGAAGGAAACCCTGCATCAGAAGTTCAAGGCTATACCTTGCAATGAATAGCAGGGTGCGATGACAGAAAGGCTGCTGAGCAAACCTTGCCATGGCAGGAAGCCAGCCCACAGGCCAGACAAGTCCAGCACCACTGGATAGTCCCAGTCCCCTCCAAGTCATTAGATAATCTCTTCTCATTAACTCTAGATGTCCAGAAAAGCATCCTTTATCTGAATGTTTTGAAGTTTTCTCAATTCATAACCTTACGTTTATGACAGGCCTTATTCAATAGTTGTCAGAGACAAGGACAAGACTTAGAACAAGTAACAAAGTGCTCACTGAGGAAATACTAGTAACTATAAAAGGCCTAGGATGTTACACTAGCGTGAAATAGTCTCAGAGGGTTTGTGCAGGGTCAGGTCTGCTCTGTATCAACACACGTGTACCAAGACCAACTTCTTATCCTAGGGAGAAAGTGAGAGAATCCAAGCACAGAGAGATTAGAAGGCATGCCAAGGTCACACAGGGAAAATATTGCAGGGACAGAAATTAAATTGAGATCTCTGAAGTCTCAACTGTCCCGAGTCAAATATACAAATGGCTAATCAGCACATTTTTTCAACCTGCTGATGCATTTGAAAATCTTGTGCCTATTTTTTTCTCCTCTTAGAAAGCTTGTGCCATTCATTGTAAAGCTCTGGAAATGCTCCATTCTAAAGTTATCAAGTCTGTCATCTCTTCAGCATGGTAAAAGCAGCCTCCTCACTATCCTCTCCACCAGGCAGAGGGTGGAATAGGAGATAGAATTAACAAGGAGTCATTCTGCCAGGATGCCTAAGTATGTCTTACATTTGTTAGGCCATATGGCTTTCTGATCATCCCTAATGAACATTAGGTAGTACTTACAATTGGATAGCACATTAAGGATCAGAATCTGAGAAATCACACCCACTTGTCTCTGCAGCTCCTCTGTGGCATGCTAAGGCTCTTCCCCACTGACAACCGTGACTCCTACGCTCACACAAACCGCTGCCTATTTCATGGCATGACAAAGTGGACATAAGAATCAACGTTGGCTGGACTGGTCCCATTCCCAGCAATTTAGAGTGACAGGGGTTTATTATTTGATAAGCCACAGTCATATTATGCCAGAAGATGGCCCTTTATTGGAGTGAGATCTATTATGAATGACACGGAAGCATTTTTTTCCCCTACAAAAAGTCTTGCAACCCAAATGCAGGGAATAAATCATACAGTCCCTGGGGAGGCGATTTGCCTCAAACAATCAGGCTCCCTAGGACCGCCAGTCAGAAGCGGTTAGCATACGAGTAGCGCTGCTCTGTGTGCCTGCTCCGGAAGAATATTCCCTGTTGCTTTGGGAGAGGGTTGCACCAGATGGCAATTAATTAGAAATGGAGCGCTGAGAAGCTGATTGAAGATCTGATTAGTGGATAATATTTTATTGATTGGATTTAGGTTTTGTTTAAATACATTCTTGTGCTTTGCAAAGTAGCTGCATTCTTCAAAACCCAAGGGCAGTGGAGTTGTAATCCACTTTCTCAGACAAGACCTGAAATAATTGACGTTAGTTAACAGCCAAGAGAACGGGACACTTTCAGAGTGTGAGTTTCAGACCACACTCTTAAGACAGAGACCTGAACCCAATACTTCTAAATCCCAAGTGGATTTATGCAGTTGCTGGTGTGTTCCAAATCCAGAAACATGCTTTCTACTCTAAGCGTACAAACATGTTCAGGGTCCTGACCCGTTTCTGAAGGTCCCGTACATTAGGAGTATTTAGAGAAATCTCTCTTTGAGAGCCCCTCACCCTGTAGAGGTCTGGGTTAGGTAGCTGTAGCACTTCAAGAAAGACCTTCTATGCACATAACCTGTGGTGGCAATTTAGATGTCAAGGGAGTTTAAGTATTTCTGGATGCTGGATGGCTCCTGAATGCATCCCAAATGGAAATGGAGAATCATAGCTCCCTGACCATGAATGCACGTGATGTGGGAATACAACCTGCAATGATTGGAGTTACTGGGAAAGGCTGTTTTTGTCCACATCCACTGCTAACCATTGCTAATATTCTTCACTTGGAACTGAGTAAATGAGTGACCGTCGTTTCAGTGATGTCCGTTCATTTTAGTGATCTAATCGCTAGTGGCTGAGATTTCATCTGTTCAAGTGAGATAATGACAGAAGTCTAAGATATAAACTGTTTTCCTACTCCTTCCCCCCAAACTATTCCTATAAGTGGCTCAGTGCTTCAGAAAAGGAAACATTTCTCTTCATTAGCATTTATTTTTGGCTTAATATGAATTCATCAGAAAAAAAAATGGAAATACTCACTAACTTGTACATCACGCCTGCCTGTGTTGAGATGAAGTATTAACTCATTGCCCTGAGAGTGCAGGTAAACCTCATCGCTCACTGGATTATGTTTGTGCCTTACTTCAACCTAACATCACCTTCTGAATCTGGTAGGAGCATTAATGACTATTTTTGAATCTTGTCTGAAAGATTGCTTTATTTCCCTTTTCTTCATTGTTCCTTTCTCAAAAGGGAACTGTCAGATTTGGAACGTTTGGGTTTTTTTCCCTGACAGAGGAACAAAGTTCTGGATGAAGAAAAAATCTTCATGAAAGCTTTAGTGGAAAAAATAATTTTCAAAACCTCTTGATATCTCCCATCTCAAGACTTTTCCTCTACACCTCTCCATCGTACTGAAAAAGAGAAGGCCAAATTTAAAGTTTTACTCGCTACTGTGCAGTTATATTATCGAGGCTTTAGTTCCAAGTGCAAACACTGTCGTTTCTCTTTTATGATTTACTGCCAGGCTCTTTGCTTGTTTTTGGGTTTTGTTTTGTTTTGGTTTTTTTAAGGTGATTTAGGAGACTTTTGTAGTGATAATTACTCAATGTCATGTTAAGCTTTTATCCAATCACGTTTGTAATGTTTTAAGCCTGGTTCATCTTCCCAGTTATTGCACTACATTGATCTGTGCAAGCCAAGTACATTGCTGTAGTATTTTTGTCTCTCAATTCCCTGTAGAAAAGACTCACATTTTAAAACCATTTCCTGTGGCCTCAGGGAAGTAATGGATTTATAACAGTCTGAGTAGAAATGCACACAATAATTTAATAAGTGTATAACTGTAAGCACAACTCATGCAGACTGCAAGTGTTGAAGGTATATCCTGACATGTAGTTACCTGCTATAGGTAGAAGAATGTGAGAACGGCAACCACAGACAGCTCATGCGGCAAACACCGGCCTTTTCTCTGACCATGAGTTGTTGTCAGATGGATACTGATCTGTTCTACAGTTCTTTGTACGTGACAATGTTCCCACCCCCATTTTTAAAGCAAAACAACTGTTACCCATTGAACTCCACAGTGACCAAGAGCCCCTGAACTGGGCTGCTGAACTGAGACTGATGCTGGGTCCCTTCCTCCTCCCATGTCCCCTCTGCAGATGCAAATGGCTCTGTTGAAGCTCCAATGCTGTCTATCCCCACTGCCTTTGCTGTTTGCATCCCTCTCAAGCACCTCTTTGTACCTAATGGCAGCATCTAAATCAGGAAACAAGTCACCTAAGGGCACTAAAGGGCACTTCAGGTTCATGCTCTGGTGATACCCTGCTCACCTCAGTGACTATAAAAGGCAGCCTAGGGCAATTAGGCTCCCTCCTTAGCTGTCTCAGAAACTGCTTAAAATAAAGTGGCACAGACCTAGTGATTTGGGAATGATGGCACACCCAAAATCTATGTCAATGCTCAGCACCTTACTGAGCTCCAGTCTAAAAGAGGATCGCTGTCAGTACATGTGCTCCGGCACCAGAAATCACATGTCAGCCACCATCAAGGGAGTTCTAGACCATTCAAGACAAGCTCCCTGTCCTGCACTGGCTAAGAGACAGATTTGAAAGAGCTTCAGATGTAAAGTCCAGAAGAAATCTCCCAAAGTGGATGGGAGGACCACTGTCAAAAAGTCCCATGGAAAAATTTATCAACTTGAATTTTGAGTAAAAAACCCCATAATTTTTCTTTGCAATGTTTTCTAGCTTTCCTCAACCCATTTTTTAACTTTTTCCAAGTATACTACGCAAATCTCAAAACTGAATGTTTCTTCATTCAAATTTCCTTGGAGCAAAAGAGTTGTCAGACTCTTTCTTGACAAGAAATCTGTCTCCTTCAGTGATATCAATTCTTCTGCATGTCTTGGTTTGAGATCCAACTGAAATATGTTAAGTGTAATAGCACTAAACTTCAAGGATTAGCTCTCACTTGGCAGTGAAGCATTATGTTCCTTGGTTAATTCATTTGTAACATCAGTATGTCTGAAACAAGAACAGAGAGAAGCGTAATTACTTATGGCAATATTTGGTTGAAGTGAGACTCATTTGTGCTACACAGATTTTTTTTTTTTTCCTCTTTCTTTTGCAATAGAACTTACATTGTGGTAGAAGGAAGAAAGAAGGAAGAAAGTAAGAGAGAGAAGAAAGGCTTTTTTGATATGTGCTGATTGAAATATTTTCCAGAGAAAAGTAGTCAAAAATGCTTTTAAGTAGTTCTTGAAAGAGCAGCAGCTGTATCAGATACCCCATCTCTTAGAAATGACCAAGTTTTTTGTTGTAGAGGGTTTTTTTTTTCCTGTTTCTTAATGAATTGGAATTTTCCTGTAATTGCTTTGGCCATTCAGTCCTCAATTCTGCCAAAGTTTATATTAAAAATTAGGTGAGGAAGTGCTGCTCAGCTCCCTCAGGATTTGACGGAAATTTTGTTTTTAAACCAAACACACTCAGCAAGAAGCTTTAGATTTTTTTCTAGTTTCATCATTAAAAGCTTTATGATTCTTCTACTGTAAACTGATTTTTACCTAGATCTAGTACCTCCTCTCTGACAATACACTGAAACTAGAAGACTCTATTGAAGCATTGAAACAACGATGTGTTCTTGTGTGGGTAACAACAGCAGAGAAGACAGCTTTTAAATGAAAGAGACTGAAGGGCAAGGGATCAGCCACAGGAAAAGTTCAATGATTACAAGGGAACACTCATCCTTGCTTGCTTTCTTGGGTCTACCACTTGCCTCAGAAAAGGAGAAAAGTAAGGAGATTTGCTTTGGGAGTGCTCAGATTTCCGTTAGTGGAGCTGCAAAGCAGGCCCAGGTGTAGCGATGTTTTCCAGTACTGACTTTCTTTCTTTTTTTCTTTTTTTTTTTTTTTTTTAAAAGTAAATCTCAGTTCTGGTGGTTTTTTGGACTGATGCTGGACCAGACATTAACACTGGTCTGACAGCCCTATCAATCAGCCACTCATGTGCTGGCTTGTATTTCACATTTCTATGCTTATTTCACTATCTACTCCATCATACTTTTGCCACCAAAAAAAACAGACAAGGAAAGTTGACTATTTTCATACATACAAACATCTCCTAGTCCACACATGGGAAGGAATATGCTGCCAATACAGAAATTGCAAATACACCTGCTGTGCTGATGTCCACCTCTGGCACCTCTGCCTACGGCGTTGGACCCTGTCTCTCATGAGCAGCATGGCCAAGCGGACAGCTGAATTCAGGTTGCAGCCTTGGTTATTATGGGGAAACTTTGTTCTCATAAGTGTCTGGGTTTGAAAGGAGCTTTAGCACTTGGTGCATGCTCCAAAATGTATCCCAGTACCCAATCCTTTCATCTTGCTCTGCATCAGTTAGTAGCTGGAAAGAGAAGAAGGAGATTTTGCCATGGCAGCCAAAGCGGAGAGGGGATTCTGAGCAGCCAGACGTGGGGATCTAATATATATGAGTGCTGTGCTTCCTCATTCCTTAGCAGTTATTTCCAGCTCCCTAGTATCCAATAATTATTGTCCTGGAGCATTTCCAAGAGCACTTTGCTGTGTGTGAAATTCAGCTAGACACATTCTGGATGGCACAGTCTCCTGGCTGGATGAGTAGCACTCGTCATATCGGGTCTCTGGCAGAAATTCTGAACTCTGAATTCTTTCTCCCAACAAATCCTCTCCAACTTTGGCTTGAGATTTGCCATTTCACAGAAGTTTTCTGCAGGGCAACTCATTTGCAAGAAAATGGAAGAAGGTAAATTCAGAAAGCAAAACAAGTGTATTCACGTAGGCCCTGATTTCAAAAATCTCTTAAGCATTGGCTTACAGTTTTCATCATTTAAATGTATCCTCAATGTTGGCCTGCGTAAGAACCATCATATTTCAAAAACTTCTTCTTGAAACCTTTACAGTAACATTTCTATGGCTCTTATTGCTCTTGATAATTGCAAGGAAAAGAAAGGGGGCTGAGGGAGAGGGAGCACCGGGACATGGAATTTTATAGTGAAAATATAAATAAATTATATCATCCTGTACAATTAAAAAATGTTATTGCTAAATAATAAATAAATACTAAATAATACATTATTTTATTTTAAAAGGTTAACAGCTGATTTCTGTAGGGAAGCCATGAATTAAACATCATGCAAAACAATTAAACTCTGGGAAATAGGATTTCTGATATAGTGGTCAACAATTAAAAATGAATGTGTTACTCTGCTCCAGGGAAAAGCAGTAAGATGTCATGCTTTCATGCTATGGGGAACAAATGTACCGTGTGGCTCCAGCTGGAAAGTTCTGCAAATTATAAAGCAAATACACAATGAATGGCAGAGACTTAATCCGAGATGCTGTTACACAAAAGATGGAGGCTGCAGTCGCTCTTTCTGAAGGAGAGACACCACTGAGAGGCACTCACTCCTCCCAGCAGCCACCTTCTAAATTCTCCACCTGCGCTTACTTGCAAATACAATTCTTAACAGCATGGGCATCTTTACAAGCAAATCCTAATTCAGGTTCACCAACTGTGACAGGTTTGTCTAGAAATTGGTTGCTGGGAGTGCAACCAAAATGCAGCCTTCCTTCATAGAGAAAGTGTCCAGCTAGAAGACTACAGTAAGGAGCAGGTTTAGCTCAACGTGTGTAAGAATTGATTTGCTTCCTTGCAGCTGGCTCTGAGCAAAGTGTAGTAAACACAGTACAAAAAGCTGCTCTAACATGACCTTACAGGTTCTGAACTGAAGATCATTTACATGCAACTATCTCCCTTCCTTTTTACTCTGTGCTATCCTTCCCCAGAAAGATGTGCTGAGGCACCGTATACATTAAAACAAACAAAATGCTGCTGTTTAAGCCAAAGCCAAATATCTTCTGACCTGATCATTAATACTTTCATAGCTTCATTTCTGCTGGAAGCACCACAAAGAGATGTTCTGTTCATGAGTTCCCTTCAGTGCCAACGACCCACCTGAATGTGTTGTCCTCTGCCTGCACCCAAGATGTGTGAAGAGGCAGCATCTATTATTGGTTGCCTCCCCATGCCCGTTGCTTGGGAATTGTCTGAATTGTTTACCATGGCCAATGTGCATTTGAACAGATGGTAAATATCTCCATTCCTGCCAACAAGAGTCAAAAGATGCCACTAAAATCCATTTAGAACCAACAAAAAAAAAAGCAATTAAAAAAAACACCTACTTGAGAATTTGCTCAGGTCTGTTGCAGGTGAAATCTGTCAGCTAATGAGTAGTTTCAAAGTGCTTGTACTGAATGGTTCATTAGAAATGTATCTCTGCCTCAGGTGCTGATAGGAAGAACCCCAACAGGGCACTTTTCTTCGCTGATATACAGGTTCTAGTTATATCCTGAAAGGAATCTAGTGTATTGTAGGTGCAAGCTGGGAAGAAATGCTGCATTTTCTATCTATATTATATCAGCAATGCATGCTATTATAGAAATTATTTTAGACTTGGTGGAGTTTTCCAGAGAGAAGCAATCAAGACATAAAATCTTGCAATGGTTTGGTTCAGACAGCCATTTCTTTCAGCTCAGGCAGCCTCATTGCTTTTCCCTCTCTACTCTGTAGGGCTTCATGGTTATCAAATACAAAGCAGGGACTGAAAAATGGGTCATTGCTTTGCAACACATCCGTTGGAGATGTCAAGAAACTTTTCCAAGGTCTTTCACATAGCTATTGCTTGTGGCTTGATTACAGTGAGTCACAGAATTGTGTAGAGCTGGCACCCCCAAGACAGTAAACTTTCATGTGAGGCAGTGTGAGTAGTATATTCAGACACATTTGTTCTCTATAGGATAATCTGAAACACTTTAGCGTTCATCTCCTTTCAGGGAGATTTCTTCATCAGGATACTAATTGATGCTATAGATCACAGAATCACAGATACACGGATATAGTTTGCATCTACAGGTTTATGCTATGTGAGGCTGAGGAACCTATTTACAAAAGACTGGTGAGACAATGACAAAGACTTTGTGAAAACAACTGTCCCCTTGACATGATATCTGTATCCCTCAAGTGCCATTGAAGATCTGGACCACGAGTTTAAGCTCGAGTATGAATCTGACAGGGACAAACTGAAACCCCAAGTTCTGCAATACTTCTGTCTCTATTAAAGGGCTGATGGATTTCTCTACATATGGAAATAATGGAAACAGCACTGGAACTCCCATATTTTGTGTCAGTGAATAATTTGTCACAAGGTAACTACAATGTAGAAATAGCTCTTGTATATTCTTATCCTTGGCTAAACACAAAGCAACCTTTCCATTAGCCCAAACCCTCTAAGAAGACTCAGACAGGTTTGAACTTCTTATTTCAACCTTCAATATTCCACTTAGCAGCACAGGCCATATTTCTTAATCCTTTATATTAAAGAAAAGATACTCATCACTCTATTGGAAGAATGTCTGAGTGGATTTTGAGCCTGGACTAGTAGATTTTCATTCTGATTTTTATGACTGGATTTACTGTCTTGACATGGAGTAGGCGTAACATTTTTGTCTAATCATTCAGTATCCTGTTTTCTCCTGAATTGTATCTAGGATCTCACATACTCATCCTGTGACTAACTATGAGAGCTTGGCCAAATTTTCCAACCATTGTCCAATTCTTAATTCATATCTCTTTACTGTACAGCGTAGGTTAGACCTGTTACTACACTAAGCAGAACTTAGGTCTGGGACAGGTACTGAGGTCATTAATATTTTCAATTCAAGCCTAATTGGGACAGGGAAAAGGAGCTTCCCATGAGGCCAGAACTTGGTCTGACAGTGTTCTGTAGTCAAGTGGAGCCGCCTGGAAGTGGTTTTGAACAGCCCGCTCTCAAAGCTGTGGTTTTAATAAGCTGAACCAGACCAATCCACCTCTAGACCAATCCCCTTTCCAGTTTTCTTTCAAAACAGGAGGTAATTTTGTAATTTAAATGAGATCAGAAAACTGCTGTCATGGTATCATGGGAATTTATCATGGGATTGTCTGCTCTGCAATGCACGGAATACTCAATAAGCTTGTACAGCGTAGAAGGTTTTAATGCAGTTGAAACGGGGTAAGAGTGAGTGTATTTGTGTCTGGAGTTCAAGGACATCAGTAAACTTTGCAAAATTCAAAATATGAGTGACACAAGTAATTAACACTTGGTGGGAAGTGAAGTGGATGTGGTCTTCATGTTTATTTCCATTAACACAGGCATTTGGGATCATATCAAAGCATGTTCAGCAAACAGCCCTTCTCTCGGCAGCTGTGCACGGTGCCCTTCACCACACAAGCTCTGCTTTTCCCTCTGGCTGTTCTGAGCACTTTCCAGTGCACCCTTCAGAGCTGTTTCCAAGCACAGCTAGAGTGCCCTTCCCTACACAGCAGGAACAGGATGGAACAAAAGGATACCTCAACTCTTCTTTGCAGCCAGCCGAAGTCTCAGGGGAGCACAACATAATTACAATTTTCAGACCTTCCAGAAAAAAAAAAAATCCACAGCCTTTTCAATCCTTTTATCCTGTCCCAAACACTGGTGCTCACAGTCACAGAATTTCTAATACTAACATTCCCCATTGAGGCTAAAAAGCTTCTCCTGGACAATCTAGTTCTCAGATGAGGTGGCCTAGAAACATTTCAGGTTTTATTGTGCAGTGCTCAAATTAAGCAGATCAGAACATGTAGAGCTTGTACGTTCAACATAGTGTTGTGTTGTATTTACAGAAATGTCCATCAATTAAATGAATTACCATAGTTTTGGTAATGGGAATCCAGTATACATTCCAGATTAACAATCTGTACAAAGGTGTTTTGGAGAACATTGGTATTCTCAGTGTTGAGGCAGAAAAATTAGATAAGCTTTATTTGTCACTTGGTAAACTTCAGGTGATTTTCAGGTCACAAAAACAGGAGCTCCAGCTCTTGGATGGTTGAAGTCAAAGGAATGAACTCTACCCTTAAAGTTTGATCCACCCCTACACTGTTAACAGTAGGAAAACAGTGTTATGCCATGTGGCAGTAAAGATTTAAAGTTGGAGAAATGGAGTAATCAGCTCGATCTACCAGCATAGCTGCTAAAACCAAAGACTTAGGCAGAACAACTCTTCACCAGCCATCTACATACACACACCACAACTCTTCTATATTCCGCTCCTCATTTATCCTCATAAATACTAAAGACATCTCAAATGTTCAACCAGCATTACAGTTTGTGACTATTTCAACTCATCACTCCAATTACTGTCAATAACACTAATACAATAAGCCTGATTCTCTCAGGATAAATATCTGATGCCCAAGTCTATAAGGCTATGCTTTCAAAGTCAAAATGTCCATATGCTGATTTCAGCTCTAAATGTCATAATTACGCAGCTCCACACAAGTTTCAAAGCATTTGCTAAAGTTGGTTGAGTTTATCATCTTCTGTTACCTCCCCCCATTGCTAGGGCACCTTTACAATCAAAAGATAAGAATCTCTTATTTGCAGCTCTTTTCTTCCCAGCAGTTTAAAAAGGACCATGGGTGGCTCATTCCTGAACTCAGTTGTCTAGACATCTTTACGTTCTCTTTTCTCCTGCCTGAAAAATATATAAATATCTATTTATTTCACTTAGATAAACAAGTTTGTATATAGATTAATATGAATATTTCTCTAGATATGGATGTTGTATGAACCTATTTATGCTTCTGTCCATCTCCACTATATATGAGAGAGAGTAGGAACTCTGAGAATAAATACAAGATTAATAGAAGTGGTTAAAAAGAGATTGAAGGAGAAAGAGTTGTTTTCTCTCGCATCCAGCAGTTCTGTGAGGGTTTCTTAGCCCATGTACAGAGAACAGTTATTTCTGACAGTGACCGTACCTGCAAGTAAATCCTGCTTCTCTGCATGACTGGGTATAATGGATTTTTAGCAGCACTACAACAATTTCCTTATGCATTACTAGCCTGTGACCCAAGCTCATTTTGAGCCCTATCCTGTCTGCTTTTCTTGTGGTTTAAGCCTGCAACAGACTTCTGTAACAGCCCTGATTTGTGCCAGATTAAGTGAAAGCTGGCTCAGTAGAAGGCTCCTGCAAATGCTGTGCCCAGGAGGTACCTGAAAGCACATGGCTAAAACCAGTCCTGCAGTTTCATGCACAGCTATTGCTGTGGACAAGTCCCATTCTAGGGTGTCATGGAGCAAAAGCACTAGAAATAGTATTTCAAATGCCTGAAGGGCAACACCTCACCCACCGGATGTGTTTCCCCTTATTTGGATTATGATCCTATTCATGCTGTGCTTCCTGACTTCCACCTGGGAAACCAAGGATTATGTTGCAAATAACTGGACCAACTAATTAGGAGACCACTACTAGGAACAGTCCACAGAAGCTATTGTTTATCCAAAAGCAATAAAAGTAAGATGCAAAGAAAAGTATATTTACAATGAGAAACGCAGAGTATAAAAATCAGTTTTATACTTAAAAAATATATACTCCCAAGGTGACACCTCGTTTGTTGTAATGTAAACTACCTGTCTAAGTGATGCTGATACAGGAGAAGCTATTGAGGTAATTGAAGGTGCTTTCCATCACCCTGCCCATGTACTCAGTTTCCTTGAAGGTTCATGTATTCTCAGAGCTCCAATTAATCAGCTTTTAAAAAATAATTCAGAATCTTTTAATAAAATAGCTTTTTTTAAGTGCTTTGCAACACTATTTTTGACAGCGGCATAAATAAGCAAAGAGGTGATGGAGTAGGAAACACTGGTCACAATGTCAGCCATCCCTCCTCCCCCTTTTGTACTCCCTACAGATTTTAAAGGTCAGAAAGACATGGAACAATGCCCATGTCCTAAGAAGAATACATAAGGAAGGTTAAAAAAAGTTTTGCTGCCAATGAACTTGAAGAATTTTCTTCCTTTTGCTGCACAAAGCACTGAGCTGTCTGGGTTCTGTGGAACTGAGTACTTTATGGTTAACATTTGCTGTGATTGGTTGAGCCACTGCATAAAACCAAAAGGAAAGTTCATCTTTAAGATGGATATTTTTAGCAATTGACCCATATGGTACAAACGGCTGTCCAAAACGTATTTTTGTGGCAAAAGGCTCTAAAGAAAAGTTTTTCTTTGTTAACAAAAAAAAATTCACTTTAAATGATGGGCAACGTTTTTCAAGCACTGGGCAGCACCACTCTTCTCACTTCCTGGGTGGAGGAAACCTTTAATCAGAGAAATGTTGTTTGCTTCTGTCTTGTCCCGTACATATTTACTCTACACTGTAACATTCACTTCCATTTCTCTGTTCTTCATAAAGAACAAATAAATACATTTTAAGGAGAGATGATTTTTTAATGGAAAAAATCTTCAGTCAGGTGACATTGACCATAGGGTTTCTATTTTCCCAAATCTGAAAATGGAGTATAACTACTGAACAATGGGCTTATGTGTCTCTACAACAGCAGAGACAATGAGTCTCTGAACAGACTGGTGATTGTACCTTAATCATAAAAACGTCAATGCCAACAAAAACTGAGGAAGATGTACTGCTGGCCTGCTGGTACTGCCTGGGCACAAGTCAGGTGAACCATGCTGCACACCCCAGAGAGCTGAGGTGTCAGGAAGCCCCAGTAGCAGTCTCTATGCAGGAGATGACAAAAACATCCCAGAACTTTGATGGTGGAGTGATGCTTTACACTTACACACCTCAGGGTCCCATATCCTAATGGCAACCTCCACAGGCCATGGTGCTTACCTTCCTCTGGCAGGGAAGGACTCAGGGTGCCTGGCAGCCCTGTTCCAGCATAGAAAAGTGAAGCCAGAGGCACCTGGAAAATGTCACCCTGACAATGACTAAGGGAGGACAGACCCAAGCTAACTCACCGTGAGAGACATTTATCCAACTGTTCCTGGAGCCTCCCCAAACATCCTACTGCTTTCCTTCAAACCTCAAAGACAGGGAAAACTGATTACTGCCTCGGTCCTCACAGCAGCTTCACATCACACCTCTCTGCTGTGGAAGCTGTGCTAAAACTGTTCAGAAGCTGTGTGTTGCTTAAGAGATGCATTTTGGCTGCCCCTTCCCTAGCATTTATATATCTGTTACCCAGCAGGTGTAGTGTACTCAGATCTGCATCAGTCCTCTGGTTTGCCTTCCTACCAAGCTCTCGGCCCCAAACTGCAGCTGTACTACCTGTCTGGACTGAAATTAATCCAAATCCTCTGTGCGTCAGTGTGGGGGCAGAATTGCCTTTGCTCAGCAGGCTGCAAATTCACTCTTCAGTCATTCAAAGCTCTGCCTACAGCCAGCTCTAATTTTACTCTATTTTGTTTATGCTAGAGTGGCTGGGCTGGTATTTTTTAACTCCCCTCTGCTTAATCTACCTTTGTCTTTCTAATCACATCTTCTAATAATATCTTCCATCTTAATTTATTTATAGTTACTGCCCTTTCATTCAGGTATTACTACTGAAAGTGATATAAAATTGAGTCCAATTACTGTGGAGGTGCCAGGGGTAAGTCACTTATTTGTAGGTTAGGTTTTAGATTTGAAATACTATTGAGATAGATGGATCTCCTGTGTTGTTCCTGCTCCTAGCCACACTGCAGTCTGGATGGGAAGGGAATGTCGTGGAGGGGAGTAGTGTGGGTGTGAGCCAGTGTTTCTACCTGAAAGCTTATGACCTCAAAGGAAAAGTAATGGATAGAATAACTTTATTTGCTTGGCAGGTGGTACTTAGCATACGGAAGTTGCAGTGGAACATGCTCAGTTCTTTCACAGTCCACTTGAAAGAAATAAATGGTCAACAAGAAGCACAGGGAGAAATCTATTCCAAAGATGCTTTAACGTGGCATCTCAGGTTGCAAACACTGCTTATTTATTTGTCTTTTTTTGAAATAACAGGTGTCCTCGTGAGATGTTACAGTAAAGTGACAGAACAAAAAGGCATCCCGTAACTTGGCAAGCGGGATCACTGTCAAAGCTCAGTGAAGGAGGTGATTCTGCAACACAGCCCAGCACACCGTGTGATGGCAGGTGAGGATACTCTGTGTGTCTCAGTGCCAGGCTACCAATGTTGGATATGACAGCAAGGAAGAGTTGTGTCTTGTGGGTGGCTGAAGGACACCCCCATGACTACGGCTCTATTAACTAAGGTAGAAGAAGTAACTTTATCTGTGTCTCACATTCTGGGAGAACCTGGTTTCTCCTTCCTCAGCCATTGTGATCAATTTATCTTAGAGGTGTAAAAAAGGGGAGCATGAGACCTGTAATTTCTCATTCTGTCCCAACACAAACTCTGGTGGAACTAAACATTTGTTTAATCTTCAGAGGTGCGTCTTTAACACCTACTCCAAGGTCTGTCTATCTCTGTCCTTCTCACTGGAATGTTTTGGGATTTATTTTTCCTCTCCAATACCTAGCTCCTACTACTTAACATTATTGGATATTATTATCTAGGAAGTCAGCACCTGGTCCTTATATAGGAAGCAAAATCAGCAGTAAAGCTGTGTGGAAGGAGTAATTTTGCTTCATCTCTTGCATCTCAGTATGAAACATTTGGCCTGAAATGAAGATTTTTGAAATTTTAAAATTTTTTTTGGCACACCAAATGCATGATATGCAGGCCACAAGAAAAATGAACATATAAAAATACTCTTAATTATTGCATTGGAGCTTCATGTCTGCCAGGGTCAGTTAGAATGAAAGAGACAATATCTTTCTAGAGAGTTTTGGCACTGCAAGCAGCAAAAAGAGCCCTGAATTCCTATGTGGGGAATCTTAGATTTTTGTTACCATGGGTGTTTTATTCCCTCTGGAAAGCCAGTAAACAAAATAGTCCTCGCAGTGGGTTATACCAAAATAATTCTGTGTATGTAAAGCAAGGAAGAAATTAAAACTCAAA
This sequence comes from Baryphthengus martii, assembly GCA_013396935.1. Lineage (NCBI taxonomy): Eukaryota > Metazoa > Chordata > Aves > Coraciiformes > Momotidae > Baryphthengus > Baryphthengus martii. The sequence goes on along the minus strand of VWZK01017429.1, from coordinate 1,068,490 downwards.
GAAAGAACTTAAAATACTAGCACCATGGATTCTTTGTGGACACTAAAGACAAAACCGCATGGGTGAAAAGCAGAGGAATAAAGAACCAGCAAGTTGGCAACACAAGGGAGGTGCCAGCGCATGGAGAATACAGTGACAGGAAGGGTTTAACAGGAAAAAAATAAAAATAAAAGAAACAATAGACTTCAAAACTTCAGGAATTCCAACTTTACTGAAGAGTTTGGACTGAGTTAGCAAGGAGCTCGTCAAATAACTCCAGTGACTGTGAACGGATGTTATGAGGCAGGAAACTAGACATTGTCAACTCAGCTTCAAGAAGAGCAGACCTCTTCTGGCAGTGTTCATAAGTGAAGAGCAAAAGCAGGAAGAGAGTTCTGTATGGGTTCTACTACAGCCAACTGTGGGAAGTAGCAGGAGACACTGCCAGGATACAACTGCTGCTACCACAAGAAATGCAGTGATCAGCTTGTACTGATTGATCGTTTATCCAGGGGACAATGCACCAGAAAATAGGTGGCTGGCACTGGAGTTCAGGATCAGTTTTCTAGACTGCTGTAGATCTTCATTCCTTCTTTTCAGCACACTCCCCACTGTAGGAGCCTGTATATCCCCAGGGCCTGATTTGGTCCCTGCTCTGAGTCCATCAGTAGAGCAGGGTTGCCTGCTCCAGCAGAGTAAAGCAGAAATAGCTGAGGATATCTCCTCAGATTCCTTCTTGAAATGGTGACAGCCATTCACATATCAATGAGGAATTTCTTTCTCTTCCCTCCCTTCCCCAGCCCCTCTTCTCCCTTCCCTCCAAGTTACTGCCAGTCACTTCCAGGCAAGCATTTTGTTTTCATTTACAACATGGATCCTTCTTTTCCCCAATTCTATGATTTTCAGTGTGACAAAATGACACTTCTGACAAGCAGGCATTCCTCTTCCCCCACATCCCCTTGTTCTGGGGATATTTTCTTAGCCAATTAATCTAACATCATGTACCATTTAGATTTGAGAGGCTGGCATGACTCCTGAAGAAGACAGAATGTGCTGCTGGGAACAGAGAGGTGGGGGTGACAGAGAGGACCATGAGGAGGCTCCAAACTGCCTGAATTACTCATCAGGAGGGTGGCAACATGGAAGCCTGGAATATCTTCCTTCTCTGTCTCCTTCCTCACAGACATCTCTGACACACACTTGTCAATACACCACGGAGCCATTCTGCATGTGTGTGTGTGATGAAAAGAGGAACAAAGTTCTGTTGAAACGCTATCAAGTAGGTATTATGGATGTGTCTATCAGGCTCTCTGAAGATCCTTTCACATAATTAGCAGGTAGGTATGGTGCAAAATGGTAGCTGGAGAGGGACTGCTCTAACCCTCTGAATACGCCTCTCTGAAAAGAATAGCCAAGTTTTCAAGATCAAAATAAATAACTTGATGGAAAACCAAAACAAAACACACACACAAAAAAAATCAAACCACAAATCCAACGTTTTTTTCACATCCCCTCCTTCCAGTTACATTTTTCTGTCAATTTGAAAATCTTTGTGCTAGAAATGCTACTGAATCACATGGAATAACATGCACAACATACTAGAAATTGCAGCCAAATTTCAAACCCAAGTATTCTATCTGAGTTATAAAGGAATTTGATTTGTTTCCCTTTCCCCTACTTCGCAGTACTGTCTTTGACCCTGGTGCTTGGCAGCTGCCTGAACACAGCCCTGTCTACAAGACTCTCAGCATCTCTGCTGCAGAGCTTCCCATTCCTGGTTTCATTTTTATTAGCTTACGTTGGACTATGGAGTGAAAAGCCTGAAGGACTCTGTGCTGTTGTGCAGGAAGAACTTTTAAAAAGCAAATGCTGGTGTATGAGAAGACTCCAGAGACTGTACTACAGCGGCATCAGCCTGTTGCACTGCTACCAGTTCCGAATACCAACTCATCAAATACTCTGCCACTGTCTCCTCTTGAAACCACAAAGGTTTTTCTATTTGGTGTGTGAATCTTGAGAGCAATTTTGCTTCAAATACAGTGGGAATGCCCTGCGCCCTTGCATTGGTACAGACAAATGAAGTTGGGAAGCAACTGTATGTGTCTAGCTCTGGAATGAGAAGGATGCTGAGCATGGATGTGTACAATATTTTGAAGGGGAATAAACCAGTGAAGGAGAAAAGAAACACTTATGACAGCTTCACAAAAGAGGAAGGACAAGAAGTTAATCTTCACTTGTGTGGTTTATGAGAGATTTAGCTTCAGCCCAAGGCAGGTTGTTTCATTACAAACAAAGAAAACAATTAACAACGCTGGCCAAAACTTCGCTACAAAAGCCAACAGAAGATTTTCCTTTTCTTATCATGCAACATTCAATAAACAGACCGGAACAGAAAAATTAAAAAGCTTTTCCCTTCTGTATCGTTTCTGACTTTCTGAGAAGGATTTAAAGCCACCTTTTAAATATATATATATTTACATATATATATACACATACATATGTATAGAAATTAGCTTATTTTTAGTGCACGACATTGGGAATCTGTCAACAGCAATGGATGCTGTGGCCTTTGCTCCCAGGTCCTTGAAATAATGGTCTGTGAGACTATAGAAGAGCCTGAGTGACTCTGACACTTCTTTCATCACCCACTGCAAAAGAAAATAGATGTTGTGTAAACTAGAAGCTTGTGAGTGCTAATGGCAGATTTTCACATGGGATAAACATATGTTCGGTTTGCTCAGAGCAAGCGAAAAAAAAAAAAAAAAGCCTTATTTTGACTGATGAAATTTCACTCTAGAACACTCTGGTAATTACTCGCAAGATTCAGTTCTCTGCCCTCGGATGTTGAAGAGTGTAATGAAAAGAACATCATGAAATTGTGACTAGCCCCTAATATTACTATCAATCTTGAAAATACCCGAAGCATCCAAGTTTTCTGCCTTCTGTGGATTACGATTCAATACCAAATTTGAAGATTGCTGAAAAATAAGAAATGTATAAAGCTTGAAAGGATCAGTGCTCAGATGGAGAATGGGCCAAGAGAAGGCTGACTGTGGACTGCATTTATTTTTGTGCTAGAAGATAAAACCTCGTTCACAAACCTCAGGAGAACAATTCCCCTCCCCCCTTCTGTTACTTCAAAGATATTTTGATGTTTAACCTTCAAACTGCATTACAATAACTCTTATACCAGCATTTTCATTCTTGCACTTTTAGCCAACTCAAAACTGTACAAGCGAAATGGAGAAAACAAACAGTGTAGGAAAACATATTCAGTAACATATCTCAAACCTCCAAATTATTGTTTCTGATTCTGCAAACTCAGATGGACATGATCCAGCAATTTCAGTATCTCAAATCCTGGAGATTCCAGCCCTGACATAAACCTGGATCCACAAAGATCTTGCTCCTAGTTTTAAAAAATATTCCATAGTATCTTTTGGTCTAAGCTTGACTTCTAAATTCACATATGAATAAAGCAAGAGCCATTTAACCACATGATGATGCAAAATCAGAACTTTTCTACCCCGTACGGCAGTATTCAAAGCTTTTCTTATGTCTGCACAATTTGAAACAGTGGGAAGTATGACTTGGTCAGAAATAAGGTGAAAGAAAAGGTAAACTAGAGGGATTTGATACTATACCTAAAGCAAGATTTCATTTCAGGGACTGACAGCTTGAAATTCTTGTGCCAATATTTTTCCCCTCCATATTTTTTTTCTATATGGTTTCTCACCACAGCAGTTTTGTGATACACAGCAGAAACTGTGTGACTGCCAGATTCAGCATGACACAAAACCAGCAGTGAATCAAACATCAACACGTCCTTCCGTTCCTTCTCCATGACTTGGCACGTGATCACACAGAAGGGCATCTCGCTTTGGCCACTCAGTGTTTTTGATGCATTCATCGTTTCTTGGCATCAACTCCACATTTAGTTTTTCTCTTTCCTTCCATCCTCCCACAACATACCCCCTTTGTGCAACTTCACATTTGGGCTACGTGCCTGCCTCCTCTAGTTCTCCCACCTTGGAGTATTAATGAATCGGAGGTACCGTTGGCTATCGCTTTGTTGCTGGAAGAGGCATCAGTAATGCCAAGTGCTAATTTTGGGAAAAATTTAATAGGTTTTAAAACAACAACAACAAAATCCTGAAATGCACTTTAAATATTTTTAGACATCTGTGGAGACTTGGTAGTGATGTTAAAGCCTGAGGACAGATAGAAGACAGAACAGAATAGGAATTGGGACTTAAGTTAGTGATGATAGAGCTTATGTAAAGAAATATTTGAGTTGTGAAAACATTGAAGAAGACCAAAGAAAATAAGAAGCCCCTCCTAGTTGTCATTTTTACAATTTTGTTTTAGGAAACAAAACCTAGTTTTGCCATATTGTCAGCTCCCATCACATCATAACAGATCTCCTACCATCTCTTCCCTGGTGCTACACATTAGCTGGTTAAACAGCGCTTTCCTTTCTGCTGATGTAAACCTCTTACTGAAGGAGCGCAGCAAGTTTGCAGGGGCAGTGATGAGTGAGAGTGGCATTAAAATAAAGGTGAGACAAAGATAACAATGTGAACACGAGGCCCTTCAATAGTAATTCCTAAATAGATAGATCACGGAGGAGAAAGACGGATATGGGAATAAATTGCAAAGAAGTAAAATGAGGTTATCGTATCTGAATTGAGAAATAGCCCTGGAGGATAGCTGGGTGAAAGGGAAGAAGGTGGGATACTGTACTTGAAGGACAAATCAGGGAGGACTGGATTCAATATTAGCACTGAGCTAGTTTATGTTAGCCTGGCACACCAAGAAGCTGGGTCTCGCAATGTGATTATTGATCTCTTCCTTTCATGCTGCTCAGTGCTGAAATGCCCTGAATACAAATAGGGGCTTTTAATGGATTCCAGCTATTTTAAAGAAAAGTTTTAAATGTGTGGTCACTTCTGAGTCACCCACATGATCACCCCATGAGACTAATACCTGCAGNTAAAAAAAAAAGAAAGAAACGAAGCAAGAAGGACAGATTTCTGTGCTTGGCATTTACTTTTATTCTGACAGTACCACATGCCTAGATCCCCAGATACTGTTTGTGAGTGATGGAAAAGAAAATGTCTGATGGTTTCTGACATGGAGGGACCATCTAAGCAGAGTCTGAACTCAGAATTGTAAAAGCCACATGAGAAAATGAAATTCAAATAGGATACACCCCTGCCACTGCCACACACACCTGCAAGACAAAAGGCAGTGACAGCTCTGGCAAAGATATTTGCAAGCAGAATGCTGGGAAGAGCCAGATGGGAAAAAATTTGGGATGAAAAGTATTGAGCTACTAGATTGGCAGAAATTCACCTTCAAGACACTCTTCAGATCAAATACATGATTTTGAACATGTAATTTGTTATTATCGTTTCATAGAGATACTGTAATAGTCCTGAAACTGTTAGTCCCTGTCTCCTGTGCACTGGGAGCTGCAGGGATTCATAAGGAAGCAATGCTCTCTGCTAAACTGCATTTGAGGATGCTGAAAGTCAAAAAGGGCATCAAACTGAGACAGAGATCTGTGACAGGTAAAACCCTCAGCCTGTTACTGACTACATCACTAGAAATAAAACTGGATTCTTCTAAGTTGATCCAAAGGCTCCTCTTTATTTCAAAGCCGTTTTAGTTACACCCACACTGAATCCAGCATTCTCATCTTTCTCTCGTCATCTCTGGTGATGAAGACTGTTACATGGACGCACAGTTGGCATCATCATTTTTCTCTGGAAAAACTTAACAGAAACACTAGTCCTTTGCTTTCCATTTCCTATCTATGAAGTATACCTAACACTACCTGCCCTACTGTCTTCCTTTCTCATAGCCTTTTTTTTTCCCAGTTCTTCAGGGCAAAGATTCTCTCTTTTTATGTCTTCTGCATCATTTAAACATAAATTACTAGCTACTCTTGGCACAAAATGTAGTTTAAATGAAGAAAACAATAGTTACCCTCTCTTTTGGGAAGTGAAGCAGTAGGGATTTCACTATTTTGTAATGTTTCAATAAAAAAGTTTGATTATTAAATATAAACTTTTCAGGTCCTGAAGTACCAGCCACTACCATTACACTTACCAGACCAGGCTGGGAACACGAAGTATTTTTGCGAAGTCCTAACCTGGCATTCTTCCCCCCTTTGTAAAGCACTGTGTGTCTCCCATTCTCATGGAGAAACCAGTTCATGACCTTGTTTCTTCTTCCTGCACAAGTGGCTAAAATAGTTCAGAGAACAAATTTTGATTTTAATTATTTTGGCATGATTTCTACTCCTTTGAGAAAGCAAAAGCCTGGACATTACTTCAGTGCAGGCACTAATAATAGGTGAATGAGTGTTTGCGCATACATGCATCATAATACAGTGAAGAATAGGCTGCCACAAGATCATTTTGGTTAATTCTATACTTTAAGTCTTTAAAAAAAGATTACCAGCTCTTAAAAAGCTACAGCTTTGAAACTGGCCCATTTTTTTTGTATTTTCATGCAATATAGAAGGGGGAAAAAGCAAACCAAAAATATGAGCAAAAAGCTTTGTTTGCAGTAAGATCAGTCACACCATAAAAAAACCTCATAAAAAGGAGTGACAGGAACCATAAATCTCAATAGCTTTATAGAAAATAAAGCAAATCTGACCCAGACAAGGCAGTTATCACAGGGGATGACATCACTGAGCACACAAGAAATGCAAAATTCTTTGCAGAAATGCTGATTTCAGGAACTATTATGATTCTCGGCAGTTTGAAGTGTTTGAAAAACTTTTAGCCTAGCACAAAGTCAGTGACAGAGTCAGAAGAGGATAAATGAATAGGAAATTGATTTTCTTTTTCCTTTTGGATAGCAATTAAGAACCAGAGGACCAGGCTGAAACCATCTCCAAAGGTTCACATTCCAGCTGAACTGACGAAACTTTTTGCCATGAAGAATCTGGTACAACCACAGCTCAACAAAATACCACACAGCACCATCAGTTCTTGAATTTTCTTTGTCTATGACTCTATCTGATTCAACTACAGGCCACTAATTGCACTTCTTTAGCCACTATTTGAGTATTCGGCCCTAACAGTCAAGAATCCTTATACACATAATGAAAAGGGGCTGTTCCATCCCAATTTTTTTCCTCATCCTCAACACCTGGGTGACTTGATACTGTAAATGTATTGTTGCCAGTTTGTTGAGACTCCTAAACTGAGTGAAAAGCGCAATACTTGAATATCTGGCCACATTAAATTCATATAATGCTGCTGTCACCTCTTGAGTGAAACTGGAACCTCCATGGGTTGAAAGAAGGGAGACTGGAAAGCGACTGAGCACTGGGCCCTTTTGCACTTAAATCCCCAGCATTTGTTCATTATTCTTTCTTGCCACAGACAAATTATTTATAGGCACCATGTTTTGTTTTTTTCAATGCCTAAGACGTTATCTCTTTCTCTTGCTAACTGTTCTGCTATTCACCCTTGATGAACACCCTCTGATGTTTATCTTTTTACTTTGCCTGCTGTTTATTTACAAATACAGATTTACTTCTCTCCCTTTCTGAGTAACCTTTGGAGCAAAGCCTTCAGTAAGGAAGGGATAGCCTGAGGTGGCTGAGCATACAGTCTTTTCTTCTCCTCTGGTCTAGGTGGAAGGCTGCAAAGAGGAACGAACAGCCCAAAGTTCAACTCTGTTTACACAACCTAAACATGGTATTATTTATCAACATCTCTTCTGAAGTCATCCAGAAGTCTTCTGAAGTCACGCCTAACTTTGAAATGGGTTGCCAGAAGAATAGTAATGTGGAGATTACAAGAATAAGAGGGACAACAAGGAAAGGGAGAAGGTAATGACAGCAGAGGAATTTAGAATGCAAAAATTTCCATTAAAGTTTTAAATATTGATTTACAAGACAAAATACTTTTGTAGCTGGAGACACAGAATGGCTGCTGAGATAAAGAGGCACCAACAGAGATAAAACCAAGAAATGTAAGTTATTGGACCTTGGAATTTGCTACATATTCTCTTGTAAATCACAGATTCTTTTTCAAACACTCTGACTGAAATAGGATAGCACATTTACTTTCTCGGAAATTGTACAAGCACATTGAAATAGATTGGAAGGGAAAATCAGAATGGTGACATGTTAAAGTGGATGAACAAAAAATGTAACTGTTGTTTTTGGTAAGAGTAGAGGACATTTGTAAAGATAAAGAACAAGAAAGGGAGGAATTAATCAAAGCCATAGATGAATTCACACACACATTAGATTAACTCCTGGAAGAAATATCTAGAGATAACTAAGCATAAAGATACTCTCATGACTCATAATGACCCCAAGCTATAATTTTCTGGAAGCTGGCAGAAGCACTGCTGTGAGCCTGCTTCGCTCTTCCACTCATTTCCACGCAGGTTTCCTTGCTGTTGGACAGTGCACTTGACCAGTTGGAGCTTCAGACTCATCTGGTTCTTACATTATATTATGTTTTTAACTAGGGGAATAGAGACAGGAGTTCATAATACAGCTAAAGGTGTCACATGAAAATACTATAACCAAAAAATGTAATTTCTAATATTTATTGAACTGTGAAATACATTCTCACTGGAATGTGTGCCACTGTGCATGCCTAGTAGAGATTTCTTGGCACAGCATCCTGAGCTGGAACCTACCACCAATATATCTACACTTTTACATTATACCCTTTTCTAAAGAACATGTAGGCAAGCAAAAAAAACCCACAATATTAACGTCCCTGCTCTGGGTATCCCCCATTACTGTTGACAGAAGAATCCTAATAGCATGGAATGAAGAAAAAATAAACCCTTTTACTGCTGTATATTGGAGCTGAACAAATTATTTACAATGAATAATTTATCTGACTAAATTAGATGCTTTCTGCTTGCTGAACACTTATATTTCTTCTAACATATATTTATTTGAATATTTGAATATCAGACAGCTCCTCTGAATGTATGGTATCCGTGAGTTGGTGGTGAACTGCTCTCTGACAGTAACAAGTTTCACTGGCTGAGCTCTGTACGAGGCCAACACAACTTGGCTGAAGGATAGAAGTCTTCCTATCCACATCCACAGGGGACTCCTTGGGGCCAGCAAGTAGGATGTGAGTGGGGAAGTGTTCTGCGAGGCTCCATGTCTGTTCTGGCTGCCAGAACCTTCAAAGTACTTCCAGCTTCCACATGCATAATTCAAGTCCTGTGAACACCAGCTGTGACAGTCTAGGTTACGATTTGCAAAGAATCGTATTTTACGAGGAAATGATGAGCTATTTTGATCCATCTGTACATTCTGATATACTGCCAAATGAAGAACTGGGACTGGTCAGAAACGTAAATAAAAGGTCTGGACCAGGGCCCAATATTGGTCCATATTTGAGATAGTTTAATTAACTAAATGATTATCTCCAATGATAATGTCCAGGAGAGATCGAAGAATCAAACTCAGAGACTAGACTTACTCTGTAACTCCCATTAGCACAGTAGCCCTTCCCAGAAGATGTGGAAAGAGACAGTCTGCCTGTGAAAGCAGCAGCAGAGCGATGGAGATGAAGGGCAGTGAGCAAGGGTGACAGGGGGCCTGCAGGTCACGCCAGCGCCCTGGGACTGTCTAGCAGCTCAGGCATTTCATGCACACATCGGCTGAGAATTTCTCGTTGGGGGAGGGAAGGAAGAGTGAGCGAGGGATAAGATGAAGGACAGTGACTCAGGCTGCCATATTTGGGGTGGAGGCAGAAGCAAAGACGTGAGTCACCCATCAAGCCAGTCAGGAAGGGCCAGTTTTCTACCCAGAAGATTAATTTGAAATTGGCTGATTTCCAAGAGGAAATCAGATGGGTGCAGGAGGCAGTGTTTCTAGAAGAGAGATGTTTCAGAGCATGTGAGATGGGAAAGAAGATTAACCAGAAGGACCCAGGATAAATAGAGATAAAGACTATTTTGGAGAGAGAAGGGAAAAGGCGGATGCGCAGCTTCTTTCACCCTCTCCCAGTAAAGATATTTAAGAATAGGGAATATAAAATCCAGTTGAAATCCCTCACATGACCGTGTTGAGGGATCTGTTTAAGTACCCGCTTTTATGAGCATCCAAGAATCAATCTTGGAGGAAGATTTTCTGGAGCATTGACCTCACTTAGGGGTACAAAACATACTGCTACAACAAGATCAAACCAGTGAGGCAGGCAGATTGAAAATGTGTTGTACGCTAAGGTGATCCATACTGGTGGGCAATGCCGATGCCAAATGTAGGCATGAATCAGCCACTCACCAGCACACCCCTGGTGCTGTGTCCTTCAGAAATGGGGCCACCAGCCTCACCAGGGCTAGTGGCTCCTGCCACAGCACAGAAGGGAGATGCAAAGAGAAAGTTTAGAAGTAACCGTGCTTAATACATTTTTTGTCTCTGTTAACTAGACTTTAATTTCATGACTGCTACACTGAACCAATTTGCTCTAGGGTTAGCCCAATGGTCTTGGCACCCCAAAGCCCAAAAGGCACACAAGATGAGGCTGAGGCTAAGCCTAACTCCAGCTCACATCTGGAGACGAAGTAGGAGGCTCCACCAGCAACACTCCCACTATCAGCAAGTTGCAGAAAGGAAAAGGTGGTGTAGTATAGTTATGTTACCATGACCTGGATCCAGGGAGGGGACCAAATAGGAGGAAATCTGCAACAACCTTGAGAAAGTCATTTACGCTGTCTGCAACCACATTGCCTCATCTACAAAACAGCATTTATGATTTTTCCTTACTTTGTAAGGGTATTCTGGAGGTGTAGTTCATCTGAAGACAGTGACTTGAAGAGGAGTGTGTTTTCACCCTGTCAAACATCATAATATGTCATAAACCGCAGTTCTGAGAGTTTTAAATTGTTGCTCACAGTACATGGATTGGAAATCCGATTAAGTATGCAGTGAAGAGTGCAGTGACTTCTGGTCAGAGAATGTTTTCATTAGAACATCAGAACTATCATAGATGTCTAAATAATAAACAAGCTTGACATATATGGTATCATTAAGGATTTACATCTTGAGATAACAATGGTTTGAGAGAACATGGGGTCTCCCATCAATAGTATTGCACTGAAAAAAAATTCCCTGGTGACTTGTTTATGTTTGTTATTACAGATTTTAAAAGATTCTGAAGCACTGGCCAAAGTAATTTCATTGCTTGACATCAAGAGGTTGCCTCTATTTTTTTTAATACTACAAATGGCATGATTTGCTTATCAGGACAGATTAATACTTCCTTTAAGCAGGTGTTTTTGGGCTTTTATTTCTTATCTGAAACAGGCCACGGTGGGAGTCACAAGCACTGCAAAGTGTGTCCATTATTAATGACAAGCAACCTTCAACAGCTCTGACTAGCTGACAAGGCCTGTGGAGTTTCCCCAAACACCCTGAGTCTGTTACAGGAGTCTGAGTCTAGGCAATGGAGCAGAGAAGAAGAGTTAAAATATTTCACAGTGTTTAAAACCACTTCTGGATCCCATCCCTAGTTGAAATGCAGTCCAACAGATGGAAATTCAACAAGAATTGACTGATGACCCCTGCCCAATTGACCACGTATTATCAGTCTCTGACACAAGCAGGTCACTTTGCAAGACATTTCCATCTGTCTCCATTCAGTTCTTGTCTTTGCTGTCATGCTGGCCCACACAGTAGATACTTTATTTGCAGCTCTCCAAACTGAGGTATCAAGACGTGCCAAATAATTTCACCACAATGATGCTTTTTGTACCCTCTCCCCTTGGCTCCCTGACCTCTGTCCCATTGCAAAGGGGTGGCTGAGTCCTCTGAGGCTGACTGCACCACACAGAAGCAGTCTCTGATCTGAACCCTCTTACCTCTTTCAGTAATCCCCTGGAAAGGTACCCTCTGCAACAAACTGCTTTCAAAGCTGCCCCTGTTTCTGATCTTCTCCTAGCAGCCACCCATGAGCAAGTTGTTGTAACACCTTGTTGATCACACTCACGTAGACCCCGAGGCTTTTTTGTACTCTAGAGAGCATTGTTCAGGAGAGTAATCTGTTGTGACATGGATTTTGTTCAATAATAGCTATAAAAACATGGCAGGAAGTGGGAGAAAGAGAAAGAATACCCTGACTTGTGGTCATTTTTCTTTCATGGAATTTCTTAATTCCACTGTAAGATACATTTTTACATTGGGTAGTGATTTAGTTTTCACTTCAACCTTCGGATCACTAAAGACGTAGTTGACACAGGAAGCAAGTGTTTCTTCCTTGTCTCTCTCACTCTCATTTCTCCCCACTCTCTTTCACATTGTTTAAAGAATCTAATATGGTTACACTGGGGGAAAAAAAGCCATGGCATATGATATGAAGCTGCAGATCCTTTCATGAAACATTTTTATCTGATTTTTTTTCTTTCACAGCACCAATTCAGAAATTAAATTGTATTGTAATGAGGAGCCACAAAATGATTTCTCATTTTAAAACTCTTCGTCACGCTTTACATTTATTAGCAACCTGAGCTGGTACAGGTCAGGGAGTGCCAGTTTAGAAACTAAATCTGTTAGCAGGGGTCCAGCTTGCCTCAGAGTGGCAGAACAACAGGTGGGAAAAAAAAGTGCCCAGGTCTCATGGACCTCTAGAACCTGAGGTCAACTTCAACGCTCACTGTATGTAAAGATGAAGATTTAGAACGAGAAGAAGCATTTGAAAGGTGACAGTGAGTAGCCTTTCGGTATCTAAGAGTGACATCTGCACAAATCATGGCCTTTCTGTAGCATCCTGTCCTATTTCAGCTGCCTCAGACACAAAACATAAGCAGAAGAGCCATAAGGAGACCTTTCCAACAGAGGTTCCAGGCTGTAGGACAAAAAAATTCTATATCCCAAACCCTATAGTGGTGAAACACAGCCAGGCTGCAGCTGCCTTGTCTCTTGTTAGAATTAGGCACCTGCTTGTCTGCAATATGCTACAGCTCACAAGTGAATTGAAGATGGGTCTGTTTATCTTCAAAAATGCACTAAGCTGACATTGGACAACCAACAATACCACACTTTATCTGCCTTTCTGCAAACTGTAGAGGCTGTTTCACTTCCAAGAGTTTCCCACCACCAATGCTGAGCATGGAGCCAAGTTGGTTTCTCTTCCCTGTCTTGGTCTGAGCACACAGAGCTTGCCCCAGCTGTGGGCAGGGTGCCAGTTTGACAGCCCCAACCCTTCTTGGAGTTAAGCTTTTTAGTGGGAGGACTGCCATGAGCATACACAGAGCTACCCAGCTGTAGTTTTGCTGAGTGTGACTTGTAGAGCCACATCTCACTGCCAAGCTGGTAGAGAGGTGTGCTTGCTAATGGCGACATTGCGTTAAAACCATCTGCGGCCTGGGTGCATGGGATGGGCTCACCACTCCTTGGAGGATCAGGCCAGGGGATGAGAGAAATCCTCTGGATCAAATCCTGAAGAACACGAATTTGCCACGAAAGCAATTGCTCCCCTTCCCCTCTTCACAGTTGTCATCTTCCCCTCCCCTTTCTTCTGGTCCTGCAAAAAGGGACAGGAACCAGGAATTCATGTGACAGGCAGTACTAAATTTAAGTGAATGCACTGTAACAAGCGCTTTAGTTCAGTCTGTTGGTGATACTCAAACCAGAAGAAGGACTAAAGCTCCTTGTCACAGAGCAGGATAATCTCAGCAGGCCTAACAGAATAAAAATTCATTTCTGCCAGTAAACTGAGAATGACTCAGAATAAACATGGCAAAGAGATCTTAAAATAAAGAAGTGCCATAACTTCTTGCTTCAGGATAGGGAGGAGGGGAAGATTAAATACTTTCATTAAATTAACTCTCATCTGAATGAGGCTTTTGTTTCATTTCTAAAAGAAACCCATTTCTCTGTTGTCATTTTTTTCTTGAGTGGTAAATATAACGCAGAATTCCAGAAGCCTCATTTCTAAGGAAACAAATGTAATCAATTTCACAGAGCACTGAGACAAATCAATATAGAAGGAGTCAGAAAACCAAACAAAAGCAATGGGAGAAAAATATTACCGTATTTGTATGGCCATAATACATGGGAGAAAAAGCTATTGAAAATTACAGAGCTAATTTCTAAAGCAACAAACAATACTAGTCAGTAATAAAAAATAACATTAAACTATTTCAGCTGAAAAATATCACAAGTCTATTATGATTATAAAAACCCACGTGACGATCGTTGTCATCTGCAGTATACAAACATAAGCTATTCTGGCTTCTTTTTGGTTTTCGTTTGTCATTAACAGAGAATAAGAGACCAGAAAAGTAGTTATTGCCCAATTAACCCTTAGGATATCATATAGCATTTCAGGTTCATTTTCAGCTTCAAAGTTGGAGTTTTTAGCCTGGTGACTCTTCAGAAGAGTAAGGATAACAAGACTTTACTGAAGAGATGCGATATCTGACTGAACTGGAAGCTGAAAGATGCACTGAATCAACATGAAACTGTCTTCAGCATTTAGAAGAATGTCTCAAAATCTGACTGCGTCATAAGAGAGAAAATACTACACCATTTTTTTTTTTTAAAGACTCCTCCTGTCTCCACTCCAGCAAAAGTCATCTTTGCCTCAAAAGCACAAGCTGAGCAAGCCAGTCCATGCTATTCAGTGTATTTTAGCAGAGTAGAAGCAGGTTCTGTGAGCTCTCTCTTATTAAACCCTAACTCACTTTCCTTTTCCCATACCTTGAATAAAATTCACAGTGAATTAGATTTCTCAGCTGCAAGTTAGGAACGAATACGGATGGAAAATACAGAAAAAAACCCAAAAGAACTCTGTTCCTTTGACATCATGTTCAATGAATCTGAACTTAAAGAAATTAGTACGTCTACTATCACAAAGAAAGAAAAATTGCTATAGCTACCTACAATGTGGGATAGCTTTTGGTCCCTTCTGAGACATTGGAAAATAGAAAAAACCCAAATCACCCTTTACAAAACCCATAAAGTTGTATTTCAACAAGGAAGAGAAAGGCTACAGTTAAATTAAACCAAATGATAATCAGAGAGCCTGGTTTTCTTATTTCAGTACAAGCGAGCCAGAAGTAAACATCCAGTAAAAAAAAAAAGTTAATATTCATCTGGAGACATATTAAATGAAAATAATCACAAAGTCAACAAACTTAAGCCCACAGAAAGTTACATGCACATTTTTATTCTGTCATCAACTGTGCTTTACCTTTGGGCCATTTCATATCTGCTTGAGTTATAACTGGTGTAATAAATGGGTTCTTAGGCAGCATATTTCTATGCAAATTTACATTGCTGAATTACTATTCTTATTCCAGCTCCATCATAGAGGAAAAAAAAATAGCTTGAAGGATGGGTTTTTTTTTAAAAAGATCCTTATGCTAAAAAAAAAAAAATAATGAGGATTTCAGTAGACTTGTCATTTGAAATACTATTTATCACTCTCATGAAATAAAAGTATATAAAATTTAATAGGAGTAGATTCAAAAAGCTTCTAGAGAAATTATACTAAAGGACTCTGAAAAAGTAATCCAGTCTAGAGAAGGTTTATTCTACTATAAATAAAGTAAAAGAAACACAGTCCCTGTGATTGACTTTCATTGATTGGTTTTCAAAGGTGACC
This sequence comes from Baryphthengus martii, assembly GCA_013396935.1. NCBI lineage: Eukaryota > Metazoa > Chordata > Aves > Coraciiformes > Momotidae > Baryphthengus > Baryphthengus martii. Next base: position 1,052,897 of record VWZK01017429.1, on the reverse strand, counting down.
ATTCTCATTCAGTTTTCCCTATATACCAAAATCACACGAATTGCATTAATTGTAAAACGTGGTCTTTTCTTTTAGAAAACTGTGACATTCAAATTCAACTGAAGTCCAAATGAGATGTGTTCAACTGCACTTTTTAGAAGAGAGTCACTGTAACTTCAGAGGGACTGTGTAGGTGCTTAAAGTTGTACGAGCACTGAAGGGCTTCACTGGATCAGAGCCCTGGAAAGCTGTGGAGAAGCACAATGCAAGAGCTGAATATGGTAATTTTTCCTGCATTTGCACCATTCTCTTACTTTTCAAAAAGGAGGAAAATTTCAATGTATTCTTTTTGCAGTTCATGGTAGTACAAAAAAGCATTTGCAACATGTGCAGCCAGTTGGCTCACTGAACTGGCTGAGAAAACCTAGCCTTGTAATTTCGCCTATAGTAAATGCTGACAGAAATTTCTCTGATACTGTTCCACTGCAGCTGCCTCATTGTTCTGTTTTATCGTAATCAGCACAGTGAAGAGGAAGAAAAGACTGTTAATTTTATATCAAATAAACTTTAATTGAGTCTTTCATACTTTAGTACTGTATAATAAATGCATATAATGGTCTCTGGAGTTAGTTCTGGTTGGGATAACTCAGTGTCTCAAAAACTTGTCGTGGGTACATTACGGTACCATTCAGCTTTGTGTCACTGTCCTGCAGCTTAAGCAAGAAAACTTCCTGAAACACCCTCAAATATCACTGGAGACATCCCTGAGAAATTGTATGGACATCTATAACAAAAGGGGCTCCTAGGTAAGGAAGCAGCTCCTCAAAATAAACCAAAAATTCAAAGTGCGCACTGCCAAATGAGAAGGATGATGCAGAAGGGAAAACTCACTTGAGATTAGTGGTACCTCAGAAGTGCTCAATGCATGGAGCGGAGCCTTGGCGTGACTGACAGTGACTTTTCAAAGCCACTGATGATGTAGCCTGTAAGACACAGTGACAAAAGGGTGGCAGATCCCACCACCCAAAACCTTGTGTTTTTCTTTTCCAGGTCAGAGACTGTTGCGGTTCCTGATACAGAAATGAACGTCCTTCATCTCTGTCTCCACTTGACTCTTTCTCTCATGACAGGTGAGATGTATTAACATAGGGGGAGTTTGAGACAAGTAAACTTGGCTTATAGACAAAAATTATGTAACCCTGCTAGAACAGGGAAAGCTCTGTTCAAAGCATGTGTGCAAAGCAGTATGGCTACCTCCTCCTCCCACCAAAAGCCCGAACAGCCCTGCTTTGCTTATAACAGTTTTAAGTAGGTGATGCTTAGATTACTTTCAATTCTAGATATTAAAGGTGAAAATAATCATCCTCACTGTTTACATTTTTGCTTTCCCACACAACTTGTACCTGAATCAAAGAGGTGGCAGTAACACCGATAAAGGTCATGTTACTTATCCCCCATGTCCCAAGGTGGATCCCATTAGACTCCAAGTCATGCCTAGGCTGTTCTCAAAAAACTCTGAGAGTGGAGACTATAGACAATCCCCTCCAGGTTTAATTATCTTTCCAGTTAGATTATTTTTTAGACCTTTCCAATTTTATTTCATTCCATGGTAATTTGTCGTAGCCCAAGCAAATATACAAACGAGCTCGTCCTCCTCCACTCCCCCCCCCCAATAATCTTTGTGCATCCCTCCTTCTCTAGAGGTTAAGCAGCCCCAGTTCTTCTCATCATTCTGGTTACTAGCTCTCCAATCCTTTGACACTAATTCTCATTCCTTCTGAAATGTAGAAGTTCAAGACAGGAGATGGCACCCCAAATTCCAGATCAAATCGGAATAAAAATACCGTGAGAATGCTACATTTTATGTTTTTATTTGCTTACTCAAAGAGGCAAGACTCATCAATGAAGGCATCACTAGTGCAACAGCCAAAAGAAACCTGTCACTGATATTTATTATTAGACCTGGACAAAAGGAGTAATTTATCTGATTAGTTTAATCTTTGTCTGTTTAATTAATTGAACTAATTCTCTGCAAATAATTCTCAGTTGTTAGCATATTCCCAAGCACATTGTGGCAAGTATTAATTACTTCAAATTCAATTTGTTTTGCTTGATTGACCAACGAGGTCACAGTGCTCTGTCTTTGTGTTTGAAAGAGGGTAAAGAACCAGCTTCTCAAAGAAATGCAAGTTTTCTTTGCCCAAATATCCCGCAATCATCAAAACTTTGTTCCAGAAATATGTCTATAAACAGTCTTTGCTAGAATAATTACAGTGGAAAATGAAACAAGCAAAAAAATATTCTCTTGCTTTCCTTCACCACTGGAGCGACCAATTCCTTTCCTGCCATCATCTTCCAAATCAATTCAGGATCTCACAGCACACAAAGAGGTACGTCCTGATGGGAAAATTATGAAGCCAGGGAGTAAAGTAAAACAAAGTAAACAGCTGTTGCCAGTAAAGGCTGGAGAAGAGAATCGGAATTAACATGGAATTTGTAAATTTAGCAAATCTATTCTGAGAATTCTGAATGATGACTCACTCCCCGCCTCTCTAACTTCCGATACGCCTTGAAAGAAAGTTCATTTGATTTAACCCTGGCCCTCCATCATCTTTCAGTAAAAATATCCTACAAGTTCTGTTTTTACCAAAGATGAGGCCCTGGACTACAGGTCTAAATACGTTTCGTAGGCTTTGCTTTTATCTTTCAAAATATTTTCTTAATTAATCTATTTGACCTATACTGTAAGTAGCTATGCATTCACCATTCCTGGCCACTCGCTTTTTTTCTTTCATTGCACTTAAAGATTTAACTTTCCAAGCCCTGGAAAAGACTTACCAAGATCATCATGAAAACTGGTAGGACCCGTGACTGGTCCAGTTGAGTAGCCCAGTGCACCCAGCCAATGCTAAGTGAGAGCAGCTTAGAGAATGCCATCCCCATATGGCAAACAGTCTGCGAAAGCAGAGAGGGATTCAAGATTATACCACTGAGAAAAAGTGGTTCAGCTGCTGTTCTCTACCTCTTTGTTTGTTCCATTTGTTTGACTTGCCTACCCTCTCCTTAGATTGAGATTTCCTTTCCTTTTGTACCCTACTCACACATTGTTTCTAAGCACTCTTGGAGGTGCCCTTTTCCTGCAAGCCACATTCTCGGTAGTGTCTCCCCATCTTCTATCGTGCTCTTTTTAACCTTCTCTCTCTTCCTTTCTTTCAAATCCTTTTTTATCCTTGTGCCTTCTCTCTTAGTACTTCTCTGCTCTGTAATCTGCCACTTTCTGCTCAGAAAGGAAACTATAAATCAATAGCATGCACCGTGGAATTGCTGGCTTCTTCAGTTTATTTAAATCCTGCCCTCCTAACAATCAATTAAAAACTCCACTATCTCAGCTGGAAGAGAGAAAAAGTGCACGCAAGCATTTTAGTCACAAATTGTTTGAGGGCAGTGGCACACACAGTCCTCCAGTGCCTGTACACATCCAGACACACGCAAAGCCTGGTGGCACTTGAAAATACAGGTGGTGTGTCAAAAATCACAGTCATCTCTCTTGAGGTTTTGGTCTCCTTTCACTGTCAAGGGAGCAAGTAGAAAGGAAAATTAAGCTTTTGCTCTTTCCATTTCACATTTTATGCTCCTCAGAGAGAACATTGTGTCAGATGACAGAAATAATAATTTGTCACACAGCAATATTGATTTAAATTCTTCCACAAAACTACTACAGGGTCAGGCTCTGCACATATTGCTCATATCCTCATCAGTAGATATATTCAGCCACAACCAGATAAAGCTTATACTTTGGCCAGGAAATGGATATTCTCCCCATATGGGCCTACAGTTCTACTACAGCTGGAGCCTGCAGAAGCAGCTCTGCAGAGGAGCCCACAGACACAGGCACCAGCTGTGAGGTGGGCAGAAGCCAGTGTTGACCATCAGCTGGACAGAATCCTCATCCTAATTTTTGCAGGATGTCGCTGACTATTATACAAATTATAGTCTGAGTGGTGTTCATTTAACTACTGACTGATAAAAGCAAGAAGAAATTTCACTAAATAAAGTCAGTGTCTGTGATGGCAGTCAGGAACGACTAGATTTACATTCATAATGTATTGGACCACCAGGGAAGACATCTCCCATATCTTTATCTAATGAAGGAGCCCACAAAACCTTGGGTCTTAGCTGAGGCTCTTCAGTTAAGTGCCAAAACTAGGCAGGACTAATCCAGACCCTTGTCTTTGCAACAGGGTAAATATGAGTCAGCGTGTTAGCAGAGGACAAGACTTGCACCACTGAATAAAACATTTTTCTTTTCAGAAGTGAGTTTTTAAAAAGCTCATGCTCTTACATTACCATTTCCCATGACAGAAGTCTCTGTGATCCTGAAGTCCAGGTGCATCTCACACAATTATTTAGTATATCCTATTAGAAAGGCATTCAGTTGTTGTTTGGTGCTCAGGCTAAAATCTAGTTGGTCCTCTGATGACAAATGAGAGGCATAAATCAATGGCAACTGATCAGTAATTATACAAAATTACAGTATGCTTTTATGGTGTTTTTAAAAGAAAGTGTCATTTTGCTACTCAGCCTGACTAATTTCTGGCTCATATTGAATCATTGTGCCATGCTTGCAGCTCGTTACAACCGAGCTCACACATCTCTCACCACTTCATCTTGTTTTAGTAACAAAAAGGGGGAGAAATGATGCCTTCTCCAGGCTTCTGCAGCACCTTCTGAATTGCCTCGAGGTGGCATGACTTTGTCAGAGGAAAGTCAGTGCTGCAGGCTGAGCTCACAACACTGCAAATCCCACCAGCGCAGGTGAGGCAAGGTCTCTGTCAGTCTCTCAGCCTGCCACACCGAGGTAAGGCTTGAGGAAAGGCACAAATGTTCTACAGTATCATTAGGCTGTTCAGTCCCTGTCTTGTTTCTTGTAGATCAACCAGACCCAAGGAGTTCGGAGCTGTAACAAACACACATGCATACACAAATCTATGCGTTTCACAAAATGCTCCTACAGCACGAATCCATTTCAATAGTTCTTGTTTGGTTGGGGGTTTTTGTGTCATTCGTTTTTGTTTGTTTGTTTTGAGTTGTTTTTTTCAGTCTGTGCTGAAATAATGATTACTTAGAACATATCTGTGCTTATTTCCACTTTGAAAAAATTGACTTAGACCTGAATTTTTTCCATTTGTTTCTACTCTGTTTCAACATTCTGGGAAATTTTACTGCAGAAATAAAAATCAAACAAACAAACAGAAAAGAATGGATCTCACAACACAGTGTTATCTCTTCTGGAATATCAGATCAACACATACAACAATGCGAGGATCCCTTTCTGTGCAGATCTAAGGTTCCCCATGGCCTCTTTTAAGCCGGTTCTGTGCACAGCTATAAATTATTATCAGCAAAAGTGAGTATTACAGAACTATTAGGCAGCATTTTCCAGTCACACAATCTTGCTCCATTAAGGCCGGGGTTAGACAGCAGGACAGCAATGCATCTGAACACTGTCAGCATCATCAGCTGACTTCATGATATGATTCTCCTATGCTAAGGGCAGTCAAAAAGCCAACTGTAATTACCTTGCTTTCTAGGCACTTCTAACAACCCCCACCGATATCACCCAGGCCCAATACATTACGCTACTTCAAATACTCAGCATTATTTACTAGTGATCACTCAGTTGCAAATAAATTTTGGACAAGACAAGCAGTGCTAATTGAATTGAAGGTAACGGGTGGAAACAGTTTGGCTTTTGCACTCCTGCACTTTGAGTGTATAAATTGTTTCATCCTTCCCCTATTTCCATAATTCATTATTTATATTCCTGCCATGCCTAGGGGAATGAACTGGTTTAGATTGGGATCCTGTGGTACTGGCATCCTCTGTTCACAAAACAAGAGCAATCTTCTCTAGGAAGCTCAGAGATAGAAGGCAAAGAGGGAGTGACTTGGTATTCCTGGAATCCAGACCAAAAGTCTTTGCTAGAGAAAACCAAGGACAATATTTCAGCAGAGGACCTATCATTTCACCTCCTTTGTTTCAGAAGAGTCTAACATTATTTTTTCAGAATGAAGTTTTAAAACTGAGTTAACATTTTGACTTACAAGCCTCTTTTATAGTCTCAAGTACCAAATGCCCAACTTCGGGTGAGATCATTGGCATCTTAGCAAAGCAGGATCATCAGTCCCCTAAATGGATTTAGGATCTTAACTTCACTTAATCTGCTTGACAACTTTGTAATCAATCTGCCATCTGGTACTCAAATATATCCAAATAATAAAAATCTTTTTGGCTGTGAGTAAAAAGAGAAACAGTGAGTCTGTAACCTTCCCTTTCCCTCTGGCTAAGAGAAATCCACCAGAAGGAAATTAAAGCCCTTTTTAAAATTTTACTTTAATGAAAAAATTTAAAAATTTTATTTATATTTTTCGTGCAGTTTTTTGTGTTTTTTATCACCTTACTTAAGGAAAGGCATATTAGGGTGTCTTTCTTACAGGTTATACTTATAGTTGGGTAACTCCAAGCATGCTGGTGATTATTAACTACCTCCAACTTTAAGCAATTTAGCATCTAACTTGAAAAACCAGCTCAGCAAGGAACCCTGCAGAGTTTAATGGGAAAAGAGTCATACACCTTTAGATGACAATTCACTGAAAACACCTAACCTTAGTGTCCTTAGTTATCTCAGACAACTTTTTTCCCTCTGCGAACTGTTTTTGAAGGCTAGGCTCCAATGCCTTCCCCAAAGTTCCCCCTCTCACAGCAGAATTATTAACTAAGCTGGTTTACTGTTCATTGGGAAATAACCAAGCAACACCTGAGACATCCCACTGCCCACATGACTCTGATTTCCAGAGCACATATTTAAATATAAATCAACATTTCTGAAGTAACATTGTGGGTGCTGTCCCCAAGATATTCTTCCATCAGTAAGGACACATGATCATGAATTAAATGAAGTACGCTCCATGGCAACCACAACGAACAGCATCACTTCAAATGCTGCCAAAATGGCAACATCTCAAATGTAATATTGCAATACGTTATCTGTTAATTAAAGAGCAAGGGTTAGTTTCAAAGGGGAACTACTAAGGTTTTAAAAATATGCCAGAGATAATGTATTCCATGCATTGCTAATTATGTAGGCATCTTTTAAAACAATCCAGAATTAATTATGTATCAGATCCACCCCCAGTATAAGGGAATAATTGAATTTCTTACAAAATTTCAGCACAATAAGAGGCATTGTGTGGACTGCACATTCTGTGCTACATTACACACTGGGGTGGAAATGGGCTGCCATGCTGCTGTTGACTCAAAGGGAAATCTGCTGCCAATTAACACTGTTAATACATGTTAATTTAAGATTTCCTTTTGCCAACTAATTGATATCTGATTAAACTCAGAATAGGTTTTTTTAAAGTGTTCGTTAAATAGTGAAAATTTCCTCACAAGTTTTGTGTTTTATAGAAGGCCACAATCACAAAATATGTAGCTCATGTAATTTCCAAATCATTATAGCGTAATTGGACTTATCAGTTACATGCTAATTAAACTTCAACTGAATGCTCTTTCTGCAATCATTTGACATCGGATAGATGCACAGTACCCATCTCATTACACTAAAATGGAATAGCTAAGGCATTTAAAATATAGTGTGGCAGACAGAGTGTAAAATCCTATCTACTCTGTTATGTGGAAAGCACCTGCAGCTGTTAGAGCTGTAACAGAGTGAAAAATCCAGCAAAGTACCCACAGCATCCAAATGTTAGGACAGGTTTCAAACTAGTTCACAAAGTCTGGATTAACACAAGTATTTTGCCTTCACTGTGCTCTGTTCTGCTGCTATTATATTGCCACTAACAACAAACTCAACAGAGTTTATATCTACTTCAGTGTATCCACAATCCACTAAAGTTCACAGTGTCTCAAGAATGTGATTTATATTCACTGGCAGACTGTACATACATCAGAACATGAGGTAGTCTGTTTTTGGAGACCTACTAAACCAGCTGTTTGTCTACATCCTTCTCCAGCCAGGCAATAGTTAAGAACTCAATCTCCACAGGAAATAAATCATCCATATAGAAAAGAAACAAAGGAGGAAGCACTGATGCTTCCCAAATTTGGATATGCTTTCCTTACCTGGTGACATATTTTGACAGTATGATAAGGACAGAAAGATTTGGTGACGTTATGTGATGGGGAAGGAAAAAGACCGATGTCCACTATGAGATCTGCTGGCTTTTGAACAGGACTGGCACGACTGGATGAGGGAAATTTGGGGACACAAAGTGATGACAATTGCAATTGTTCCTAGTAATTAATGAGAAGGAGATAAAAAATATGAGAACATCAGCTGCTTTAATGACTTTCTCAAGCTTTCCATCTGCTAGCACTTCTTTTCTCCAGGCATGTGCTTAGTATCACTTCTTTCTGCTGGATTTGGTTTTGGTGGCTGGAGTCAAGAAAACTTCAAAGCAATTGTCTTTCAGGGAACGGGGAGGGAAAAGAAAAAGAAATGCAAGCAAATTTCCCTTCTGGTGCTCTCAGGGACTCAGGTCTTTACCTCTCTCTCTCTTGAAGGAGAGAAAACCCGCTGAGCTGCATGGGAGGTTTGCCTGAATACAAATTGTGGGATTGGATCCTAAAGCTTATCAAATGGGCTGAAGCAGAGCTCTGCCGTGTCCCAGCAGCACAGCTGTGAGGAACGCTGCCGCTGCCTCCGATCCACGGATCAGTCAAAACCCAATCTGGGAACACCGCAGCAGCACACGGTGTGTAGCCAGAGCACGTCCTCTGTTCCACACTGCAGGAGCCTACACCAAAGTAAGCAGGTAAAAACTAAGGATATACACAGATTTCTAACCCACAGGGACCAAGCCAGTGCCCAGAGGGGTTTTCTTTAGGTTTCTTTTTGTTTGTTTAGTATTTAAAGAATACCATCTATAAAGAAATACTCTGCAGATACTGATTTCTCAAGCTGATATTCCTGTAGTGCTAATTTATAAGCATCTTCTGAGTTCAGAGTTGAAAGCCAAGAGTGAGTTTTAGTTTTTTAATAAAAGCCTGAGAATTAGTAGGAAGATCTAGAAAAGCTGTCATAGTCAATTACTAATGTGATGCTCCTAAAATACAATTAAACATGAACAAGTATTTTCCTTGATCACAAAGAAGTCACCTTAAAAGTTAATCTGTCTGTTTAAAAGAAAGCTCACATCTATAATCTATGTGAATAAAATCCTTTTTAAAAATAGTTGCTGTCTTAAAAAAAACAAAAGAAAGAAAAATAATTCTAAACCATACCTGCAGTTATAATCAACTTCCAGCACAAGGAAGATAATTATTTGCCTGAAAGCCAAAAAGCTAAGAACTTTATGTTTCTTATTAATGCCACAAGACTAATTGTTGAGCCTCACAATGCTGTAATAGCGATTACCCTGCCTCACTTTGGGTTTAAAAAAATTCTCCAGACTTCTTGCCTCCAGAACAGCTTATCTAAATAAATCCTCTAAAGTCAAGAAGTGTCCAGGGCAGTGGCATCAATTTGAAAGAAACCACAAGCATGATGACTTTGTCTGGAAAAGCTGTCAGTTATGCAGAGACTCACCTGCTTTTTCATGCTGTTTTGCCTCTGCGTGGCCTTTGGATGTTGGTGGCTTGGGCAGTTCCCGCTCCCAGCCTGGCAGCAGCTGGTTGTAACTTCTCATCAAGCAGAAATCTGCTCCCACCCTTCCCCTCTTCTCACAGCACTAGTTGCAGAACCAGGGTTATGGAAATTAAGGAAATCCCTGAGTTTTAAGTTGCATCATACTCCTTAAAATTAACATTCAGCTCCCTGATGTATACACATTGCTGCAGTAGAAACTCCATTCTATTTGTTTATATGTTTAAGTCGAAAACAGAATTAGAGCTGACACGTAGCTTATTATATGATTACTTCTGATTTGGGTGGCAAATCTGCAAAGAGCTACAAAACCATATAGAATCATGTATCACTACCATTATACACGTCGGGGTTTGTTTTTTTATTTCGAAACGATTCCCTTAATGGCAAACTGATTTTATTTGTGTATTGGATTTGTTTTAATTGCGCCTTGTATTAATCTTGCAGGAATTATAGTCTTTTAAATCACTGTATTTCACTAAGAAGCTCTAAGAATGTGATCAGCTTACAGATATTATACGCAATAAGAGGTAATGTTGCTATTATTGCCATTATTAGGGGTGTATGTTATGAGATGAATAACATCTGATGTGTCTTATGGGAACAAAAAAGCAAAATGAAACCAAGTCTTTTCCTTTTCTGTCACCTTGCCCTTTCACTGTTTCATTTCATATAATTCTTCATCCTTTTCAATAATTGATTGTTTTTATTCGGAGAAGGGGAAGATGACATGCCCAGTAACACTGTCATCTTGCACCATTTCATCAGGAGAAATGCCACTCACTTCAAGCCAGCTGGGACCTGGCTAAGTGGGAAGTGGCAAATGTTTTAATTTTGAGCTGTATAAATCAGTATTTCCTTGGCCTTTTCTGTGTGTGTGACATACTTTCTCATGCAATGCTTTGTACTTGGCAATTAAACCCAACTACAACTGGCTTTAGCATAGGAGCATAGGGGAATTTAGCAAAGTCCCATAGAGAGAAGGTTGCCTGACATTTTTCCTGATAAAACTTCATTTTCAATTGTCAAACAGTAATTGGGATAGAAATTCTCTACATACAGTTTCAGCTCAGGCTGTTCACCACTTCTGGAAGTTAAAACCAGGTAAAATGCATTGTTGCAGTCAAGGTAAAATAAACTTCAGAACCATTTCATTTAATATTTTTTCCTTTCTTTCCTCCTGAGAACCATTTTGCAGCTTTCTGTGAGTAACAGGATCCAATTCAAATATACATCTTAAATACATCACTGTTTTATACAACTGCCTGCTGTTTCCTCTGTTATTTAATAAATTGTCCTTTCTAATACAAATTGCACTGCACTCACCTAACTTCATTTTCACTTGCTACTGTGCTGCTCAGAAATCTGGTTTTGCTAGAATTTTCTAGCATGAATTAGTTTATAGGTTTCTAGCATGAATTTGGGGTGAATCTAGGTACTTGTGAGTTATCCAGCTCTTTAAGACAGCTACAAGCTGCCACAACCAACAGCATGGATTCTCATTCCAGTAGGAATAGAGAGAAAAAGCTGTTCGGGGCTGATGTGCTTCCTATGACAATTACAAGTTATTTCCTTTATCCTCCCCCTTTCCCCCCAACAAGTATAATTTTTACTGCTACACAATGTATAAAACCTGACAAAATCATCACAGGATTTAAATTAAAGGTTGTTGCCAACGTTTCACCTTCAAATGAATGTAGCTTTTAATACATTATATCACGTCTAGGAGAGGTACCATCGTGATTCACTTTGGAACATCTTGAGTGCTGGGGTATGCCAACAGAAATAATTAACTTCAACAAGGCTCTCTATTAAGATGCAGCCTGCACAATTACAGGAGTTGCAGTTTTGAACAAATGGTTCAACATGCTGGTGTCAAACGGAAGCATTCTCCCTCCTCTACCAGCTTGGCAGCCGTTGGACTTCATTATGAGGACTAAAACATAGAAGCGTGCAGACAGGTGCACAGGAGCGTTAAGGACTCTGGAACAAGGCAGAGCAACAGCTTCGTTTTGTTGTTAACAGAACACAGACAGAAAAAGACCATCCATCCAGAGCCATGAAAACGACTCGAGGTGAGTATTAGTTAAAAATAACAATAATAATAAATTTAATGAAAATACTAGCAATTCACAGTACGAGCTCTGCCTTCAAAAATAAGGGAATTGCCAAAATACAGAAAGTGATTTATGTCTGTTGTCTCACACAAGCCTGTGGGGATGTTTAAAAGGAAATTGTGTCTTAAATTGGCAAAGCAACAGCTCTGTTTGGTATCTAAACACAAATATTAAGGATTTGGCTATTGATATCTAATGCTTCTAGATCAATTTCCTGATGCTAAATATGCATTCAGAGGCTTAATTCCACTGAAATCAAATTACCAAAGTTCATCTCAAAGTATCTCTAACTTACAATTTTGGAAGTGTAAAAAACCTGACCTTTGGAAACGCATGGACAGACACTTCAAACACTTGCAAATTGCTTAGAAAAAAACACTTGGCATTAACTGGAATTAGGCTTGTTCTTATAAATGAGATTCATCAGAGGCCTTAATGCTATTGCACTTCAAGAGTTAAGCAAGAAAGGACATGGAAGTATTTAGGATGTGTATTAATGATTAAGGTAAGCTCTGCCCTGGTTCATATTCCCCAATGTCTGGAGAAGAAGGCACAGAAGTGGCCTGAAGGACCTTGGCAATACTCTGTGGGAGGAAGCTACACCATAATTGCACAGAGTGGGAGAGCCTGCTTCCAAGTCATCCATCCCAGAACAAGTTAAAACATCCATTGTTTGTATACCCATCCTCACAAGGTGCATGAGACCTCCACAGAGAACCTAGAAACTGATATTAGAAAAGAAACACTTCTCTCCAGCAACAGTTATGCATACTGAAGTCACACCTGGATATTTCAGGAGCAGAGGAAATCAGGGTTCTGTCGTGTTGGGCAGCTGGCAAACAAACTTGGAACTATCTTGACCAGGGCGCAAAGGCACATATACCACTAACTGGACTGGACACATCTGGACAAAAAAGTTCTTCCTTTCATGCTGTTCATAAGCATTTCTCTAAGGTTAGTGGGATACTATAAAGCCAAAAATCAGCAGTTTTTCAGCTGAAATCTTTCCTCTATACACAAAAAAATGTGAAATCAGGCAATTGGTCATGCAGGACACAAGGGCAAAGATCAAACCAGGATGTCTTCTGCTGCCCAGGGGAACAGGAATAATGAGATACTAATGATGTTAAGTGCCATGTTTGTTTTCCCATTGTGAAATGATGCTTGCCCATGAAGAATTGCCTTGCTTTAAATAAAGCACCTTTCAAACAAGTTCATTATGAAACCATCTGAGCGCTCCTGACAGTCAAGCTGGTGTGTGAGACAATGTCAAATTATTCATCCTGAATAAATTGCCAGATTAATATAGTCTCCCTTCTTTCTCTCTCACTTTTTCTTTTCCCTTTTTGTTTATTTTTTTTCCCATCATTTGCTTGTGTGCTAAATGTAACTCCAGTGAATATGGTGATTCTCATTGACTAAATAACCCACAATTATTTTTTTGGGGGTGTATTACTGGTGTACTTCGAGGTTGTCCCACTAAACCTACAAACTAAATTTCTAAGACAAAAACCATGTCAAACTATAAGATGATCAGTACTTTAGTCTGACTTTTGATGACTAAATTAAAACTAGATTCAGATCCTCTGGAAGCTGCTAGACTAATAGTACAAGCTAGGAGTAAATTAGGTATGGTAAAAATGAGAGGTGAATAAAGGACATGTGGATGACTTACTCCAGTGTTTGAGGACCAGCGGTGAACAGAAAATTGGGTTGCAACTAGATTATACTTACCATCTGATTTTCATCCTCCAAACTTTTTGTAAATTCCGATGAAGTGTTGCTCTCGGGAGGTAAGAGATTTTTCTGTTGCATCCATTTCACAGGAGTGGTCTAAATAAGAGAATAAATAAAGGTGAAAAGTGTTCCATTAGTGGATAACAAAGGAACAGCTGCAACAAATATGGTTTGCCAGCCTCAATTATTAACAAAAATGGAGTAACAAGAAAGATGCAAACAACAGCAAATACACAAAAGGATACATGTTTTTGGGCATACATGCCCCAAAGCTGGCTTTCAAGCAGTTTTCACTGTATCCTATTCACAGCAATTGGCTTGTTGGCTCTGAGTTTTTCTGTTTCTGTTTGTTTTCCTTAAATGAGCAATTAGTCAAATCTGAGTTAATGAAGCTTGCTTAGTCATCCAAGGTCTGTAAAACTTTGCCAGGAGTCAGCATCTTTGCAACCTTTGAGATTGAGGGAGTCTGGCACAACAGGCTTTGCTGACTGACTTCTCCTATCATCTGAAATCCTGTTTATCAGCTCATTTCAGGCATCTTTTGAAATGCAGGACTGTTGAAGAGGGAATATACTGTCCTGTCAGGGTAGTTCACATCAATTCCTTTAGACTAAAGATTGAGAGACTTAATCATCTCTATTTGAGATGACAGTGAAATATCATACTCTCAAATCAATAATGATCGGTGGGGATAGATTATGTCTGAGAAAGGGATGTTGCTCTCTACACGGCAGTTTGGAATTGGGGTTAAGTCCACAGTGAATTATCACATATCTGGGATGAAAACTGAAAGTGCTGCTCTGGTCAGTAGGAGTTTGGGTTTTTTTCCCTCTAGGCCATCAAACAACAACAACAAAAAAAAACAAAATAAAAACAAAATTAAAAGAAAATAAAAAAATAAACCAAAAGTTTTTCCTCCTGTAAACTCCAACTGCAGGACTGAGAGACACTGGAAAGAGCATGTTTTGAAATGAAAAGGCAAATGTGGTGTCCTGCTTACAAGTTATTGCCATCTTCCATCCTGAAGATGGAAAGCAACCTCCCAGGGAAAAAAAAGGAAACTCACACCTGTTAAGAGTTCACAGACATGCAGCAGTCAGTTTCTCTGCAGAACTTCACTTCAGTGGCAGAGTTATTACAAAAACAGCACAGAAGCATCTTTTGACACACACGCTGTCAAATAAAGCAGAGGCTTAAGCCTGCCTTGATATACTAGCCAAAGTTAGCATTAAACATTTTCATTAATATTTTTATTCACATTAAAAAAAACAAACCCACACATGGAGGAAAATGGAGAATAAAAAATTTCCTCCAAACTATGAATTTGTCCTCTTTCAGATGAAGCAGTTGGCATTTCATTTGGCAAATGTGACTGAACAATCAGTCCCCAGAACCAAACACATGGACCTCTAAATAGGAATTACAAACTAAATTCTCAGACTCAAGGCTATAGCAGATTCCTATTTTTAGTGCATTATTCATGAAGATGTACAACCAAGATACATGGATTACAGGATTACATGCTCGCATCCTCTCTCCTGGGGATACAGTCTGAACTAAAGGATGTAATGTACCACCTCCTCCTTTTCATTTCACTCTTCAGTCTCTCCATGTCTCCATCTGTTTGGAGGCCATACATTATGTCACCTTTTGTAGTGCGTCCTCTTGCATAAATCATTTCACAAGATTAAATGTATCTTAAGAAATCGAGAACAGGCTGAGAGAGTTGGGCTTATTCAGCCTGGAGAAAAGAAGGCTCCAGGGAGACCATATTGCGGCCTACTAGTATCTGAGTGGGGCCTACAAGAAGGCCGGGGAGGGACTTTTCACAAAGGCCTGTAGTGACAGGACAAGGAGTAATGGTCTGAAACAGGAAGAGGGTAGATTTAGATTGGAAATAAGAAGGAAACTACTCACTCTGACAGTGGTGACACACTGGAACAGACTGCACAGGGAAGCTGTGATGTGTTCAAACCCAGGTTGGATGGGGCCTTGAGCAACTTGATCTAGTGGGAGGTGCCCCTGCTGACTGCAGGGGGGTGGGAAACAGCTGATCTTTAAGGTCCCTTCCAACCCAAACCATTCCATGATTCTATGATGAGTTCAAGCAAATCAACCATGTGGCCTTACACCTACCTTCTGCATTTACTCCCACCTTCTGCATTTTTCTTCTAACTTCTCATGAGGCCAGTGTCTCTTTCCTGCCATGCAAGTGCAGGAAATAGGTATAGAAATCCTGTATCACAGGCCAGGATGATGCAAAATCTAGTCAGGGACTCAAATCCTTCTCAATTCTGTGAGAAGGAGAATCTTTGGAGGCCTAAACAGAGTTGTGGCCTATCCTCTGGCAGTCTGGCAGTCCAAACACCCCCATCACACAGGTTAGCAGTTAATCTGTTTTAGGGCTAGATTCCAAAACTGTACCAAGTACTGAATGAACAAACAAATTATTTTACTTCCTAATTCTGAGATATTTTCCTCCATGTCAAGGAAGAGTTAAATACTTTTGTGTCCTGTGTCCTAAAAGCTAATAAATTTGTACAAGGGTAAAGTCCTCTTTCTTTCTGATTTCTCCTTTTCAGTACGCAGTGCTAAAGCAGCTCCATTCTAGTATTCTCTCTCCTTGACTGACATAATCTGTGCTGGATGATATCTAAAGAAGCAAGGTTTTGATGTAAAAAACATGCCTCTTACTTCTGTTTAGCAGAGGCATGATGATTACAGATTAATCATAGGTTGTTAAATACACCAACTAATACCTTTAATGAACAGATGATCAATGTGCAATCTGCATATGCAAGAAAAACGAGTCGTCAGCCCCATGGTAATTCACGGTAGTGGTTTCTTTTTCTTTTTTCTTTTTTTTTCCCACGTTTTATCAGGAAATAGAAAGAAAGCAAGCACAAGCTTCCAGCTTTATATTCAGAACAGTGCATTTTTAATATCTCCTCTTTTACACTTGTCTGAGTCTAATAGTTTATCAAGGTCTTACCTCCTACCAACACAATGTTTTCAATTTTATTTTTTTTTTCAAAATAATGTCTAAAATCTACAGACTTCTCAATTTGCAGTGACAAACATACTCGTTTCTAGGTTCAGATATCTAAAAGATATTTACCTAACACTGTCAAACAACCACAAATATTAGGAGCTACTATTGTCATAGCAGCCAATTCATTGGCTATATGTAATCCTTATGGGCTATGCCATCCACAAACACATCTTGGAGGGTAAATTGAATTTAACCTGATTTCATACAGAAGGAGATATTTTCTGAAGAGGGATATAGTCCCTAATCTACTCGCTTTAGCTGTATACAGCAAATGATTCTTTGCAGCACGTTTTTTGGCAAGTCTTCGCTGCGTGAGCCATTTCTAGAAATCCAGAGCATTTCTTGTAGAAGCTGCTCTCTAAAATCTGCAAGGGCCAAGGGATGATAAGGTACTACAACCACTGTAAGGGACCTTTGGGACAACACAAATCAAGCCTTTCTTCAGTCATCAGACACACTTAGAACCATAAAACTCAGAAAACATTGTAAAATGTTATCCCATCAACTGTGAATGCAAAGTTAGCAGAGTTCTTTCACAAGTCACCTCCTTCAGATTCACTGGTTTTGACTTTTATTTATTTCTTTGTTTGTTATCCTGTCATAGCTGGATACAAGCCTTGTAGTTAAAGCAATCTCTGGGGCAGCAGTACCAAAAATAATTAGCTGAGCAAAGCTGCTATCCAGTGGAGAGACGGATAGTGATGCATTCTGCACGTCTGCTAAGCATCCTCTGAGGCTGGGATAACAGCAACAGGACTAAACTGGCCTATTCTCCAGTGGTAGGTGTTTATGGAGCTTTTGAGAGTTTTAGGAAATGAAATGTGTTTTCTGAGAGCTCACAATGAAATCATACAAAGGGCTCTTATTATACTGTCATTCTATATCATACCAGGTTTGGAAATGGAGCACTTTCTTGTGCCTCCAGAACAAAAATAATTTTTCTGATGCATCTTACATTTTATATTTATATATTCCTAATCATAGCCTCACATAAGAAATAAAACTCCAAAATTCATTGAGTGCAATTTAAAAGTGTCAAGACAACGGTGCCCAAAATTCTGATATAAGCAGACTGTATGAATAGCTCTAGCCTCTCATCAAGCCACAGGAAACACAACTGTGATACAACTGAAAAGCAGGTGAACATATTTCTAGTTTTCTCCTACCTCACAGGCCACACTGGCCCACCCCACCCTCTTCTACCCCAAAAAAGAACAGATAAGAGGGAACACAGAGCAGGCTCCCAGACTAAGAGGAGCATGAGGAACAAGTAGCAGACCTGGTGTATTTGTTCTGGTAGATCTAATCTGGGCTACAGGATTGGGACCTCCCTGTTTAAAAAACCTACTCGCAGCAACTGGAAGTAAAGATGCTTTTAAAAAGAAAACAGCTTTCTTTTCCTAAGACCTAGTCCCAGATCTCCTGGGTTTTTTTTTGTTCTATCTGAACAGAAAGTCATTGCTGATGTACCATGAAATGCAGATGAATGATAGAGGTTTGTTCATAATTCCTCATAACGATGAGTTACTTTCAGGCATTAAGTGATATTAGACTAAACTATAAAAACCTTTATCCCCTATTTTCTCAGTATATTACCTTTGATTATTTCATTTTCTCTTCTGAATCACAAGTGTAAAGGAATTACCATCCCAGCACAGTGCTAGGCTCTAATCCAGTGTCTCAGTTTTAGCAGTGGCAAGAAACAGAGGAAGATGCAAAATCTCAGCCACAAACTCATCTGAGCTCTTCCTCCAGAGGTTTCCACTGAGCCCTCAAAGCTATTCAGGGATCTGCCTGAAGCCTAGTAATTTAGAAACCTGCCTATACACTGAATTTATTATGATTATATCTTGAATATTTTTATTTGTATCTATTCACTGTTCATGTCAAAAGTTCTTAAATTCTTCCCTGTTATTGAAATTTGAGGTGAGGTCTTTTGAATATCAAAAGGCTCAGAAATTCAAAGACACTTCTTTCAATCTTGGCAGGTCCAGTAAATTCGAGAAAGAAAATTAGAGTTTTATACTTTCACTTTCACTCCTCTTTACTGGGGAAGAAGGAAAGAGGATGAAGGGTAAAGATTTCTTGGTTTTTGAGCTTCCTTTGAGGTAGCTAATTCACATATTTGCAGGAAAATTGAAAAGTTTACTTTAAACAGTTGGCTACATCAACCCTTTGACTCCCTCCTTTTCTCTCAAGTAGGAAATCTGGAAACAAACAGAGAAAATGCTTTAGTGAATCTTTCAAACAGTAGAAGGGGTCTTCTGGTGAGAAACAAGCAGTTTATGACGCTGTTTGAAGTCTCACTGGAAAGCACTCCTGCCTTTGCTGGGCAGATAAAGCTTTTAAAACCTGTGTATTAGCATGGCAGGTAGAGCATTGAATAAAAAACAGCCATGATTTTCATGAGCATATCTGCTTCTTGCAGAGTGGAAATAAAAGAGGGGGACACTAAGCCACTGGAGAATGCAAGACAGTTAATGAAGGATGTCCTAAGGAGAAAACCTACACAAACATATCACTGAAATGATTGAATATCTGTAACGGTCCTTACTTCCAGCTTCCATAACAGCTAAACATGGCAGAATCCACAATGTGTATATCCTCACCACACCCAAATTTCCAAATTGTTATTGAGACTTGGTAAATGAGAAACCCAAGCCTATATATGCTGAGGGTTAGATTTTTCAAAAGGGTAAAAATCACAGCAGGAAACTGAGGACAGTCCCTTGAATCCTAAGCTTATTTTTTCTCCTATACTAGTCAGTCATTTTGTGAACTCCGATTTATTCCTATTAGAAAAACAAGACAGAGCAAAAGAAAGCACAAAACAAGTATTCGTCTCATACTGATCCAAATTCTTTCACTTAACTCATAATGTCACTCCTTCAGAGAAAATGCATTTCTGTCCAGGCTTGAGCTAAAAAACTGCAAGAGATGTATTCTAAACATATATTCTAAAAGTTATCATATGCCTCCGCCTCTTCTATTTGGAGAAAATGGGAAAAGTAAAAAAGCTAATGGAAGAGAAGCTAAGTATTTCAGAAATTTGTATTCTGCTTCTGCAAACCCAGGGGAATTCAACAATTCAGCTAAAAATGTGTAGCATTTGTTTTTAGTGTCCTTCTTTCGCAATTCTCTGGAATATCTTGAGCTTTAATCGTGAAACTAAAAGGAGACATTTTCTGCATGGTCATGCACTGGATCACAAGGACATCATCTACATTTGGACAAAGACTTTTCATGATGAAAATCTCTAACCGGTATCATCACCTAAAATACGCATGTGCTCTTAGGTGAGTGAAGCACATACTATTATGGTCACCATGATTTCAGGTTAGGATATCAGTTAATTGCCACACATATTATTTTACTTCCTACATTATGCCAGGAAAGTATAATAGAACAATGTTAACAACATCTGGGACTCATTAATAGACTTAAAGGCTTGGGGGAGGTAGAGCCTCCAGCACCATTAAGGGAATTTTAAAAGCAATCCATGAAGTATGTGTCTTCAGTGTGCTAAAGATGATCATGATTAACAATCTTCAATCCTGGAATTTTCCTTTCTTTTTCTTGAAAATACTCAAATGCCTGAGTAGTTTCTTTACTGACTTTTCAATTTCATGGACAATTCAAACATACACAAATCAATCATAAATAACGATAGCTTCAGTATGCAAAAAAAAAGAGAATGAGAAAAATGAGAATTCAAAGTTATTCCTAAAAGCAAGTAAAGCAAACAAAACCCTATGGAGACCTCCAAGTCCTGATGGAGTCCTTGAGAAATAAAGATAAAAGGTGCAGACAAAGAATAGTTCCATTCTTTGGATTATGTTAACTGAATCACGATTCCCTGTGTCAATGTGAAAATTACTTGAAATGGAACATTAATTTCTCTAATGAAATAATGGAAAGAAACTGAAAAAAATATTACAGTTTACTATATTTTCTCCTGACCACAAAGGTACATTTCCTTACTTTATTTTCTTTTCATTTCTACAAAGAACACAAGCCTTCTACAAAGTAAATCAAAACTGCCAGTTCCTTTTAGCGAATGGGAAGGGGGGTACAATGGGGAGAAGAAGAATATCCTGATAGTACTGTATTCAATATTCAATCCAAAGTTTACTGGAAAAGGATTTCCAGTGTTCCTCACTTACAGGAACTACTCTAAGAAAAAAAGAATTTATGGTGAGTAAGTTGATTTTATCAGAGTCTTTTCCAGTGCATTACACTGCAATAGAATGCTCATTCATTTACAGAGAAATGCATTTCCTGGGCTCAGTTTCAAGGGGTGTTGTGCTTCCAATAATTAAACTGTGTACAAAAGTCAGTCACTTAAATGCCACATTTAATTTTATGCAAAACAGAACCCTATTGATTTCCTACACTTTCCCAGACTTCAGCTGAAGTTGCACACATCCCATCAAGAGCATGAAACAGATTTTTCCATTAACTGGAAGTCTAGAGAATGGTGCATGATGTTTGAGCTTACAATAGGTCCATGTATTAAAAGGAGCAAGGAGAAAACAGAAATGGGGCAGTTTACTGCAGATCTTACGCTTCAAGCCATGGAGTTTATTTTTTAATCCACTTGGGAATTCACCCTGGCATATTTGTTTTTACTTAGTCTGTGCAATTCCTCCAAAGTGTCCAGTGCTTCTAATATTGCCAAATAAGAGTCTTCATTCTTTTTTCTTGCATGGAAATTTTAATGAGCTCTGGAGTTGTTTCTTCAAACTCATCTCTCTCTCAATAATCCGTTGTCACTACCACTAGAATGAAGTGCCACTGCACAAAAGGTCAGCTGAAGAACATACAAGACGTTACGCAATTAGAAGAAATGAGCACACTGGTTACAGCACCTCCCAAGTGTTCAGGGCTGCAGACCCTGTTGTGACCCGCACTTTGGATCTATATCCCACTCTGTGACCTGCCAAGGCAATGCAAAAACCAATGTGGGAAAACCAGATTACTCTGCCTCCCCCTGCAGAGTTCAGCAGTGACAGTTCCTGGATGATTAGGATCGTACTTGTTTGCACAGTAAAGTCCACTCAAGTCATGGAAAATATTTCAGTTACTTAAGTAGTTTGTAGATTGGAGTTATAATTGAAGTTTCCTTTCTCAGTGTTATTACAACGTGAATGCTGATCCATTGCAGCAATCATCAGCAGTATCCTTACTAACTGTAATTATTTAAAACTACTGAAATGCATCACCCTATGGAAGTAATTTCTTTCCTCCTTTAGGACATGATTTATTTGTAAATCTTTCTGGGTGGGTCTCTGTTGCAGACAGCACAAATTAGTTCTGTTTCTCATAATACAGTCATCTGATAGCCATTCCAAATGGAAAATAAAAATTTAAGGTTAGAAGAATTACCACAATTCTTCCCTTCCTTTCCCCAGACTCAAAATGTGAGCAGTAAAGAATACCAAAATAAATTTTTTAAAATACATCTTTTCCTTTTAAGAAAAGCAGAAAGTATTTGCTCAGCTATACACAAATTTCATGAGACTTTACACATGCTTCACAAGAGATTACCTTTGCAGCCAGAGCTGCAATGCAACTAATGTGCTAAATCAGATTTCAAGCATTTCAGATGGAAAACCTTGAGAGACTGTCCAACTTTTGTAGCAATTCAGAAATGATTCCATGAGCAGATCAGCTTTCTACTGGAGAAGAGAGGGACCTCTGCCATATATACACACAAATCTGACGGAAAAAAAACATCTTAAGTCACATGCTCCTTTACAGGTATGTATAAGAATGAAGACAGTTCAACTGCTATGAAATAACCTGTCAGCTGAATTGGGTGGGATATGTTGTCAGGGTCAAGTAAAATGCACTTTTTTCACCAATCTCAGCTTAAAACACAGGAAGCAGAGTTTTCTTTTTAGAGTTTGGTTTTGAGGGGATTTTTTTTAGGGCAGCTATAAAAAGTCTAGATAAATGTTGTCTCCCTGGAATATCTGATGATATAGCAAGGACTGGATGTGCAATCCTATGCTTGACTGTCTTTGAAAAAAATAGTTTTTTCTTCCTCATGGGCTGATTAGAGTGATACCATTATACTTCAAATCCAATCTGCATGATCAGTGTCAGCAAAAAGACTTGTTTAACTTCACAAATCCATTTAATCTACCCAGAAGTGACTTGACTACAATGCATAAATATATTCAGAGGGAGAAGATGTCAAGTGGTAAATGACTATTCAATATATCATAAAGACACAGTAACATGCACTGGATGAAAGATGAAGCCTGACTCATACAAATTAAAGTAAGGTACTAATTATTTAGTAACTACAAGGGAAACTGCTGGCATAGGCTGGCTAGGGAGATTGTAGCAACCACCTTTGTAGAGATTAATAAGGACTGATACGACCAACATCCAGAAGCAACTGCATAGGAGGAGCTGTTTCTGCCTTGGGGCAGGAAGGTGGGCTTATGTTGCCTTCCTGGCATCCCTTCCAGCCCTCCTTTCTGTTATACAATCAGCAGAGAAAGCTGTACAACTCCCAGTAATGGTCGTGGCCAGCAGTATGAAGATCGGAGCAGCATGCTGGCTCACCTCAGAATTACTCCTCCTCCAATTGTAAAAAGATCAGTGGTAGCCCCTTTGAAAGCTATAGCCAGCAGGATTTGATAAATAAGAGGAAAGAGATTAAAAAATAGGAAGAGGTAGTCCTCCTGGATGTTGCAAGAGGTTTTTAGACAGTGGCAACTGCAACACAAGGCTGGAGAATCATGACCTCTGTGAAGGATACCTGGTTTCCATGTAAAGTGGCAATTCAGACATAAAGATAAGTTTCAGTACTCCCAAATATACATTCTACTTCTTCGACTGTTCCTCCACCATCCATCTTGACCTCCATCTGACACCCAGCCACTTACAGAACCTTTCACAGCAGTCACTATAAATCCATCCCACTGGGAACATGAGGAGTAAATCATGCAGCTTCATTTCTTCTCATTCAAATATTAATTTGCATTTAGAGATGATGAGATATCAGAGACTTCTTTCTTCCTCTCATTGTGCACACTGTCCTGTCGAAACTGGTCCTCCTCTAGCTAGTGCTCTTCATTTATTGCACTGGAACTGAAAGATCAGCATTTTTCCTTTTAGTCTGCATTCTCTAGGCTGAAGACTGTGATATGGAAAATGAAAGACTGACTAGTCATAACCTTAAAATGAGATTAATTTCGTCTGTATTTAAAACACTGAGAAATCTTTTGCAATGCTGGAAGTGAAATTACTGATCCTGATGAGACACTGGACAAAGGCACAGCTCAAAATTCTCCATCTGCTTCAGTGTCTTGAGGCTGCAAGCTCAACTGTGCACTGCAAGCTCTTGGCTAAGATGAAGCAAAACCAAAAAACAACCAAAAAAACCAAGACCAACACCTAACACAAAAACCCAACAAACCACAAAATAAACCCTTACGTTTTGCAAACCCAAAGAACAGCACTGCAAACATTACTGAAAAAAGGTAGAATCACAAAAAAAAAAAATAAATTAAAAGCTGTTGACACTGAAGATACTGAGCACAGGATGTACGTGGAGTTCTGAGCTTCACTGAAAATCTGGTCTGTGTTTGTCCATGTTTGCTGGGATCTCATTGTCCAGTTAAGAACCTGCATTATTCATTTAAGCCTCAGGCCACTTTTTTTTTGATATAGGGAAGCAGTATCTAATTTGATCCACAGAAACCAGAGTTATAGCAAGGTTCACAGACTTCAAATTTCAAGGCAGAGCCAGGAGATGAACCAAAGTATAACAAAACTGAACTCATGGCCCATCTTCGCACCTAGGAAAACTAAAAAATGTTGAAATCTTCAAAGTATCAAACCCTAGTGGAAGAAATGGAACTGAAAGTCCATCCTTGAACTTCGAAAAATGAACAAAAAACCCCCACAAAATCCTAGAAATGATAAGGGAGGTTATTTAGAAAGCCTCTTACTTCAGGGAAAATACACAGAGAAAATATCAATGGTCAAACTTGGAAATCTAGATTGAAAACATAGGGTTGTATGTGACCCATAGCTTGTGCGCAGTCTATTCAGTCATGTGGCAGTGGACAGCTTGCCTGAACAGCATCTGATACTCCCAATTTTAATGCTCACTCCCCCTCTTCCCAGGTTCTTAATAGCAGTGATTTCTATCCTTCATAATGCACCACTCTTGTCATCTTACAGAGATATTTCAAAGTCTCACCTAGCTTCCAGCAACAATATACCACTAGTAATGGTGAGCACTGGGCAAAATTTCTTCCTAGTATCATCACTCATGCATAAGAATTTAAACTGTTTTCAAAGATTGCGTGTGTCAATAAAAGCTCAAGTCACAGAAGTTCCAGCTAAGAGGAAGCTGAAGCAGGACACTCAGGTACAGAACTAAATTAATTTTTAAAAGGCTGAGCAGTATATTAGGGAATAGTTTTATGAATTTAAGCAGGTCCAAAAGCCCCTTACCCCATAACTTCCTCTGGGCTTCTTACTTGTCTCCCAGTATCTGCAGAAAACATTCTATATAAAAAACCCACATAAATGGACAGAATCCATGACTTGCAGAGATTAGGCATTACATTTTTTAAGCCTTACAACCCTCCACATTCATTGCAAAGTATATGAAAAAATAACATTCCTTGCAATGACTGTGCTACTACTCCTGAAAAACATCTTTCCTGATCACTGACATGGCAGATACACAGCTGACATCTGCTCAGCAGTTTAAGATTGCTTTGCTGACACATAAAGTTGAGTTTCACTGTGAAATCAAGATGATATCATTAGCTATTATAATAAGTTGTTAAAGCCCATGGTAATACTTTTCCATCTTTTTCCATCAAGTGGTTATCTTTTTGCTCTCTTCTCTCCCTCCCAGCCACTAGCTGTGAGTTTGTCTTCTCAAAAAAACACTCATAGAAAAAGTAATTTTTGTTGTGTTTTTAAACTGCTGTTGCTTTCAATAAAATTAATTAACATCTTGCAGTAAAACCACTTCCCTGGGTCTCCTTGGATTTCAAACGAAGCTGACCTATGCATAACAGGGTCTTCACTTCAGATTGAACATGCTCATTAGTGTCTTCTAATAAATGAGACTACTGGGTGGTGCTGGTTTTATTCCACCTCCCAGAAGGTGCTGCAGGAGAGGAGGGAATTGGGAGAACTATTTGATTCAAGCATGCCCCATACCTGTGCTCTTTTCCCCCATTCAGCAACAATTAAAAGCTGAGAAACACTAAGGAAAAAATAATTGAGAGGCTTAGAGCTGTGGGATGTTCCTGCTCAAAAATTGGGCTGAACTACCGAGGCACTGGTGAGCAGCACGAAGTTCCCCAGCATCCCTCTGCCCCAGACACACACATGCCTTGAGGATATTGGGTTTTACCCTCAACTCTGTAGTGCCACAGGCCAACGTGCTCTCACAGAGCCAGCTGAGAAGAGAGTTGTTCTTACATTACACCTACTCAAGGCTGTATGTTAAAACTCAGGTGAAGGGGAACAAATTAAGCTGCCTATCAGTTAATACAATCAGAGTTCAAACCTCTTTAGACCTCCTAAAAGAGAAGTTGATGAGGCAAGATTTCTCATACTTCATTGTTCTTCAGCATAGTCAATACAGTCAGATTCCCAAGCAAACACCCACACAACATTTCTAAAGATGCTAACCCTTCTGCCTCTACAGATCACACAGATTACCTGAGAAATTAATGAGACATTAACACTAGAAACACTCAAGGCATTTGCAGGTGAGGCAGGAGTGTGGAGACTCCTCAGGCTTCAGCAACAAGAGTTACTGATTGGGCTTTTGCAATGGAAAACTCAAGGTCACAGGGCGACAGTATGCTGGAGGGAGACCAATTACAGTCTAATAACTTACCTATTCTGTAAGATTTGTGTAACTCTGGAGAAAGCATTTTTAAGTCTAACATTTAGGAGCTGTTCAGAAAAGGGTTAGTGAGCATAACTGAACAGCTTGAAAAGCAAATTTAAACCAAACAAACAAACCACACACAAACACCCCAAATCTCACTAGCTCCTCTAAGCACCCTCTGTTCACTTCTTACTAGTCTTTGTGCTGCTCCCTCTATTTGGACCTCAAAGCTGTTCACAGCTAGACTTCCTGTTTTGATGGACTGTGCAACTCAAAGAACATTCCTAACAAAAGATCCCATCTGTAAACTCTCATTGCATGAAAATGAATATCCACCTTTCTAACGTAAATGCCAGCACCAGCACTTCTTTCTCCCAAGAGCTCCCCATGCAATCCCTATTAAAATAAACCAAAAAAGTGCTCACTCCTCCTTTTTTGAAGTAGCAGATTACCCATAATCCCCTCCCTAGAAATTCAAATTTTATTCCCCTCAGAAAAGGGCTCAGTCAGTCATAGCTAAAAAGATCCCACTTACAGACCTGCCATACAGGATTAAAAAGTAAATAAAAGTAAACTCCTATAAAAATCTTTCTTTTAATTTCCTCAGTGATGAAGACAAAGCCTGCAACACGATGGGTACCCAACTACATTTCCCAAGGGGCCACAGGTCTCAGATCAAATTTCACACCTAATTTCCTGCTATAAAAGGCTTTGTGAGCAGCTGAAGGTTTTTTACAAATGATTCAGAAGGGTAGTGATGTCATTTTGTAGGTTGCTACTATTACTTAGGTGAGTAAAACACAGTGTTTTCTAAATGTTTGGGGTTTATTTAGGGGGCTATAATCTTATTTAGTATTCTTGCTTTTTCTTTTGCCTTTTATTACAAAAAAAATTGTATTTACAAGAAAAAATATTAGCTTAAACTTTTATTTTAGCATGACTAAAATTTTCTGTTGTTCAGGTTTTTGCAGTATAGGATTTGAGTTGCACTGAAATTCACAGTTATGCTCTGGTATGAAGGAGTCAAATAGTAAAACTTGCATTCCAAGAAGACAAATCTTCAACCTGTTTACAAACCAGTGTGCATCTCTTTTTGCTTCAGGCTGCTGATCAAATGATGGTCTGGGTTAGCTAAAGATTCAGAGGCTCGTGTATTTGTCAGAGTCTACTTGTAAACATAGTTAGCATCTGCATTTGAAAAACCCTAGCAGATTCATTAAAACCTCTAATAAAAGGTGGAAGAAAATTGAAGCTATGTAGAAAGGCTTTTAATTAACTTCAGAGTATTAGCTTTTCCATAAGGTACGTGTAAGGAGCTTGTTTGGTTTTCGTGTTCCAGTAATATTTAGATTATGTCCACTATATCTGTTGGTTTGGTTTTTTTTTTTTCTGGAGAGTGAAGGTGAGGATTTCTTTCTGAATAATTGCTAGTTTCCCTCCATTTGAATTTGATGCATGGAAGAAAAAATAAAGTGTTATTTAAAGTCTCTGGGACTAGGTTTATATTCTCAAAGATACCTTTTTGCTCACAGAATCTAATATTAATACTCTGAGCTTTTAGGCTCTAAATACTAAGGCAGATGATATCTTGATATCACACTACTTAACTTCCTCTCTTGAAGTGCCAAAGTCTCTTTTTGTACCATAGAGAGATTTACTATTAGAACTGATTAAAAAAAAAATGCCAGCACACAATTAGAGTAAATTTTTACTGAAGGCTTCATAACAGCAATCTACCTCCCATGTTCCTCATTGCTTAACGAAGCACCTGCTGGGAGTTTTTATGTGTGGAGGTTAGGTAGATTTAGAAGTATAGTCTGATTTAAATACGTGTTGTTTTGGTGTGATCTACTCAATTATAAATGCAGAGCTCTGATAAAAACACAGCTCCTCCTAAAGAACTAATATCTAGGCTTTAATTTAATCATTAAGCACTTCTAAATATACACACTTAATTAAAGCATCTGGGAAACCTCTTGTAGACTGCAAACAAGGATCCTCTGCATTCTTCCCCCTGGATGCCACGTCCTGCCTTTGAAACTTATTTCTCCACATAACAAAGTGAGCATTTTAGTGCTTCTAGCTTTACTGATCCAAGAGAAAATAATGGCCAGGATGTTTTACTCTTCCCCTTCAAGGATGAAGGATGCTGCTGTTGCTTCTAACCTCACTGCTCCTGCAGCTTTAAAGAATTGGGGGATGAGAGAGGGACTCCAAATGTGTCAGCCACTTCTGCTGAGCCCTGAACAAGTAAACCAGCAGCCCAGGCTGGGGAAGACACGCTCACATGAGCCAGAGCAGTGCACAGGCATATGCTGTCAGAAATGAAGGCTAATTGCCCTGGCATTGACAGCCCAATAAAGCTGATTGGTTTTTAATTTCTTGGCACTGGGAGTCCAGCTGTGCACAGCACAAATTGAGCAACATTACCCAGGTATCACTCAGGCTGTTTAGTGATGCTGTGCAGGGAGATTTCCACCGGTGCTGCCCAGGTGGCTCCTTTCTACATCATTACTTCCCTGCCAGCACCCGGCCAGCCTGGCACGCTGGTGATTTCTCAAGGGCTGGTTGTTATTTTTCCTGAGAGTTGGGCTTTTGTGGAGAACAGCACAGCAAATTGGGCCTCATCTTTTCTGCTTCTTTGGGGCTTTGCTCATTCCTTCAGCTTGTGGCATTTCCAGCCAAGTGTTTGCTGCAGGAACTGGTGGATAAAAGAAATGCTATATGGGCAAGTTCAGGGAGAGATTAACCATCGTTTATTGTGCCAGTTATAATAAGAGCCAGGAAAATTCAGTAGGTGGAGCTCACAAAAACACGGCCAGTAGTAAGACAGGAGGGCAAACTGCAGTATCACCTTTCAGTGAAATAAATAATAACACAAGCAAGTTGTACTTCCCATCTATCTTCCACCTAGTTTATATTCTGCCCACCTGCAATAGTTTTATAACATCCTGTCTGCACAGCACCTTGCCCTGGGTTAGCACAACGCAAATGGGTTTATGTAAAGTTAATAAAGAAATAGAGCTGCATGGCTACAATTAACACCTACTTGGGGCTTAGCTTAATTTTAAGTTATGATAAACCCTGTGTACTCTTAGCTCAGTCAGCTGTAGAGAAAGAGTTGAAGAGTCATTTTGAGGCATTTAGAAATGTTTCCAGGAAACTAAGAGTCACTTTCTCTGCTCCACGTGAAAACCTCAATAGGTGGTGTAGAAAATAAACCACCATTTATTAAGTGTGGGTTTTCTTTCTTTCCCCTTTCTTTCTCCATTCTGCTGGCTGAGGAGCTCATGTCATTTACATTTCCCAGTTGGAGAAATGTGAATTAAGTTTATCTGTATTGTTTGAACAGAGTTTAACACCCAGGATCAATTTTAGGAGTGGGTAGTTGGATATACAGCTGACAGAAAGCTCCTGGAGCTAGCGTGACTAGGTAGGACCATAGGCTGAACAGGTCTGGCTCTGCCCATTCTTAGTATTTTACTAACTTGTCTAAATCAGGAACATGGATTTTGCCTTTTCTTGAGATGCAGTTCTGCTCAGCGAGTTTGTATCTCATAAATTTGTTAGATGTTTTAAATTAGTGATCTTCAGCTTTTGCTGATTTAACTTGAAGACTACTGAAAGCTTCCTAAAGAAGGCATGGACTGCTGTACTGTGACTTGAGGCCTGATGGATCTTAGAAGTGTTCCTGCTGATTTACTACTTGCATACTCTCAGAATTAGGGCAGAGATTTCAAAGCATCACAGTCCCTAATACTATAGGAGAGGAATTTAGAGCACTTGCATTTTGTAGGCATCAGCAACTACAAAAACTAGTCATTATAAATAATGTGGAATCTCGTGAACCTGTTTTGGTTATTTCCAGGTGACCACTTGAGTTTTCCAATGATTGCCTACATCTTCAAGTCTTTTAAAGTTCCAAGTTTAAAATCTAGAAAACTTTGTCTAAATTTTCTTAATCTCTTGAGCTTTTGATGCCTGTGGATATGACTAAGATGTCAACACAGCTTTTGTTTGGAGTTATCGCATGTGGCCATGAGATAATCCTTCTGAGCTAAAATACTTGCAGTGCTGCTGTGCATTTTTAACATTGCTATAACTTCACTTTTAGCGCATTTCCATGACAAGCTTTCTATAAGTAGGGCTGAGGAATAATATTTTAAAAAAATAAAAAATCATTGGATTATGCAAATTGAAATGGACCTTGGGAGGTCTCTATTCCAGCCTCCTTCTCCAGGCACAGTCAGGTGTGGGTACAGATGTGGCTGCTCAGGGCTTTACCCAGCTGGATCTTTAAACTCCCAAAGATGAAGGCTACACTAACATTTGGGGCAACCTTTTCCATGGCTTGACCATCCTCAAAGGGAAGGAGTTTTTCTTTACATTTCTGTGATAACCAAAGAGCAAGTTCTACTGAGGCAAAACCCAAAGAAATGTTAGGCTAAGGTAATTGCATGTGTGATTTTGTGTATCCTAAATGAAAAGTCAGATGCTTTCTGGGACCAGAGCAGATTTTCTGACTTGCTGTAAACTCTATGCACGGCAAACTGAATTGCTTGAGAATCGCAGCAATATTTGAAACCTGTGTACAAATGGCAGAGAAGTGAGGCTACGACAGCTGTAAAAAGTCTACTTTGGCATTTGGCCATCTCGCAAACATAAATAGCAAAATAACACATCCATCTCCAGAGTCAGGAATGGCTGTGCTGGTTAGCCTCAGCTTAAACTTTCTGAGTTTAATTTGGCTTTATAGCCAAATACTACCAGGCTGAGGTCAGCCAAGACACAGGCCAGTTATGCAGACAGGCTGTATTTTTTTTATAAAACTCACTGGAATCCAATTGCAATGACAGATGGTATGGAGTGCATCTGCCTGATCGTTTACCGCTGATAATAGAGCTGGAGGTAGCTTAGTGAGCCTCTTTATCATGAATTTCTATTTTCTTTTATAGTCTTAAATATTCTCACTGCCTTTATCTTGGAAATCATATCGTACCTATTTTGCTGGGTTTTGAACACTGCCATTTTTAAGCGGTTGTTATTTTTCCCCTCTGCTAAGTTCAGCTTCTCAATCCTTACCAAAAAAAAAGTATAACTAAATTAATAAGTTTAAAACATTTTTTTTACCTTGTCATTCACATGACTGGGGAAAGTGGTAAACTACAGATACTTTTGGGTTTTGTGTGTGAATCTGTGATCAAAATCAATCACGTTGCTGTATTTGAATTATTTTTTTTTTGTATTATTTGCCAAGAAGACAAACATTTTGAGTCAGTAAATGTTGTAAAGTAGATAGCTAGCTGGGCAGTGATTTTCTGCAGTTTTCATATTTTTATATTTGGCATTACTTGAAAAGGGCATTCTTCTTACAGAGAGTATTAAATTGGGATATAACTTTTCTTTGCCTTTTGCTGAACTCCCATTCCTAATCATATTAATTTTGGCTATATCTTTATGTACACCAGGTATTGTTCCTCTATCTGTCATCACTAACTTCAGTCCACCTGACAGACTTATCTTCAGAGAAGCTGAGAAATAAGGTTACATGAGCTTGATTTAGTTTGGCAAGTGGAAGTAGATCTGCATTTGCTTTGCCCTGCTGCGTTGCCTTTCCACGCTCAGTGGTATAGCCACCGTCCTTGTGCAAACCTCCTCCTGCTTTCAGTCACAGTCTGAGATAAACAGATGTTTGGCAAGATGTTTAGCATCTGAAATGATTAGTCTGCTCAGATTCTTGCTTCTGATTTATACTTCATGTAGTGTTTGGTTTGGGGTTGATTTTTTTGTTATTGTGTAATGAAGAGAACAACTTCAGTGTCCCATTTTGAGTTTCTCACCATGCAAGCTGATAGTTTATACACAACAATAGGGTAGTGAACAATGGTCCATCAGAGCTACCAAGAGCAGGAAGCAATTTAAGATGTACTGGATAATGAGGAACAAATGTACTCTCATCACTGACAACTGCATGGAAGCTGCTCTAAAATTTTATGACGAATCTGCAGCGATCCAGCTGCAAAAGAAATATCTTGTGGAAGAGCAGAAATAGAAAGCTTTCATTTATCAGCAGTGTCTCTTTGATGGCCTTTTTCATTTTTCCAGATATAGTCAGATAAGTGAATGTAATCCACCTGCCAAGGTCAATGGTACACTTCCCTGTAACAGCTACACAAGAATCATTGTTTGTGTGGGTAAGCATTGGTCTCTGTCACACCAAATACTGGCAACATGAGAATTTTTTTTCTTGGATCTCTGTATTAGCTGTAAGTAATATTCCAGAAAAAGTGTATTTCCAGAGTGAACAGTGTTTCTGGTTCAAAGATGCTTGAGCTGTAGAGGAAGATTTCCCTTCCTCCCCTGGTTTTGCATGAAGCCTTACATTACAAAGTAGGTCTGTAATTTATTGAAGGTAACACTGACACTATTTGTGTTTAGGGTCAGGGAAAGACAACATTGATTACATCTAAATCAATTGATTAGGCTAAATCAATGACAGGCAGGCTTTAGGTCTCATTATTTTAATTATGCAGCTGAAGTGATGGGATTTTAAAAGCATGATGGATAAGTTAAAAAGTAAACTAAGGAGCAAGATCTGTTTGATTTATGGAAGGACTAAAAGAAGGACAATAGAAATGAGACCATGCTGATTGGAAGATATCAGATAAAATAGTGTCGTAATGATTTGGGGTTACGTGCCTACTTGGCATAGATAATTAATTCAGAAACATTTGATAGATAAATGATAGAATAATCAATAGGAAAGTACATGATCTGACACATGAGAAACTAATTATATATCTATGAAAGAATCGATCACTTAATTTGTTTGGACCTGTTTGCTGATATTTTGTAATGTTTTGAACTAATTCACTAATGAATAACTGAACTCAGTACTCATTGAACTAATTCACCTAAGTGGTGAATTTGGACTTGAACTGTGGCTGTTGGTGGAACCAGACTAAGAAAGGAGGACTGATGGCTGAGCTGTTGTGGAGGACTTTGCATTAATGCTGATTAGTGAGCAAAGAGCTAGTCATAGAAAAATGAAGTGAGGCACAGTGCTTGTAGTAACGGAGAGGGGAACTCTCCTGTGGAAGGAGCAACTGCAAAGCAAATTTTACCTAATCTTAGGTTGTTCTGCTGTGAGCCTTACTACTAAAGGAAAAGAGTCATGCTTAAGGCACATCTGGGAAATTTGTTTTCTTGGTAGCTGCAGAGCTATGGTACTTGAGGAATATGAAGATGCAGTTATTTTGCTTAAAAAATTGATAAGCCTGCTAGAGTATCATACACTGTGATTTTTCTGGGGGCTAAGGACAAAAGAATCTAGATGATGATTCATTACACTTTCTTAGAGAAAGGTGTCTCTTTTAGTACAGACAGGGGAAAATCACCCTTGTTTTTGTTAACAAGCCAGTGACATCCCTTTCTACTGCAACCTTTTTTGGTTTGAGGAGACAACGTTTTCTAGAATGAATGTAACTACGCCAGTTTGAAAAGTACTTTATAAGGCGCACTAGCTTTCCCATTGCTATCTGTCCTATTGTATTTTAATGTTTCTCTGAAATGAGCAAGCTGTATCTTTTCCCTGTTCCAGTGTACAAACAAGCATATTGTGTCAGGTCACTAAATACAATATATTTGCAGCAACCATTATTAGCAAATCAGGTTAAATGTGCCGTGATGCTTCGATTCTCAGTTTAATCAAGCACTTCAGATATCTTTCAAAAAGCAGGAATAGATCCCAATTATGTAACTATTGTATTCTTCCCTAGAATTTTAAGGAAAAGCTCTTTCTTTTCAACTCTTGGTAGCATAAAATAGGCATATTGTTCAGAGCTTCTGTACAAGCTCTTTCTTGTTGTTCATTGCTGTCTCTTCTGTATGGTTCATACATTTTAAGTAGCAGAATAAAAATATAAATCTTTGGTTATGTGCTTTATTAGTATAGCCAAATAAATAAATGAATTGCCCTAAAACTGAAAGTGCCCCTTGAGATTCACTGAACCGTTCACAACCAAAGTTTGACAGGTTATGATTTAGTCAAACCATCTATAACTTTTATTTGAAAAACAAGGACAATTAAAAATAGGATGAGGCATTTTGGTCATGAATTATTCTGATCAGGAATGTAACTAGATTTTTATTCCAATGCCTAAATGAAATATCTCCCTGTATATCCAGTGAGTTTCATTACAGCTTCAGTTTTATTACCTCACTTTGGGAGATTTAATCCTTTTCTGGGAAATGCATTACTCTTCAGAAAGTACAGATAAAATTGAAATGCAATAATTTTTTTGGGGTGGGGGGAGAATAATAGGAGAGAAGGAATCAACTTTTAGATATCTATACCTTTAAGATATCTATACCTTCATGTTATTTTGTTGAGATGTTCTTAGAGTTGTTTTTTGAAAGCATAGGAAGGGCAAAGCTTATTGGCTACAGATGTTCCTTAATTTCGTGTCATGGTACCCCCTTCCCACCTCATCAGCATTATTACTGTAGCTGTTGTTATGGTGGGATCCTTAGAGGGTCTAGGTCCAGGTGACCCACGAGAAAAGTTGCTGCCTGTGACCATTCAGAGACAGGCTTTCAGCAATACCAGAAGAGCTGCAGGGACAACTGTGGCCTTGTGTGCACGTGGAGGTCTGGGAGCAGTTGGAGTAGCTTTCTTGGCTGGACTGGGCAGAGAATGTGTCCATGTGGAGTAGATAGCCTCTCTTCTCAACTACACCCAAGAACCACGTGCAGTTCCACATACTATCCTGGACACGTGGTAGAGAACTTTTGCAGTACCTAGAAAAGAGATGGACTGAATTCTTTTTCCTTTCCACCCCAAGACCCAGTGCGTAACCTCAGCAATTCACCTCTGTGCTTTGAAGCCTCTTGGGATAAAGACCAACAGCTCCTGGGATGAGGAAAAAGAAGCAGAGCTGCATCAGGCTAAGTTCCTTCCAGTTACTCTTCAGCAACTGGCATAAACCAAGTGATTTCTCTTTTATCCTGATGTTGCTGTGAATGAGCTGAGCCCCATGGCTGGAGCAGGCAGGAGAGTCCTGATGCTGAGGCCCCAGGGGAGGTGGGGACTTTGATATGGCTCCAGCGTGTTGGAGAGGGAAGTGTGTTTGATGCAGAAGAGAAGTCTTGATGCAGCCCAGTATTAATAGGTCCAGTATGTTTATTTTCCATGAAACCTACCTACCAAAAAAATTAAGACAAATTTTTGAGTTTTGGGTAACCTGGAAAATGTTACTCTTCATTCTTTCTTTTCTTTCTTGCTCCAGTTTTCATCAGTCTGCACATTTATAAATCCAAACTGGTTTGTGCATGAAGGGTAAAGATTAATGTTTCAGAATAGGTTTATCTTTTTAACAGTGCTGTCAAAGGCTGAAGTATGTTACCCACAGTTAAAAAAATTGCATCATAGATATTTTCTGTCTGAAAACGAATTTGCTCTTTTGAAATGTGGATGAAAATAACATTAGTTTGTTGGTAGATAAGGTTTTTGTTTTTTTTAACCTGCTTTATTGCATTTGTGCAGGCAAACGCAGCATGAGGCTTAAAATGTAGCTCAAAAAAAAAGGGGAAAACAAAGCAAGCTAAGGACTGAGATGCAAAGACAATAAAACAGAACGGTGAAAAATTCTGCAATGAAACCTGTTGGTAGAGATCAGATACAAAAGACACAGGGTCAGACTTTAAAAATTACTGGCACCCAGCTGCCATGTGTGGTTTACTTTTTGAAGTCTAGCAATTGACATGGAAATGATGGTAAAAAATATACTAATACTTCAGTATGCTAGTGATGTAACTCCTATGACAGACTCCTCTGAGAATTAAAAAAATAAAACAAAAAAAAAAAACAACAAAAAAAAACAATAAAAAGAAGGATTCCAAATGTGAAGTAATAGAAAATCTTCTATTAGTACCTATGGAAAGTTATAGGACTGGAGTAGATTATAACATCTTACGTACATGGCAAATGTTTGATTGAAATTGAAGTTTCAGTATCAAGGAAGATAGATTTTCACCTACTAATTGTTTTTATTTAAATAATAATAATAAAAACCTAGAGGGGAATATAAAGTCTCAATCTACAGAGAAATTTCCAAGACAGATGACTTTGTAGTTAAACTCATAGGAAATGAAAAGTCAGTGGAAATTGGACCTGAAGCACAGGTACAGAACGAAAATACAGGGAAAGATTAAGTCAAGGAAATTAAATGACACTGAAGGAAACAATGCCACCTTACAGGAAGATACCTCATCCCTGTGTATTTTGTAAATGGAATGCCTGCAGAAATGTCTTCAACCACCACAAAGACAGAACTTCTCTTGAAAAATATTACCCTCAGCATTGACTGTACAATACCCCAGAGCTAACTGCAGCGTGCTGGGGACAAGCACTAGCTGAGCTCATAGATTGCCTGTGTTTCCACAAGTCTATGCTATGAGTTATGTGCAGAGATATTTAAGACAAGGGTAGATTTATCCCAGAAACCTTTACCTACCAGCCCTCTGCTTCTTATTTTCTGCAGTGGTTCCTACTTCCCAAGATCTTCTTGCTTTTTTTTTTTCTGTGGGTTTTCAGAATATTTGCATGTAATGGGGCTTTTCAGGGAGGCTAGTTATCTGAGGCACTGCTGGTATGTGTGAATATATGATGCCTAGCTCAGGGAACAGAGTCAGTCAAGCTACAGCAGCATGAAACCCAGCACGCAGCTCATTTACCCTGCCTTGTCAGTGAGTTTGGCAGCCTGCTCTAAGCTCTGTGCTGCTGCTTCTAGACTGCTGCTGGTACCCAGACTTGTCAGTTTGAGGTTTGCGTGGTTGTTTCTGCACTATGCAGAAGCTGATCTTCAGCACACCCTGACCTTCTTTGTTATGCTTTTAACTCAGGTAAATACTTCTTTTTTTCTCTCTCAGCCTCTTGTAGAACAAATGGTGCTCAGACAACACAAGTATAAGGTACTACTCACCAAACTTAAGTCGAGACAAGCTGAAAGTACCGAGACCTTGTTTTGTTTTGTTTCTTTTAAGGGATTCGTCAAAAAATCTGAAGACCAGCACACCCCGGGGAACTCCTGTCTTCCTGAAAGATTTGAGTCAGGCTGGCCGTGAGTCAAACTGGTGGGTGCAGGATGAGGAGTGCTTTCAACCTTGATGGTGTCATTAATCGATCTCTTCTGATTTAAAAGGTTAGCAAGCAAACAAAAATAAATGAGAGGTTTTCTTTCACCTCCCAAGAACTTGCATGGTACAGCCTCTGACAAAACCGTACAAGCGTTGTGTGCACACAGGCATATGCAAAAGAAATGGGAATGTCCATCACAGCTGAAAAATCACGCTCAAACCAGACCTAACTATGATCAGTGGGAGGAACAAAAAAGAGCATTATTTGCTGTGACTTTTTTTTGAAGTCTCATTTCCTTAACTAAAACAATGACTGAAGATGGTGATAGTAAAATGAATATGTGGAGGCGCCTTCACAAGAGCCAGGTAACTGCAGAAAGCATTGTTAGTGAATTAAGAAATACAAAGCCTTGTAGTCACAAGGGAAAAAACCTTTCACCCTAATTTGAGGATGTGCAGCTTTGCAGCTTTATGGTTGTTTGTTGTTCTTATGCAGATATTGCTCTATGTCTGTTCTTATTAACACTGAGACTAGAAATCTTGAGCGTGTGTTTCCTATCTTGGACTCTTTTTTTTTTTTTTTTTTAATCTTATGGGATGAGAGGTCATCCCAGCAATAAAGCCTTTAGTTGAAAAATTGTTTAGCACATTGTCATAAGTACATAAGAGGCACTTTTATTTTTGTTATTGAGGGCTAAATCGCTAACTGATTTTACAGACTAGTAACAGGTCTCATATTACAGGGTGAGGTTGATGTTATGTAAAGTTAATCCTGTTCCACAAAGGGAAGAGCAAGATTTTAGAAAGTTTCCATGGAGCGTGCTAACTCCAGGCTAGTGCTTTGAAGGTGCTTTGGGAAAACCTTTGCTAAGGCTCCTCTTAGTGTAACAGATTGTAACTGGTGCTCCAAATCCCTCTTTGAGTGAATGCTTGTTGAAGCCGAAACCTGTTGTCTTGAGCGTGACCATTGGAAGATTGTCTAAAGAAAAGTACCTAAAGGCTTTCTCCAGTCCAGGGTCTATTTCAGACATCTTACTTTTAGAAATGTACATGTAATTCTTCTAAAGGTGTCACCCAAACCAGGGATTGTTTAGCAATAATGTCCCCTTGCTATACACAGAGCTACTTTGCCACTTTTCCAGTCAACTGTCTGGTCTGTTGTCTTGGCACAGATGCCTTCCTGAAATATTATTTTCTTCAGTTATCTTACTTTAACTCCCTTTTGCCCCCAGATATTTCTCAAATAGACAATGAGCTGTGACAGCAGGGCTGTGCTAGCAGTGGTTTTCAGTAGTAGTGCTGAAGCCAAACATACTGCCCCTGCACATTTGAGTTGCAGCTGCGGCCACAGGTAAGGCCAGCAGCTGGTGCACCATGCAGAGAAAACCTCACATATGGCCTGGGCTCCAGACACAGGCTTCATTTCTATTCCCTTTTTGCTCCTTGGCAGGAGCTCTGGAATGACACCATGCCCACAGGCCAGTTCAGAATTGCCCCCGTGTTGTGTGATGCAGGGGTAAATAAGATTTGTCAAAAATACCAGTGTAGGAGGTTTCGGACAGTTCCTGGAAGCCAGCGGCTCAGGTTTACGTAGACAAAGGTTGGGACAGTAGCCAGCCTTGCCATCTGTGCTGGGATGGTGCACAGCCAGCAGTTGTGCCCTTGCTCTGCTGAGAAGCCCCTTCTCGCAGCACCCGCCTCTTCCAGAGCCTGGCCCAGCTGTCTGCAACCTGGCACCAGTAAGCACCAGTGCTGGGAAAATACCGGCTGCTAGCTCTGGTGGTATTAACATATGTAGTGTGGAAAGGTCTCCTGTGGCTGTGTACTGAAGGTCTGTGGAAAGCTTTGACGTGTTAAAAGCAGCAGAAATGTTAAGCATTTTTGTTATTGTTGTGCATAGGAGGCTGAGTTCTGATAGGCACTTAAGTGATTTAATTCTGCTTTTTAAAGCACACTTGGTGACAGAAAGTGTAATAAAAACCCAAAGTCCTGGTATAATATCTAATACTGCCACTAAACAGACTTTTTGTAGTTGTTTTTAAAAAGGAGAAGGAAAACCTTAATTTGCTTGAAATGCAGAGCACAGTCGGCTGCTAATTGTGGGAATAAATAACAGATGCATGCAATATCCTTTTATCCCACTTTCCTTTTTATTTTCAATACGAATACATTTTTTTTCTTTTGTGCAGTCCATTCGGCTGACCTGCTCAGGCACAGGTCTCTGTTTGCAAAGCAAGCCCAATTGACAGCAAACCTTCTGCTTCCAGATCCATATATCTTCTCCCATAAGTGCTTGGATATTGGTTCAGAAAGCAGACAATGAAATAAGAATAGCAGGAGAAAAGCATCTTGAGTGGTTCGGAAAAAAAAAAAAATCTTCCACTGAATGCAAAATAATAATATGAAGAGAAATAAACTGAACAAAAATAGAGGTATTGAAAATTAATTCTCCTGTTCCTCACAGCTCCAACTCTGGGAATGCATTTTTTCAGCTCCATAATGCAAGTATTTCCTCTGTGGAGAAGTCTAAAAAGATTTCAAATGAGGAATTAAATAGATAAATTTTCTACAAGCTGAATCGACGACAAAATTATACCCTTTCTATAGGAATGTCGGGGTTTGTTTGGGCTGGCTTTTTTCAAATTACTTATCAAGCGAGAGCTAAAGCTGAAACCGCATTTTAATGGGGACTTGCGGTTCCTCCTACCCTATCCCTTCTCTTTAAATCTCGCTGGTAGCCGAGGGAGCGCTGAGGAAGGGGCAGTTGGCGGCTGCTTCCCAGCGCTCGCAGTGGGGCTGCGGCTCCAGATGCGCCTCGGGGAGCGCGGAGCTGTTCTGGGCGCTCCCGAGCGCCACCTGCTGACCCTTTTGAAATTACAGCCCGAGCTGCGAGCGCCGGGAAGCGGGTCCTGGGGAGCTTGAGGAGCCGCTCTAATCCCCTCGTCCCCCCGCCTCCGGCCGGGCGGTGCTGCAGCAGGGTCCCGCCTCGCAGCCCTGGCTTCGGGGGCAACCGAGAGGCTCGGCTTTATCAACATTACACTAACACAGGGACATCTAATCGTCCTCGGAGAGCTACGAGGATGATGAAGGGGCTTGAACGTCTCTCCTATGAGGAAAGGCTGAGAGAACGGGGGCTGTTTAGCCTGGAGAAGAGAAGGCTGAGAGGGGATCTTATTAATGTCTATAAATATCTGAGGGGTGGNCGCCTCCGGCCGGGCGGTGCTGCAGCAGGGTCCCGCCTCGCAGCCCTGGCTTCGGGGGCAACCGAGGGGCTCGGCTTTATCAACATTACACTAACACAGGGACATCTAATCGTCCTCGGAGAGCTACGAGGATGATGAAGGGGCTTGAACGTCTCTCCTATGAGGAAAGGCTGAGAGAACGGGGGCTGTTTAGCCTGGAGAAGAGAAGGCTGAG
This sequence comes from Baryphthengus martii, assembly GCA_013396935.1. Lineage (NCBI taxonomy): Eukaryota > Metazoa > Chordata > Aves > Coraciiformes > Momotidae > Baryphthengus > Baryphthengus martii. The sequence continues at coordinate 1,011,909 of VWZK01017429.1, read as the reverse complement.
AGGGGATCTTATTAATGTCTATAAATATCTGAGGGGTGGGTGTCAAGAGGAAGGGAACAGACTCTTTGCAGTGGTGCCCAGTAGAAATAACCAGGTACATACTAGAACATAAGAGGTTCCACCTCAACATGAGGAGAAACTTCTTTCCTGTGAGGGTGACGAAGCCTGGAACAGGCTGCTCAGAGAGGTAGTGGAGTCTCCTTCTTCAGAGACTTTCAAAACCAGCCTGGATGCCTTTTCGGTGTGGCCTAGCCTGGGTGATCCTGCTTTGGCAGGAGGGTTGAACTACATATCTCTAGAGGTCCCTTCCAACCCCTAACATTCTATGATTCTATGATCTACATTTTTTTTCCCAGGCGCCAGCATGATGCAGAGCATTGTAGCTGCAGTCCAAGCAGCAAAGGGCCGCGCACAGGTATTAAATACCTGCTGCTCTGCGTCAGGCTCTGTGCTGGGGGCTATTTGTAGGAGTCAAATAGAAATGGCAAGGCTTACTTCTTTAGTCACTTAAATTAGAAACCTAGGAATCTTAGAAAGAGGGCAGTGCTTGTGTATCTTCAGAACCTCCAAGCAAATAGCTGGATAACACAAACGTTATTTATATTTGAGATTCTCAGCTAGATAGGTATCCCAAACACCTGTCTTCCTGTCTATCACCGTTGTATCCTGGGAATGTATAGTCAACAACAGAACAACTCATCATGCCTTCTCTCTTCCTGTAGTAATCTCAGTAATTTACTGGGGCCGTATATTAAAATGTCTTTCCCTACCGCTATGCATTTGCATACATCCATCAGCCAGCTTGTATACGTGGGATGGTAGATGATTTAATACTGCCAAGAAGGCTTAGGATGTGGATAAATGTTTTTTTAAGGATTGTTAATACTATCACGCCAAGAGTAAGGAGGCAAAAGGCTTGTCCTAGACAGAATGACTGGCTGAAGAAGTCCTGGAAACATCAAATTCTAGGGAGGGCAATATTTAGGAAAGAATTTAGGAAAACAAATATCTAATCATACAGAATAGAATTTCACTCTAGTCATTTTTAATCCATATACAAAATCAAGGTTCTTGAGTGATTTTCCCAGTGCATCTGCAGTTTGAGCCTCCAAATAGTACAAAGCCAAATATTTGCATGTCTAATGTGCCTGGACACTGGCCCAAATGCGCTACATGCGTGCCCTGGAGGAGTTGTTCTGCATACAGGATGGCAATAGGGGACATCAGGAATGGGCGTAGGAAGACACATACCTCCTACCTTGGGACAGAAATAACTGCAATAAGCACCGACAGTCTGTGAAGGTGAAAAGCAAGTGAACTAATATTAAATACAGGTAATGATTTAAGTTTTGTGAAGAAATTACTTTTGCTGATATGAAGTTTCTCAACGACAATGTGATTGCAGGTGTCTCTTGGCCTCTTTTGAGGGGGGGGGTAAGTGTAATACCTTACTAGACGAGAAAATGTCATTAACTTACAGTCATACCTAGCCAACCATATTTTTATATATACAAACCCTGAAGATTCAGGAACTCAACAGAAAGCCAAAATCAAAAGATGAGAATTGTGCACTTTGCAATCCCTGTGTGCACCCCTCTTCCTGATGGCCCAGATCTGTTTGATCTTCTTTTTAAGTCCACCTAACAGCCAGGCACAAGCTCTAAACCTGAATCCAACTGAGCCCAAACACATGAACTTTGTTAAGACCTTAGACATTTTCTTAGAGTAAAATTATGGCAATACTTCAAGGCTTTGAGACAGGCAGCCTCTTTCACTCCGTGTCTACGGGGCATTTATTACAGAGATTTTTAATGCTTTGAGAATGCAAACCAGTAATAGTGATTTGAGAGATATATGCCTGGTGCCAATGGGCTTTACCTAAGTCAGAGTTTTAGTTGTTTGTCTGAGCGGGGTCCACAGCAGGTCCCTGTGTTAATTAATTCAATATTACAAGGTAGAACAGAGAAATATATACAATTCTCTACTATACTCCACAAGAGTTTCCCAGAAGAAATATCTACTGGTTTCACTAAATTGATTCTTATGCTAGTAACCAACAGACAGAATTTAAAGGAATCTAAGCCTCCTCATCAATGAATTTAACATTATAAGTAACTACTTTTTCCATAAAATATTTACTTTTCCTACCTCAGTACTGGGAGAGATTTTGAATTACAATAAGAGCCTGGTGCTTCCACCCACCTCTGCAGTTTCATCTGCAGCACAAGGACGTGCCAGTGACTCGCCTGCAGCCACGCTGTGAGTTAGGAGCTCAGCTGGGGCTAGAAGGACCCACGTTCTTTGCTCTATCTTTTTAATCAGTCAGCCTTCTCTTCTCCACGGCACTACTCAAAACTTTCAGAATTTGGTTCCTTAACAGAGAGGAGTAATTTAGGTTGTTTCACTTGCAGAAGTGTGGAAACCAAATTCTTGCTCTGGAAGCTGGAGTTTCTATTGGGATTGAGTGAACTTGGCCAATTCTCCCCTGAAGATCTAACCTATTGCTTCTTGCTGCTGTATTATTTTTGTCATGGAAAATTCATGGTTCCAGTTGGCTTTGGCTTGGTGGATGGTTGTTGAACCAAAAGCACTTTCTAGCATGTGACTTTGCTCTTCCCTATCCACAGTCCAGTGTGTCTCAATTTCCATTTCAAGTACAGCCCAGATATGTCTAATCTTTTGCTTCTTCAACCTTTTCAAGGAACCGTAAATTCCACAATTTAATTAGTGGGTCAAAGAAGCTGAGTCTTCTTCATGCAAAACAGAACTTTACAGTGATTAATTAAAATTTCTATCACTATCCCAACTTGCTAGATAGATGTTAGCATGGCATATTCTGCTGAGGACATTACAGGGCGCAAAACAAAGTGTGCTAAACTTAGAGAAGCAGAGAAACATGCTTATTATAAATGGGGGACTGTTTTTTCCAATATGCAGAGAACAATTTTTTAAAGGACGCTGTCAAGAATTATGGTGTGCTTTAATTTGATCAGCCTTAATATTCACTCTCTTTTGCTGTGCTGGCAGTTGTCTCTGGGGTTCAGATAGCTTTTAACCACACACCATTTTACTTTTAAAAACGGAGGAGGAACAAAAGTAGTATTTATGTAAATTCTGTGAAGCAGCAGTGCATCATATGGTCTCCATTGGCTCTTGTAGAAGCAGCTATGAAATGAGAACTAATTTCCAGAATTATGTTAACATGCTTTGGGTATGCAGAAGATAGCAAACAAATCAAACGATATTAAATTGAAATGCCATCAGACATATAAGGGAGAAACCTTTTAGCGTGTCGGAGAGACAATAGTCTTTCATTTGTCACTTACTTTAGACCTTATTTATGAGACCCTTAAGATGCTGCATAACTGAAAATAATAAAATATTGAAAAGAACCTGAATCTGTTGGTCTCTCCTACATTGTTTGCTGGGTCATTTAGGAGGACAGGTAGTATGTGCTTGGTTCTTTTTAAAACAAACTTCAGCTTTTGATATCAGGAATGATAACATTGTGATTACTATCACGGTTTGGTTAATCTGTGTTTAAATGACGTTGGGTTTTGTCTTGATTCTCTGTATATGTCATAGCCACAAAATCCCAGTGCCCGAAGGAGGATCAATCTAAATGCATTATCTGTTTTCCTATTAAGGGGATGTTCAGTTTTCAACTAGGGACCTAATGCCAGAACATCAACAGATGCTTGCAGGGAGAAATGAAGCTAGAATGTTGTCCTAATGATGTGCCTCTGGAGATGACCTCAGATCAGGGACTCCCTCACTGGGACTATTGCATCGTACTGCTTCCAGTGGCTCAGCACTGCCCCAGCTCACTCCAGTTCTACACTGGAGTCACAAGAGCTCTGAGCTCATCATGAGCCTACAATAACGGTGTTTTGAAGATGATACTCAAGCAGCCCTTGAAGTAGCCTCCACACTGTAAAGCTGAAAATGCCAGTTTGTGACCAAAGAGTGTTTTCTAGCACACGCCAGAAGCATTTCCAACACTGTCAGAGCTAAGATAGCATTCAATTTATTAATACATTAATATGGACCATCTGCATCATGGCTGTCATGTTGAAAGGGGAGTGGAATGAAGAGCATATCTATTCCATGGGCTGTTCTTCCCACCTAGTATAGAAGGCATGCTTAGGAAAAACTAACCTTAACCACTCTCTTGGGTCTAATTACAGGTTTAGGGGAGCTTCTACCTATATTCAGGACAGCAAGTGTGGAAATACTCATTCCAGGGGTAGTGTGATAGGAAGCACAAGATGCTGAAGCGGTAACTCTCACCAATATGGTGCTTCATTTCTAGGTGCCTTGTGCAGCTTGTCATTTGTGACTGCAGTCAGCAAGAAGTATTAAACACTTTCTTCTATTCAATATATGGAAAATTAGGATATTTCCATCCTGTGCAGAGATCAGAGAGTGCACTCAGAAGTGTGATAGCTCCAGGTTGGTGTGGTATGGGAATGCCAGTGTAGCAGTTAGGAATGAGGGAAGCCAGCAAAGTGTAAGATTTGGAGTTATTCTCAATTGAACAGATCCATCACTTACTGTGTGATTTAGTCTCCTGTGCCTTTCTCTCTAGAAAATATAGTCATTTCACTCTTCAAAAACCTTTTCTCAAGCTCCCGGTGAGAGGATTCCCTGGGAGAAACAGCAGGTGAAGTTCCGGCAATGGATAAAAGAAATAGTTTCCCTTTTGTGCGTTTTAGAAACCTCAACGTAACCTGTTTTCCTTCAATCATCTGTATCCCCATGTCCCATTGCTAGCAGATCCGCCCTTCGGTTAAAAGTTTAAATGCTGATCAGCACGAGTTGACTTTAATCACCAGGTAAAGGCCACTGACAAACAGCTTTCCCAGTATGAATCCTGTACATGCTTTTCCCTTTCCACACTGCATTTAAATTTTGCATTAACCCCCCCGCGCCCCTCACTAGCGTGAGATCCAGTCCCCACAAGCGCTACCATCCACTGAAGGGCTTCTCAGTGCACCCCGAGTCACCGACTGACAGTGGAAGATGCCTTTGGGTCTGTGACTGGAATCCTCCTCTATAACACACTCCCTCGGTGTTATACCGGGGGTCTCCAGCGATCGGCCGGCTCGGCAGCCCGGGAGCACAGAGCTGCTGGGTGGGTAAGTGGGTGGGTGGGTGCCCGCAGCGGGCACAGGGAAGGAGCGGAGGCCGCTTCCCTGCAGCAGCCAGCAGCGGTTGCCATGGTGACCAACAAGCTGATTACTCAATTACAGCGTTCCTTTTAAAAAGTGACAGAAAGCCAAGGGACAACACAGCCTTGGCTTCCCGTGGTGCTTCATTTTTTTTCAAAGCGCCGAGCTACGTGTAACTTTTTAATATACCTTGTGATTATGTTTGCCGACCTCGCCCTGGATTTTGTTTTCTTTTTTTTTTAAATATTATTATTATCATTATTTTATCTCCATATTCTTTGAAACTGAAAAGCTACTTAATCCATACATTTTTTTCTTGCTGCAGGAAAGCATACAGGTGCAATCAACACCCAGTGTAAAAGCCTTACTGGCATGGGAGGACTGTGACAGATGCACATTTGGGAGAGTGCTGGAGCCATGACCGATTTAGCAAAATGTGCCAAACCTGCTCCAAGAAACCTCAGCGGAGCTACTCATGCTGCAGGCTCTGAAATAGAGTTGTCTCTTCATGCTGTGCATCCTTTTCATACCTAACGTGTTCCTGCAGGTACTACTGTGCTGTTCTCAGAGCTGGTGGATTTTTCATCCTTTTATGTGAGTGTAGATTACTGGATATTTTTCTACAACAAAAGAAGGGAAAAGACTGAGCGTACACTTGTGCTATTGGGTTTCATTGTCTTGTTAAGATCATTTCAGATTTATAACGTCAACTGTGCACGAGCTGAAGAATGCCTTTGATTTTCATACGGATATAGTTGCTGTTATAGCACCTTGAGGGTCTGGTCAAGGTCTTTATCATGTTGGACGTGAAACAGCCCAGCCAGGCAAATTCCAGGGAAGGAAACAGAAGCACAGAAATAGAAAGTAGCTTTGCTGCTAACCTTGCCTGGATTCATAGAATCACAGAGTAATTTAGGATGAAAAGGACATCCGCAGGTCATCTGATCATGCCCTCACTCAAAGCAGGGCCAAATTCAAGGTTAGGTCTGCTCTCAAAGTTAGTAGGCCCTTTCTAGCCAGGGGAAAGAACAACTCAGGGCCTTTTCCAGCCAAATCAGCTAAGTCTGGAGTATCACCGTGGGCAGAAATGCTCCAGGGTTTCTAGGCCCCTGTTCCAAGGTTTAACCACTCTCACTGTGCTTAGTATACTCTTTGTCTAGCATCTTTCCTCCACTGCAGTACACTGCTGTAGGTCTGCTTTAGCAGATCATAGGAACATCTGTACTTGACTTCTCATGGCAGTGTTCCAATATGAAAATATTTTCATATCTTCTGCCTCCTAAATTGGATAGCCGGCTTCAAAAGGCTCTTGGATTCTGGAGGAAGCCATCTCAAAGCAGTAGTGTTACTTACAGTGCTCACTCTTGATTCAGGTAGAGAGCAGGACATGGAATTTTAAACCCATAACTTGGAAAGGATTAGGAGCTACTTGTTCTGTTCTGAGGTAATGTCTGAGTTTGTTAGAAAAGTCTTTGCAAGGGGTTTTCACTTCTCTCTGAAGCTGCTGAGAGGTTCAGGTCATAAATAGACTGTGTGACTCTGCAGAGAAAGATTAGCAGCATTACTATCACTATTCCAACAATTTCTTGACAATATTTACTTTCCCACTTCCTTTCTTCTCTCTGAGTATGGATCATCTCCCCAGACAGGAGACCAACCACTTCAGCCTTCGTGACCTAAGAATGAGAATTCGTTTACTGTGTCATAAGGAGGAACCTCCTCAAAGTCATATTTTCAATATTAATGCTATATGAAAAGAAAGGCCTGAAGATGTGTTTGCTGAATAGCGTCATGGCATCGCATCCCAAGATGCTGATTTCTTAAAATATTGAGTCTCATTTTTCAAAACCCTGACACTTTCATTAATCAGGGAAGACAAAAACCTTTCAATCACAGATAAGTCCCTTATGGATAGGGAGGAAAGGCTGTCAAATCTGCACATGGGTGCATTGGTTTCTCAAGTACAGATTTTCCTGTGTGTGGGAGGAGGCAGACTGGCCCAAAGAGTTCCAGCTATGGGTGACAATTTACTTCTAGAAAAGATGTTCCTCCTTAGCCACTTCTTTTCCACTTCAGTCACTTTGGAGTAAGGCCACCTCTCCCCAGGCTGCTGCTGAAGAAGAGGCATTGTTGAAAGTTCAACTGTCTGGCTTTCACAGCACACTTCAAAGGTCTTCCCAGTATTGCTTGTCCTTCAGTGTTCTCACTCCATGGGATCTAGCTGAATGTATAGCATTTAAATTTAGCACTGACTCTAGCCAGACTGATGGGAGAAATGCAGAGTTAATGGCTGGTGAGTCATCTGCTGAGGTTTCACCTGAAAAGCCAGAGGAGAGCTGCTGAGACAGAAATTCAGAGCATGACTGCTCTAACAAAAATCAAGGTTTGTTCCTGTGAGCTCTTGCTCACTACAAGGCCATATCGACTCTCCTCTCCCCACTCAAATATGCACACACAGTGAATGCACAGGTCTTTTCTTTAACCATGTCTTGCTTGAGTGCTGATCTGGGGAAGGAAAATCAGCCTGGATGGAGAATTTAATATTCCTGGTGAACACTAGACTGCATTTATATCATCTGGACTATGATCTGGATACACTCTCAAGCTCTAGAAGTTCCTAAATCACAGATTGGGAGGAGCTAGGAGAATTTACCAAGGAAAAGATCCCTCCGTCTTTGTCATCCTCTTTCCCTGGTCAGTCAACTGACCACTGTCAGACATGGGTTAAGACTAGCCTATTTACTCAGGATACTACTTGGGCAGAGCCCAGCAGCAGGTGTTCTGCAGTGGAAAACTGCAGAAAACTGAGAGCTCCTTTAGTCTTTCAGAGTGGAAGAACCTTCCCCATCCCTCTTCAGTGAGTAGAGCTATAAACCAAGGTCCATCCCATTCAATAAATGCTACAGAGGACAGGTGGATGTGTGACCCTTTCGGTTTCCTCCAGATCCTCTTGATTTGTGTGGAGCACAAACAGCAACAACATGCTGAGGGGAAGAGAAAACCACAACAAATTAACTGTTCTTATGCATGTATTTGCTTGTGCCATGTCCCACTTCAACAATTTTAAGGTAAACCATAGTCCTCCTCAGTACAAATGATTAAAAATTGCAAATACTTCAGCATTATTTGCTTTGCAAGCTGCATGTAGTATTTTATTTCAAAACTATGAAAATATAACTGATTCTTCAATTCACGGAAAAGAGTAGCTGAAGATACGGTTTTCCAATCATCTCATTTCAGTGTGTGATAGAGTTGTCAACCTGGTGCTGTGCAGACAAGGGAGCTGACCTGCCAGCCATCTGTGTGAGATGGTGCAAGATGTGAATTGCACAGGTGTTTGTCAAGAAGGTAGGAACAAGTTCAGAACACCAAATTGCTCCTTATTTAATGAGTCAGTTTCCCAGCCAAGCTCGCTTTAGGAAGCAGAGGTAGAAAGAAAGTGGAAGTAGAAGGGAACAGCGAGAATATTATCTGAGCCATGCTACAATCCATTTCCTGTGCCCACTCATTAGAAAGGAGCCGAGGTGTCCTGGTCACATATGGACACATGCTGGGGAGCGAATAGAGTAGGATGGAGGTGTAGGACAGCTGACTCACAGTAGTCCTGACCATACGAATCCATTGTTTACTCCTTCAGAATATACATTATCCTGTGCTCAAGCACATCTGTTGTACTTCTAGAGATTACCATCAGCAATAAGAATCACCTTTTTTGGTGAACTTTACATTCCCAAGCACACAGTGTTATGTCAGGCCAATGCCCTACTACAGGGATGAGAGAATGACAGTTCAGGCGCCCTGATTCTCAATCTCCAGATTCCTCTTTCTTTCTTTTTACTGCTGCTTTTATTTTATGCCACTTCAGAGCCAGAATGGATGGGGCCTAACACAAACTGACCTAATCTAACTAGCTGTGGCTTAGAAATTGGATCTAGCTTTAAATTTGGCCCTTTGTGAAGTGATTGGACCAGGTGGCTTCCAGAGGTCTCGTCCAACCTGAGTGTTTCCAGGCTTCCGTGGATTCTGCTGAGCAGAGATAACAAAGCAGCCATGGTTCCAGTGAGATTCACGCAGCATTTTTCATTTATGTACTTCAATATTGAGAAAGGCAGAAAATACCATTAATCTCCTTTTTAACATGGGGGGCTGTGAGAGCAGAGTCCAAGGAGCTGAGGTGAGTAGCCGTAATGCACTTAAGCCGGTGGTCAACCAGGAAAATAAGGAAGGAAGCCCTATCAGGTGGTTCTGCATGGCCTTAGCATCCAGCTGCTGTTCTACTTTTCTGGGCACTCGATACACAGAGGAAAGCTTATCCAGGCAGCTGCGCCACAGACCCAACCTCATTTCTCTGCATGGACTTGATCTGTCTAAATAAATCTAAACTCTCTGAAGTCAGTAGAGACAAGTGGGAATCCCAAAAAGGTGACAGATCTACAGTGGAGGATCTACACTGACTTTTGGGGCCTTATAGGATGCATAGGTACTTGAGTTGGATGTTTAAAGTATGATGGGATAAATGTAGGCAAAAATAGTCTTGGTATTTAAGACAGAGGTGCATAACTGTACTTTGTGCCTTTGCCGCCTTTTCCTTAAAACTCACTGAGAACCAGAGCTGGGAAATCATATCCCACTGATCATGGTCAAGTACATATATGTTCCAAAAGGCAAGTGCTTAACTGATGTATATGTTCTGCAGTGTAATGTGTATGATCTGTAGTATTTGAAATGGGCAGTGTAAAAACAGGGTGCCATTCTGTCTCCTCTCAAAGCCTCAGACACAGATGAGGGCATTTTTCAAAGCACTGACAGGAAGCTAAAGAGGATTCAGTCTGGGATAGCTAAACTGCCATATGATACATGTTTACATCACTGCGTATCAGGAAAGCACTCTCTTTCAATTGGTTACTTGAACAAGAACTGTCCTCAGATATAATTTTTGTGAAGAGACTAAGTTGTTTCCTCTCTCTAAATCCCGCCTTTATTCCTTCCCTTCACCCACAGTGGTAGCTTCTTCTTGCTGTGTAAAGATACCAAATTAAGCAGAGCCATCCTTTCCCTCTCTACTGCCTCTCTTTATTTTGTAAATGGTAATGATAAATCACTTAGGGGATCCATTTTGTGTGCAACAGTTCTGTGCATTTTCAAGTTTTCTCAGTGTATCATTATTTTCTCTCATGGTCATAAAGCCATGTTTCTGAAGACATCTCCTGGGGATGATCAGCCATGATGCTGGATAACATGAGGAGAGGCCTCAATTTTCTTTTAGTCTCTCTGGTTTTTATTTTATTTATATATTTCTGAGAAACTGGAATTTAGACAGTTTAATAGACTGGAAAAATAATAGAGAGAAAGATCCAAGTATCTTTCACCTCTCCAGGGACTGTCTTGGTTTCAGCTGGAATAAAGTTAATTTTCTTCCTAGTAGCTGGTATAGTGTTGTGTTCTGGATTTAGAAGGAGAATTATGTTGATAACACACCAATTTTTTAGTTGTTGCTAAGCAGTGTTTGTACTAAGTCAAGGACTTTTCATCTTTTCATACCGCCCTGCCAGCAGAGGCTTGGAGTGCACAGGAGGCTGGGAGGGGACACAGCAAGGATAGCTGACTCAAAAGGTCCAAAGGAATATTCCATACCGTAAGACCTTATGACCAGTATATAAACTGGAGGGAGGTGGCCAGGGGACAGCCTTGCTCAGGAACTACTGGGCATCAGTCGGTGAGTGGTGAAGCACTATATAGTGCTTTCCAGTATCTATATCATCCTTGTCCTTCTCCAGGTGAAGACAGCACGGAACACCTACTTGCCAAATTCCGTCATCCCCAATTTCCAATCATTTTCCTTAGTTCAAGTGCTATCAAAACAATCAGATTCCTGAAAATGAGAAATCAGAAAATACAGCCCTGCTTGAGTTTGCTGAGTTTTGTTTTACAGCCTCATTACATCTATTGCCCTGCACATTAATTTGTGCTGTGTTGGGATATTTCCTCTGCTCGTTAAACCATTATTAGCAGCAAATGCCCTCTATAAACCTGGCACAACAAACCTGTCAGAGACAACAGATATTAGCAAATACCAGTGCTCTGACCTGTGTAATATTCTGTGGTTCGGTTCCCAAAACTGTGCAAGTCAACCGTCCCCTGTAAGCTCTTCATTAGAGCTTCAGTAATTTCTGAAGCAAATGAAGAGTCAACAACTGCCACTCCTAATTAGCACGCTTTTCTCCTAGGATGTCACACAAGGACAGGGAAAAGAAAAGAGGAATCAATTTTATCCTTTCAATAGGAGCCTCAGAGAAGTATCTGTTCACTTGGGGCACCTACACATGAACCAGCACCTACCGTGCCTGGTGCTGCACAGACACACAATCTGCTGCAGGTAATTAAGACCTCAAGAATACATCAAAAGATAGTTACTTAAATAGATGCAAACCCCTAGAACTGGATGGATCTACAGCCACCAAAAGAAGGCCCTGTCTTCAGTAAGTATGAGAGTGTTGAAATCAGTCTTGTCTTTCTAGTTGTTTTATTCTATTTTTATTACATTGTGAGAACACAAATAAAGATAGAGCAAAGGTGGCGAGTTCTGCTTCTCCATTCTACACAGTTTTTAATATATAAAGCTGAACAGAAACACTTAATCAAAATGTTTCATCTGTGTCAACTCTTCTGATGGCTTGAGATGGCATGGTTAATGCGTGGACATCCATCATGCCTCTGTAACAGCATGCTACCCTGAGGAATAATTTAGGGACCTTCTCTCAGGAATATTGCTGTGTGTAACGTCAGTATTTTATCCAGTTGTCCAATGGGAATATCGCTTATGACAGTTCTATACAGCTGTGGTATTACTGCTGTTTATCTTCAAACCCCTCAGATGGTGCCATGTCCTCATGTTACATAAGCAATCCTGGCCTCTACTTCCATTCTTTAGAACAGTTAAGGAAGAAAAGGTCAAATCTGTGACCCTGGGGAGATTGTCTTTGCAACCAATGTTTATAAACTGAGATGAGACACTTTGGAAAATGTCGTTGCTACCTTGTACATATTTTCCACAGCATTAGTTCAGCTACAGTGAAGTGATGTAGATCTCCGACAGATTAATACCTTGCTGAGAATGTCAGCTGAATTCCTTTGGCCGGACATTTGGGTTTAGGTCATCAGTTATTAAAATATCTGTGCATATAATTGTTAAAGCTGGATTTTTTTTTTTTAATCTTAGGAATAGCCTGAGTTTACAAAGATCTAAGTGTAGAGGTTGCTAAACCTCTTCAACTGATGTCAATGTTTGGGAACAGTACTCGGCATTTGCTGTAAAGTGAGCTCTCCAACACAGTCTACCAAGGTTTTGGGAACAATGGGGTTTTTAAACTCCTTTTGCTGTGCATATATTAACTTTTGCAACTCCTTACACAATGATGAGAGTCCTTATCCAATGCTAAAATGTATTCTCCGTGTTTTAGAAACTGTTCAGTGTTTTCTTGCTGTTTCTGCATTATTTGTTTCAAATTAAGACTGATCTTCCCGTGATTCACTTCTAGCTTTTGACAGTCTATTTTCTACCTACAGAGGTACTTCAGAGAGAGTTGGGAAAACAGGATTTTTAATGAAATAAATATGCAATAGTTAAATATTCTAGAACAACACATTTTACAGCTATGCCTCCTGCTTTCCACTGGGAATGTCATCATCTGATAACATGGCAGTGAGATACAGAATTTGAGATCTACCTTTGCAAAACTATGAGGAATTGGGTTGCTCCAGGAAACCTCCAGTCCTGACAGACTGACATGAGATACCTTCTATGGGGTTCTTTTCTGCAACTAATTCTACCATGGTTTCTTCTTGGTGGGTTCTACTAGAAATGCCAATTCTTTGCAATTTGAGGGGAAGGAGAAAAATATGTTTTTAAGTATGGAGAGGAGGGGAAAATAAGAAAATATTTCATCTTCTTCAATGATAACTACATTATATCTTCTCATTACAGTAATTGCAGGTTTAACTAATAATTTTCCCATTGTGCAAGCTCTAGAGAGGCTGGGAATTTAATAAACAGTTAGAATAATACCAAATGATGGAGCAAAAGGTGAAATTACCACTTGGATGCACTTCTTTCAGCTAAACTGTGCAGGATCAAGGGGTCACTCAGCAGAGATAATTGCTAATTAAGCTTGGAGGGGCAGGCAGAGAGCCAGGCAACCATCCTTGTATTGCATTGGGTTGCCAATTGATTACAACTTCAGCCCTTGATTAAACTTCAGTAATGATTAATTGATTAATACTTACACACTTGCCAAAATGGACAGGAAGGAGGGGAGACCGAAGTGAGGCCATGACATTCACCTCCAAGCGATCTTCAAAGCGTGAAAACTTTGCAATTCTGTCATGGTCCCATTTATGGTGGTTTCATTAATGTCAGTACAGGAGCAGGATGAGCTCATGGTTCAGGTACTGAAAAGGGAATCAAACAATGTGAGTTCAGTGCAAGCTCTGCAAAAGATTTACTCTCACTAGAAGGCACTTAATCTCTCTCTTCTTTCATCCATCATCAGTAAAGCGACAATGAAAGCTTGTTTTCTACAAATACCCCTGGGCAGGTTTTCTTGCAGCACAGATTCATATACAAGACATTTTTGAGACTGAGTGGGACCTTCTGAAACTTTCAAATGCAGCAATCAACGATCATGCAACTGTTGTTAAGATATGAAGACATGGAGGTACTTTGTACCAGTATTGATTTACAGATGTTAAGACCAGGGAGCACGATCAAGTCTGAAACTGTCTCAAAACATAGATCATAATCTAATTTCAGCAACAAACTGGCTAGTAAGAAAGGTATCATTATGAAACAATTTAAAATNCTCAGTCCCTGTGTGGCCAGGGTCTCCTGAGATGGGTTTTGTTTTTTTTTTTTTTTTTATTTTTTTAAAATCTAGTGCTTTTGTGTGGGTTCCTGGAAGCATGGATGCAGGCTGATAGGCCATCATTGAGAACAAATATTCCATTACTTTTCAGATGCTTCTCCAAAGAAATATCATTACATAATATCATAGTTTTATTTACTTATTTATGTGAGATTTGTTAATAATGACCATTTGAAGTTCTAAGCACCTCTTCAGCTTTTTTGCACTATTGAAAATACGAACTCAAAGCCATAGTTAGAGCATTTTGTCCCAAACACACCTACTCCCAACTGTTCTATCTCATCACAATCAAATCCTGGTAATGAATAGTATACATTATTCCTCTTTCTGAACTTGCTTACAAAATCATTGCTATCTTACATAAATTAGTGGTCTGCTATTAAAAAGCAATGCGTGGATGTTTAAACATTGCTCCCCCAGTTGGAAAAGTACATTTACTTTGCAATGGGGTAACATGTGGTTACAGTTAAATACTGAAACATTCATTAGTATGTCCTGGCTAGCAGATAATTCTAGTCCTATTCATGTTGAAAGAGCATCACCACGTTCAAAGCGCATCACTGTGTTCAAAGAGCTTCACTATTATTAAGTAGGCAGATACCGTCAGCAGTCCTGGGGGAGAATGTTAAAGTGAGACCCCTGATTAAATGGTGACTCACAAGAAACCCTTGGGGAGAATGCTTGAAGGTGATACAATCACCACAGAGAGTTTGGACATATAACAATAGGGTAGAGACAAAAGCATCGTCCTGCCCAGTGAAAGCTGCATTCAAGGTGAAGCTTTTGCTTGTGGACTGGATCCCAGCCACAAGGCAGCATATGTGTTTTGACAGATGGTTAGCTGGGTGACATAGAATGACGAAAATCTTTTAAACTCAACTTACGCATATGCCTCTTCATTTATCTCTGAACCTCATGCCTTGCATTGTCTATATTGGCCCACCAGTAAGGTGATTTTGATGCAGGTGGCAAATAATAATGTTCGGATACTAAAACCTGATTTATTACTGGCCTTTTGAGGTACTGCAGGACTATGTGTGGGAGTGCCAGAACATCCCAGGGAGCTGGTAACTACTTCTAAGCTATGCAAAGCTCCAGCTCCCTAGATAAGGAGGAACACATCTGTGTGCGATAACATACACCTCTATCATCACCTGTACCCTTCAGTCCAAGGCCAGGGAAAAGCGATTATCCAGGGATTAAGTGTATTCCAGTTCTTCAAATGCTGGTGTGGCTGGACTGTGAGGGCAGACTGGAGGGGGAGATCTTACAGTTTAAAACACGGGCTCTTTGCTCCAGGACTGCTGACCAGGACAGTCTCCTTCCTTTCAGCGTGTCAGGCTTAGTCTGGGAGTTTGTGCTGCTGAGTTTTGCCTGCATCCCTTGTCTGCAGATTTTCCAGCTTCCATTGCTCTAACTCCAATCCAAATTCCTTCTTCAATTGTGACTCGTAGTTGTAAGTGCTTTGCAGTAACTTCGTAGCTAAAACCTCAAGATTATTAAAATCACCAGAAATCTCCAGAAAATCACCACCTAAAGTTGAATGAGGTTTACAGCCACATCCCTAGGGAAGGGATTACCCAGTAACGTCTTCAGCTAGACAGTTTCTTGGACTACGGGACAATGTGCTTTTTTTTCGATGCAGTATATGTTGAAGGACTCTCAAAACAACCACTTTCTTCTGAGCAGAACTACATGTTTATATGTGCTAGAAAGTGACACTGTGAACTTTGAATCAAAGATTTTCTTTCAGGAAGACGGATGTCCTTATTTAAGAAAACTGTGTAGAAAATTAAAACGAAAGTAATTTTCGACAAAGGATAAGAAACAGCGAGGAAAAAATCCAATTTGGTGACAATTGGTCATTGAGTAACTGAATGAAATCAGAGCAAGTCTGTATTATATGGCTCTCTGGAAAGCTACTCAACTCAGTACCAACCTCTCTGAATCAGGAGTAGATCCATTCCCATCTCAGAGTAAGAAGGGTGTATGAACTGGGTCCTTCTCTCTTTAAACATGCAGATTTGCTCTTGTGTCATGCTGGCTGCAGAAGACGTTTATAGCATTGTGAATTGTGTTTTTGGGAGAATTAAGTGAGCAGAGCCCAAAGCAATGGAAAGGCAAAGGATCTGTCCATCACAGGCTGAGTGTAGAAGATAACAAAATGTTTTACCATGAGGGCATGATATAGAGATGCCGGTTTCCAACATTTGGTCTAGCTTTGGCAGCAATATACATTGTGTGTCCTTGGTTTTCAGGACCTGAATAAGTCTTCATGGTGCTGTACTGGTTGGTGAACCCGCGCCAGCCTTCTCACACCTGGCTCAGCATATATTGTACAATGAAACAAACAAACAAATAAAAAGTGGTCCTAGAATTCCAGTACATGTTTCCAGCTTTGAGCAGTGAGATCCTTTAGGTGAATTTGGGAAAACGTGTCTCAGTGCTCACCCCAGGAGGAGTCGCTCACCCCTCCTTGTTTCTTTCCCTCTTAGTAAAAGCTGCAGACAAGCACTTTGCAACTTAGTGTGATTTTTGTGCCCTAATTACACCATAGTATTCTTTATTATTTTCTTCATGAAAAATAGACCTGCTGCAAGTCTAGAATCAGTATTCCTCCTACACTTCTCCCTAAGCTACCTTCCCTGCAGGCACGCTATCTTTCTCTTTTCCCCGCTCTCTTGCTCTCTGCTTTGCTAGTACCTTTGTTTTAGACAAGACTTTTTTTCTTTTTTTTTTCTGTCCCAGCCAACAGTGAATGAAACCTTCTACTTTTTGTGTCCCACACTGAACGGGAGAAATCTTCAGCAAAAACAGAGAGCAGCTGAATGTGAGAGGACAGGTGCAAACACTCCTGACAAGGCTACCGAATAAAAGGGGAAGGGGGAAGAAGAGGAAAGAAAAGCTTTGCTATGTAACAGAGCATGCTCTTTAGAGAAGACTCTGTATGGGAACCATGTTGGCATAAATGTGGATGTGAAAGTCTAATATATGGGAGAACAGAAGCAAAGAGAGCTCTGCGTTGGTGCGTACGGGAATCTATGGGAAGAGGGAGGTATTTCCTGATTCTGGAACTAGGAGACTAACTGGGCCTTAAAGCTTAAGAGTGCTATAGGTTTCAATTCACTACAGAGCTACTGGAATGGAAAGGCTAGACCAATGATAACTTCTGCCAGCAGGAAAAGTTGAGCCATAAAACAACAGTATAATCATTTTTTGTAAAGAGGGATTTGCTTCTCCAACCAGGCTGTCACTGGTAGCTGAGCTGTACAGCTAATCTGTAAAGCTAATTTAGGTGCATCTGAATGAACTAGTTGCCAACTGTTGCATCTGCAAGATACTGCAGAACTGATGTTTTTAAAGGAAGGAAGCCAAGAGGTTGGGAAGCTCTTGCCATTTTATCAGCCAAAATCCTAGCATAACAATAGCCCTGTGCCTTTGCAAAACATGTGTTCAGAAAGCTAACAGCATCGCTTTTGTATTTCTCCCTTGCAATGAGTTTCCTCAATGTAAGTATAATCATGAGAACAAATAGCCTTTCCTAAAGCGATATCTGGATACTTTTCAAATACTATCCCAGAAGAAAGCTGAGTAGCAAGTATCATCATTTTTTTTTCAGATTCAGATGCCCATCAGCCCTTAGAAAAGTATCTTATTTAGCTCATTATTAATAATCTGGATGTTAGCTTGGCTTGCTAAACAAATCAGCAGAAAAATAATGTATGTACTCCAGTTCTTTGATGTTTAGATTCATCCAAGCGTTTAAGAACTGTCAAACAAAATACACTGTATTCAAGGGAACATATTCATTGAAAGATTAAATTAGGTACTTCAGTAAAGCCCCCCATTGCAGTGGAGAGGCATTTCATGCTAACAAATAACTACAGCGTTATTATAACGAGACCTAGAGGCATGTGATTTCAACTGACTGCACATCTCTGCTCTGCGAGCAGCTCCTAGGCTGATGAAAGAGTAAATAGTGGTTCATATGAAACAGAGTTGTTCTCTTAAACACTTTTTTAAAGATATTGTAGTGTTTCAAAGATTGTCTTCAGAGCAGTTACCCTGACCTGTAACTTTAGATTCCTTTCCATCTACTTCTTTTGAAGCGCTGAGAAGTTAGGGTGTGTCTGCATCTCCAAAGAGCTGTAGCTCTAAGAAGTGCTGTCTCCCTTTGCACCCTGACATGCTCCCTGGTTTTCACTTAGCTTTCTCATGTTGTTACTGGTCTTTTGCCATCAAGCAGCACAGCCTAGGTAACTTGTGCCATCAGCTCTAGGCTTTAACTCTGATTTCTTAGGTAGAAGTCTGTCTCACCTCCCAAGAGTCTTGGACAGAGTCACTGTTTGTTTGTCCTTTATTAGACAGAATATAATTATTCTTTACCCTTTAAAGTACTGGTCTTTAAAGCAATAGATCCTCCTTTGTTTCCTCTGTCTTGGACCATAAGCCAATGTTCGCAGGAAAGCAAAAAGGACAAGTCAAATTTATGGCCAGCTGCAACTGTGCTATCCAAGATGTGAATCTAAAGTAGCACTGCTCACATTTGTATAATATCCAAGATTTAGTTTTTCCAACTGTGGTTGAGCCCAGCACATTTACCCCTCTGAATATGTAGGGTCTAGAACAAGTAGTAACCTGAAATGCTGCTGTAGAGCAACAGACAGCTTGTAAGAAACCCAGGATCCACAATGCGGTATATTCAACAATTCATCACTGAGTACCAGCAAAACATATACTCATGTGTAAGCAAAATCTTTCTGATGGGTTGTGTACTTCTACCATCTGAAATACACTACAAATGTCTCTGTGGAAAGTATCAAAGTTGCTTTATAGTACTAGACAGATTACGAAGATGGTTCTTTACCCAGTTGGATACAATGACTTACATGTAAATGGAGAAGGCTGAATAACAATCACTAAATAATTTATGCAAGGAATGTCTTAACTTTTTTCCTACAGCCCTTATTTGATAAATGCCTGTACACACAGGGACTCCTTGGTGCCTGACTGTTGTGGTACAGTGAGGATTCCATGATGACTTCTTGGAGCTCGATTGCTATTGATCTGAAGTCATTTAGGTTATTGGATAACTTCCACTTCCCCTCAGTGAAGTTGAGACCAAAGATGTGCACTTCAAGATGTATCCTGTGTGTAGAATGTGTGCATAACTGTATCTATCCTGTGGCTGAAACTGGATTTACAAAATACCGGTATAAACAGTCAGAAGTGCTGGTGATGACTAAGCCACTGTTAAGGGGTATATCCTAGCTGTAGAAAATACCAGCTTTCCTTCTGGCAGAGCCAATACAGCATCCAGACATGCTGTGTGTGCATCTCTTCTGTGACCAAAACCGGAGTCTTGTAGGACTGTGCAGCTGAGAGAAGCTCTCAGCAGGCTGAGGCTGGATTTCATACATTGAATCCCAGATACACTTGGACAGTATAGTCCTTCCCTGACAGGAAGTCTCTTTGCAGCAGCTCTACATGCCTTAGTGTTTGTTCACATCTAGTTCTGATAAAGGAGCACAGGAAACTGAAAATGGCACCTGTTGAAAATAAGAGATGACCAAGAGTGGACTCTGGTGTTCTATGTTTTCAGTCCTCCTCCTCTGCACGATGTCATCTAATGGCAATCTCCAGTGTGCAAGGTTGCTTCTGGCTTTCATTCATCCTCTGTTTGTAGAAGGTATTTTTTGTCTTTTTAGGATATTTAGGCAGCTCTTACTTTTCTCTTTTTTTTTTTTCCAATGTCCCTTCTGACTTCATCCCTGAAGTCAGACCTGGGGTGGGCTAAATATACTTATGGAAACACAGGACAGAGGCTTAGACCTGGAAGTAAATGTAATTCTACACTTATTTTTTTCCTTGATAGGGATTGTTGGGTCTTCCTTGATGTTCCTAACAATACAATCTCTTTTTTTTTCATCTGAGAGAATTTCCCCTCTCCAAGGTGTTTCATGCTGCAGCCTTTCCTCTTTTGTCTGGGAAGAGACAGAAGAAATTCCTGTCTATGTCAAAAGCCACCTATATTATTTTAGGAACTTCTCTCTCTGGAATGAACAGGATTTATATTTGATAAGTCAAGGCTTGGTTATCAAGTGGAATGCTCTTTTCTAACCACATGATGCTGAAACTGCGAGGCTGTGACCAAAATGGTACACACATAATGCCAGAGCAGCTGAGCTGCTGCAATCCCTGATAGTGGAGAGTGGAAAGAGTCTGGTCCCTGAGGAGAATTAACCACCAAAGCACGTTTCGGCTGTGCTCTGGCGTGTATTTGGAAAGGGTAACCGTGTTTACCCCTTCACTGTGGTGGGCTTAGCATCTCTGATACAAGCCACTCCAATCTGCAGCTCAGTTCTCTGCAGCATTCCCAAAGCTTTTCTGTAATATCAGAACAAAACAATATGAACCAGCCACAG
This sequence comes from Baryphthengus martii, assembly GCA_013396935.1. NCBI lineage: Eukaryota > Metazoa > Chordata > Aves > Coraciiformes > Momotidae > Baryphthengus > Baryphthengus martii. The sequence goes on along the minus strand of VWZK01017429.1, from coordinate 991,392 downwards.
TCTGTAGCCACCTAATTGAAAGTTTCAGAGTCTGGCAGACTCTGTTATCCTGAGTCTCTGGTGGAAACAGTATATTCCAAGCTTCCTCCCAATTATAGCTACCAGCAGCACAAGCAGCAGCTCTTGCACTCGGGCTTGGTCCTCCCACACACCCGTTCCTCGCTGTTTTGTTGCCTCAGGATGGAGTTGCCTGGCAACAGGACTCTGCAGCTTTGGGAGACAAAAGCTATTATTTCTGTCACACAGATGTGCTAATATGATTATTGACTGGGGAGGGCGACACACAGGACAGGTCAGATTTCAGGTACTTGACAATTCCCAGGCAAGAGGTTGCCTTTGCTTTCAGGTTCTCTGACTTAAAAACGAGATGGAAGGAGGAGGCAGGTTGCTGCCAGGTGCCAGCATGGGGTAAGGTAAATGTGCTCATAGATTTCGCAGGAAAACAGTTTCATCCAAAAAAAGTAACAAAAAAACCCTAAACAAACAAAGGAAAAAGCCAGTTCGGTGTGACTTAGCCGATGAACTTTTACAGAGTTCCTCCTGGATTCCTGCAGATGATCTGGACACAGGCGGTTGCGCATATCTGACCCCAGTACTCAGTCAGGTCTCATGAAAGAACTGTCCTGGAATAGAGCCTGCTGCTCTGGAAATGCTGGTGATCCAATAACTGGGTGAACAGAAGCTCCCAGGACTTTGCAGATGCTCAGCGAGTACCAGCCTCCCTGGCTAATCACCGCTGACAAAGATGTTCATTTCACCAGCTTTATGCTAATTTCAATCAAGAGCAAATGGCAAAAAAAAAAAGACTTCTTTTTATTCCCCTGCCACCTGTCTTTCAATGTTCACATGTATATTTTCTTGTTGAGTGGAGGAGAGATAAGGCCATAACAGAGCAACGACCATTTGCTGGCTCTAGTTTGTTGAGTTTGCAGAATTACACTGATGAATTTGGATTTCAAGGTATCTTTCCATTTATAAAACGCTTTTAAGGCAGAACCAACAATAAAAAACAAGCCATTACTCTTGCTCTGGGATTCTATTAAGCTGGCTTGTGTCATGCTTTTCTCTGGCTGTGCAAGTCTCTGGGAAGAGCTCTGACACCCAGGAGGTGCTGGATGCAACATTGCAGCTCCCTAAAACTGCTCCACCCTCTTGTACTGAGCAAAGGTGCCTTGATATTGTGAGAGCATTTGATCACACTCAGGTGTTAAAGTGCTCTTCATACTCTCTATGCTCATGCCTTCTATGCTACTGTGGATAAGGAGGTACAATGTGAAGGGATTTTTATCTGTGCGGAAGTCTGGGAACTAGCTATTTTTCATGGGTTTGCATATATTTGCATTCAAGCTATCTTATATGAAGACAAGGATTTCTTGACCTATAAACTAGTGGCTAGTGCACAAAAAGTAGGATTTTAATTGCATTTCTACATGAATCAGTTTTGTTTTTCTAAATGAACACCTTTCAACAAAAATCCGTGAGGCAAAATGGATGTATTTTCTTGATGCAGCAGTCCCAACTCTGTAGCTACCTGCATATTCATAATGAGTTTTAAGGTCCACTGTCCAGCACAGACTCCGCTCTACGCTACACACAGCTAAGGCTCACCCTGGTCGTTGCCTGGATATTCTCCACCTAGCACTTTTTAAACAAATAGGTAATGGATAATGCAAATAAAGTACCCAAACAAATATCAATAACAATGAGCAGGACTGAGTAAAACTAAAACAAACTCATTATTCACAATTTGCGCTACTTTGGTAAGTGAAGAGCCTTGCAGTGCCAGTGCCGGTTTTGTTACGGTTTTTCCTACTTGCTGCTTTTCTAGCATGAGGTGTGATGCTCAGTGTAACAAGGCTTGACAGATGCCAAAGAAAAAGCCCTCTTGGGGAAAAGAGTAGCCCAGTACCATTTCCTCAACAAAATGGAATCTAATGACTAGAGCATGAAATGTACTTTTCTGCTCTCTTAAGGTGTAAATTAACAGGAGGGAGGTCAAAGCAGTAGGGACAAATGTCCCCTGGTCTATACCTGAAACTCAACTTACACCTGATGCAAAACTGCCACCTGAGTGTGCAAAATGTATGTGTGTGTGTTGAGGACAATTATTTCTTTCCGCTTTTTCCAGAGAAATTATCTTAGAGATAGGTGAAAAAGTTGGAGGGGGAAGGACATCATAACAGGGAAGGAGATTCCAGTATTTGCCTCCGTTCCAGAATAGAATGAAGACTAGATCTTTAAAAGCGCCTGTGAACAGCAAAATAAGAGGAGCACAACATAGCAGATTTCTGGGGTATTCTTTTTGGCTTGTGTTTTGTTTTGGCTTTCCTTTCAGTTTGGAGTGACTCAAGATGAAAATCTTTTCACTTTATTGAAAAAAAGAAATTGGTACAAACCACTTTGCCTTGTCTTGAACTGAGATGCTTTTCTCCTGAATTTTCAGGTGGGCCATCAAACCAAATTAAATTGGGAGAGTAACCATAGAGTTTATCCACCATGAGAGGTAAGTTCAAAAAGAGCTCCTGAGGCATGCATCTTTATGAGATATATATATATACATGAGTGCAGCAGTTGAATGGAAATGAGGTATCTTTAAGTGTTACATCCATACCCTTTATAGATGTCTCCAAATCTTAGAGGAATGTATAAAAGGATCTTTGCTATAACTGAACTTCCTTCCAGAAGAGGAAACTGGTTTTAATTTTTGTGATTTTTTTTTTCCCCACACATGGCTGTAACTGTGGCTTGAGTTGTAGGATCTGAAATAACCTTCAGTTTTCAGTTATTGGGGTTTACAGTATTGTTTCATGTCTTTGGGAATTGATAGGTGAAATGGAAAAAAAGTAGGAGAGATCAACTAAAAATAAAAGAAGATGGAGTTTTAGATAAGTTAGAAATTGTAGGCTGGAGCCCTAAGAGGTGAATAGGAAACATGCCTGCCCTTAATGAAATATTTAAATAGAAGGATTAAACTCAAGACCTGCTTCTATCCAGCAGTGAGAATCCCTGTTGAAGGGCTGCATCTGTTATGAAAATCATCTTCCAGCCATGGCTTCGGTTTCTTTTGCAAGAAATCAATTCCTTGGTGAAGCTACTTCTCACTTACAGTGTAAGATACAATAATAGACTGGGAGAAAAATGCATTTTTGGCACCTTTTGGCTTAACCTACTTGAAAACGAACTTCTCCAGCTTCCAAAATGAGCAAACTTCTCTGCAAGAAGGGTTGCAAGGGGAAGTCAATCTGTTTGTAGAGCAGTGAAGAAGTGTGATAAATTCAGATCTGAAAATCTGCAGTTTATTACACGGTTGTCACTCAGGAAAACCTCTCATTCTCTTTAATAACCATTATGCTTTGATAGGAATTGAGTACAGGCCTCGGGATTTGTCCATATAACCTAACAAATCCTAGAAAATATTGATTACAACTGAAATGAAGCTAACAGGAACAGTAAAAGCTGACTGCCTAATGCAAGTGATTTATTACACAATACTATGTTTTTCCTTTGGCTGGTGTGCATACAGGCTCTGAGTACTAGCCCTGAATTAGAAGAATTATTCTGTTCAGCCACTCAACAAATTCTGGCTGATGCAAATTCTTCTTACTGAGGGAACTGAGTCACAATTTCACAAATAAACCTTTTTCCAGCTTTCATTGTTGGGGGGTGGGGGGGTGGAGAAAAAAAAATAGAACATCTGAATATTATTTCTCCTAGCGCCATCTGGTGATTTCCCAGCAAGAGCTCACCTTCCCCAGAAAAATGACAAAGCCAGCCAGCGATTTATCTGCAACGTGTTTCCTATGTGTTCCTCTAGAAGTTTGTGCAGGTATAAAATGCAGGGTGATAATTTCAGCTTTATAAGTATCCACTTACTGGAGAGAAATACAAGCAGAATTTGGTTCTGTATGTCCTTAGTGCTCTCCCAAGATCTCAGTGCCTTTCCTAAACCTAACTTTCAAATAACAGCACATTCTTTTCTGAGGGGCTGCTGACAATCTTGGCAATATAAGCTAGAAGACAGAGGTGAAGAGGACTAATCCATTCCAGTCCATTCAGCACAGCAGAGCCCAGCTCCCAGTTTTCTGGACCTGTGCTCCTATCACCAAATCATATTTGCTCTAGTAATCTAATCTCTCCTGTTATTAATTCTACACTAGTTTCTCTGTTTTGTTAATAAAACCAAATGTCAGACTTGCCATGAGAAGAATGGACTGAAAGATATCCTGCTATAAAGCAGCCAGCTGTGTGGTAGCTTTTATTTTATCGGCGTACCAGACAACTACACGTCTCAGCCTCCCTCTGCTCTGCACAGGCAGTTCCCCCACTTCCCAGAGAAGTTTACAGAGTACTAAACAGAGACAATTATGACTTCTCTGGTTGTATAGGTGAGGAAGAGAGACAGAAACAGAAGTGATGGGACAGAGGAGGCTTCTTTACATCCCCAGTGCTCTCACAGAAACCAGGAAGGTTGTGAAAAAGGCAAAGATGCACAGAACTTGCTGCTAGGCATTACATCCATAGAGTGCCTTATAGGTGAAGAGTTCAGCCACACCCATGAATATCAGCGAAAAAGATGCATTTGTCCAAAGCCAAGCTACGATATCCCAACCAATAGTTACTTCTTTACCTCTTGAAATAAAACAAAAAATCTTCCCTTCTTCCTTGCTTACCAACATAACATCCTAGAGTGGAAGAGATGGAAGATGGTATAGACACATTGACGTGGATTTTCCTTTCAGTTTCTTGCTAAGGAGAAACCCACATCAGACCACACCATCCATCCCCATCTCCACACCAGACCAGGGATATCGATCCCATTGGCAGGATTCAAGGAGCTGGAATATCTTGTGCACGTGGTGTGCTCCAGGTTGCCACATACCATCTTCTTTTCTAACTTTGTTGTAGAAAAGCAAGTCAGAGGAAGGCAATTTTCATTATGCCCGTCAATATAAAGAGGTGCACTATCTAGACGGCTGCCTAGGGTCGGTACAAAATTCAGGATAAGAAATTACAAGGAGAACTCATCTTATAATAGAAATGTGGAGTAGCAGAAGTTCTGCGTGGATTCCAAGTGTAATTCAGCACATTTTGCCCTGCTGTGGCAGACACATGGAGTTTTTTTGCAAGTGTGTATCTCATATCCTCCCTGTTCTTTTGCCATAAGCTTCACTCCTACAAATTTTCTTTTTTGTTTCACAATTCAGCAAAGCAAAGTCATAAAGCATTGCCAGGGATGGTTTTGCAATCCCCAGGCTGATGTTACAAGATCAGCTGTTTCAGGCATTTCTGTCATCACATGGACTTACTTATTTTTTTGAATGAATGCAATGTGTCTGCATTGAATGCTAAGCTTAGATTGTTCTATCCCTTGTGTAGAAGGCTTTGACAACAATAAATCATTGTATCATTGCATGGGTGATAGTGGAGCTCCAGTAATCTTTTACGGCACGTTATCGACCGTCAAAATAACTTCATCTCAGCCAGCTTCCTATACTGTAAGAAGCAGAGCTAGCAAATGGCAATACACCTCAAGATCCTTGTCAACTACCAAAAGAAATGCCCTTCTCTCTCTCCCCCTTAAAACTTTTTACTGCAAGGGAAATTAATTTTTCTTACTCATCACGCTGTTTTCTTTTACAAGTTTTGAATGTGTCCCAAGAGTGGTTTTGTTGTGGGTTTTTTTCTCCTTTAATTAGAGATTTTAAATTAAATATATATATATCATTTAGAATAACTGCCAGTGTTTTTAAAAGATCATGGTGAGTTCCTTTCGGATGCAGCACGTTCAAAACCAATGGAAAAGATGCATGCTAGTTCTTTTTAATTTTAATTACATGCAAATCATGGTTCCATTTTAGATACTTGGAAATAAGTTCTCCAAGTGTTTGATTATATTTAATAGGAGCATACAAGTCCTATCCGGAGGCTGGAATGCAAGCTATATGCAGAAGGAATAGAAAGACTGTTATGGAAGCAGAAATTAAGATCTTCTTTGGTATTTCTGCTTTCTTTGATTTATTTAACCCTACTTATACAAAATGCAGTGCGGTTGGAAAACTTGTTTCTAGATAAAAAACTTTTTCTCTTCAGCAGGACAATTCATCTTAAGTAGTTTCAACATGTTTTGAAAAAATGTAGCAATTTTCACACACAAAAGGAAATGGAAAAGTTTAATGTTATTTAACACTCTAAAAAAAGTTATTCAATATGCAGTTAATGTTTTTTCACTAAACACATCTATGAATCTAGGCTGTGGTTCCCAGGCGTGTGTGTGTACATGTACAGTCATGTACTGTTAAGCTTGATAAAACTCTGGCAAACATTGTCCAGAGATATTTGCAGTACTGTATTTCCATGATGCTGATCATCATCCTGAAAAGGACATTGTTGTTCCTAACTCTCAAAAAATGTGTCCTTACAGATAGGTTTGGTAAGCAAGTAGGATTTTCAAGGCCAATCTGATCTGGCCTTATCACACAGGATCCCATGGAAAAGGTTAACATAAGCTTTTAATTCTGCTTATGTTAACAGCCATCTCTCTGGTTGCTTTTGTCTCTGTGCCACAAACCAGCTTTGCCACTCAGCTTTCTGCTGCTGCAGCTGAACCTTTCCTCATGTCTCAGTCAGTAGTTCTGACATGACCGAGCTCCAAATCAGCAGTGATGCTATTGTGTTTTGTTTCAAATTGAAACAAATCCAAACGGCAAAACCTTGACATCCTTTGCATAATGGAATTCTTGGGTTTTAACTAGCCTTCCCTGGGAGATCAGGATGATCCACTATAGCACGACTTTCTCTTTAAGTGGGCAATGTGCCTCCCAAGCCTTCTTTTATGGATTAAAAACATTACAGAACTTTCAAAAAGTGATGATACAAGTCTTTAACATATCCCTGATGCAACATCATTCCAAGACAAAAGTATTTCTTCAGCTGTTATTCCAAGTAATCTACCAGGATGGTGTTTGGGAAGAGATCTCACTGGTGAGTGCAATTCCACGTGAGCTTAAGGTGTTAAGTGATTAAGTATTAAAAAGAGAAAGCTTTCCTCAGTTCAGTTGCATTTTGTGGATTATGCTCGATTTTAGCCGGTAGCCTCCAAACATTAATTCAAGAGAATGGTCCTTCCCAAAAGGCTGTAGGAAGGCCATGAATAAATGCTCACTTGCTGTTTGCAATGCTAAGTGGTGTTTTCCAAGGAGACCATTCAATAGCAGCAAAGGGACTCAGTTAATTGCCCCTGTCTTCTATAATAAAGCAACTCTCCTAATCTGCAGAGAAGCTCTCAGGCCCACAGGAGTGTCCGTTCACATTGGTCATAACTGGGTGGAAGAGGGAGGCCCGGCTAACTGTTCAGCTGTGCCATGTGAAGGCCCCATCCAATTTCACATAATAGCAGCCTGTAGAATCTGAACAACTGAATGCGGGAGAAGCTCATTTACATTTGAAATGAACCTGCTGATGCCTTTGGGCAATCTTGATGGTTAATTGCTGTATCAGTAAAACACACCATTCTTTTCTCCCCCCTAAAACAAACAAACAAATGCATCTAAGGTATCAAAGCATCCCTACTCTGGGTAGATGCTTTATCTCTGGTATGAGGGCTGCATTTTAAAGGAGTTTCTAGTGCTTTTAAAGCACTTTTAAAGTTCCTGATAGAGACAGCGATGCTGGATTTCTTTTTTCTTTCCTCATTAAAAAAAATAAAGCAAACCACACACACACACACAAGGCCTTCACAAACATCACAGACTCCTTGTCATGATCTCCACAGAGGACAACTACACACTGATATCTTCTGGCAGAGGAAATACGGTGTAATGTCACAGCACTTTTCTTAATACCTTGGTAATCTCTAGAGCTAGTTGAAGTGATAAATTCCACCAGTAAGGGGGAGATGAATTGACTCTTTAGCAGGTTTCCCTCCATACAACTTAGTTTCTAAACAGGATGGTCGTGAAAGGGATTTGACCATAAACACCCATCATTAGCTTAGATGAGCAAGTGGACATTTGTGACGTTAAACCCACTCTCAGAGATGCTGTAGTCAGTTTACAGTGATTGTCCAGACAGTTGGCCGATGGTATTTTTGTTCGCTGTTCATCCTCATGCTGCTGTTACCTTTGCAGGTTGTACTCATCCACCTTCTACTGGCCAAATATTCACCCTATGGCTTCTGCAACCTGTACCCTGTTTCTGACTTGCTGCCATTCCCTTCAAGAATGTCCCTTCTATAGGCAAGTCTTAGGGCAAATAAACATCAAACTAGCTTCTGCTTCCTAACATAGCCCATGGCCGTGACCAGGAGGGACTGTAGAACTGCTGAGTGAAGATAAAGGAAAATTTCACCTTTTGCTGTTAGTCCAACACTCATAACAAACTGGAGAGGAATATTTTTGTGAATGAATGATTATAGGTACAGATGATGGCTATAGCTAGTCAGGTGATGGTAGCTGTACATCTTACTAAATCACTACTGCCTCCAGCTCCCTCAGGAAAGATGTGGACTTAGGCAACATAACACAGATCACGTAGAGGCGAACTGAACAATATCAGATGATCGAGAGGGAATTAAAGGAAATTGTGGTGCTTTCTCTGGGGGCAACAAGAGCAATAGAGTAGATCAAAACTGAACAGAGCAAGTTGCACAACTCCAGACAATTAGATGCTGAAGAGTAGGGAAAGGGGCTGCCAGTTTACCAGCCAGGTTACATGGTTCCTTTGAAGGACTCCCTCGGAGCTGGTCCCATCCACTGAGCCGGCTGCCACAAATGTCTCCCTTCAAGTGTCTGAGGGCGAAGGAAGCATTTGGAAAGATGTTGTTCTGAATTTCCTGTGCTGAAGTGAAATGATTTTTCTAGCGTTTAGCACTCTGAAAGGCAAATGTCAGCACAGCTTTTTATCCAACAGGCACTGCAGAAGACTGAGCTGATATCCTTTTAAGTATGTCCAAAGATCACACAGAAGCAAGTGTTCTGTCTTATGGTAGAGACACAGCACTGCTGTGTGCTGCTGAAATGAGAGGCTTTGGTCAGGCTGCATGACAGGAAACCGAGTGGGAAAATGTTGGCTCCAGTTTCCCTTGAGCCTCCCACAGCAGATGGGTTGAACATTTTAATAAGTCTTCTGAGCAGATGAGCTAAATGTTTTAGACCACATAAATGCCGATTAGAGAGGCCTTGTGTGTGTCCCCGTGCTAACATGTCAACCTTGCCAAAGCAAGAAATACGAGGTTGCTGTAGTAACAGAATTAAAATGGCAAGAGAGAAATCAGTGGAATGTAAGGAAAGGCTTTGAAAGAAGAAAACTCAAGCTCACCTCTTGATTTCTAGCTTTCTATGGAAAGGGGCTGAAATTGAATGGGAGTTCAGATGCAGATTTAAGAGGCTAAAATTGATTATATGGCCAATAATAGGTTGCTAAGGGGCAAGGACTGGTGGAAGCTAGATGTGTGACCTATAAGGAAAGGTTTTTACAAGAGACCTGGCTCCAGACAGTCTTGCAACTCATTTTCCCCCAGAATGTATTATTTAGTGGAGATGCCATATTGAGAACATCGCTGGGAGCCTTGAAAACCAGCTTTAGCAAGAGAAAGAGGAAATAATCTGTTTGTTTACTGAAAACCTCTCCCAGGGCAGCAACATTCTGCAATATTTATTAGGAATAGAGGGAGCACATAAAATGAGTATTAATTTGTAAGATGAAGCTTAAATGATTTTGGAAAGTATTGTGTGACACAGTTACCTGTTGCTAGTACTCTGTGACTTAGGAGTCCCTTCTTTGTCCCTCTGTGTTGTCTGCAGCATGCTCTCCCCAAGCTTCTAGCACTTCACTAGCAGGGACTGACGTAGACAAGACCACAACTTTGGCTTTTTTCCAGTTACTACTGATCTGTAGAAGCTCTAGCATACCCACCCACAGTCGTGTGGATGGTATGGCACTGGGATCCAGGCAGGAGTATTTCTGTGAGTGGATGATGAAGGGACAGAACAACCTATTACTCACCCACAAACTAGAGTCTTTGTTGAGATAGGATCTGAGAAAAAAATCCTTGAGGAAGTAAAGGAATATCAAAATTGAGTATTGAAAAGAAAAGAAGTAAATATTTTCTCTTTGCTGCTTCTTCTGCCATTGGACAGAAACAAATATGGGACCAAAGTCCCCTCTGGAGTTATCAGTTAAAGCCAGAAGAAACACATCAGAATGGAATTAGACCTCACGGGCCAAACAGCATTCAAAGGAGATATGTAAGCTATCAACAGCGTTCACTTCTGGGATCTGAGTCCTCACTGAGGCAAGAAATTAAAGATCGATCCACAGACAGGTTGGGTCAACACATCCACTGGCAAGTAATGGGACTCTGAGGCCAAAATAAAGAGTATTTAATTGGATCCACTGCACTTGGGTCTCAGTTGGAGGGAGTTATCTTGTAACTTCTCCTTGAATCCACAGATCTTTCCCCTGAGGTCTGCAGAGCTGGTGTCCCTTTTCAGAAGGGGAAAGTTTTCTTCCTCAGTTTTCCCTTTCTCTCTCAATTAATTTCTTGATCAGGAAAGTGGAAATTAGAGGAGATGTTTATCTCAGCTGCAGAAATGTTCCTGAGAGTATAGTATCACATGCACTTGGCAGTCCTGCTCTCAACTGCTAAAGCAAAGAGGCTTCCATCACTTTTGCTATGGCAACCACTCCATGCACTTTAGTTAAACTTCACTTAACTTGTTTTTTTCTGATGACATTCAGCTGGATTTGTCCTTCCCATGGTCAAAAAGCCTGCAACAGCCACTCTGAATTCCGCCTGCATGGAAACAAATTGAAGGTTGAGCCAGCCCAGCCACTTTGACAGTGCAAACTGCCTAAATTAAAACATCTGCAATGTCTATACCTAGGCAAATAAATCCAAATTAATTCAGTCTTACAGAGGAAAGTTTGTTTATTCATTACACAGAGTAAAATTGTGAGTCAATTTGTAGACACCTGGGCTGGTATCAGCCTTCTGACACTGCAATGTGAAACTGGCTGCCCATGTTCAGAGCAAGCTAAGAAATCTCACTCTTCCATCTTCCAAACAAAAAGGAAGGGAGAAATCAATTTTAAGATGTCTCTTTCTTTTTCGGGGAGTGATAGGTCATCAAGGAACCTTCTTTATAGTTCACCTTCTCCGTTCCACTTCTAATGGAATCTCTTTCCAGATTTCTGAAGACAGGTAACTCTTCCTGCACTTGAAGCTCAGATCTGTGTCAGCCTCTTTTTCCTTGTCTGTGCTAGCCCTGTGGTCTGCCTTATCTGCAAAATATTCTAATCAGAGGATGACTAATGGTTCACTGATACCAACAGGAAAATATCCCCAAGCTTTCTGTCATTGTATTCGGTGCCTGTCATCCAGATTTTGACCTGATCCTTTGTAGCCGTCTTAGACAGAGGAGTGTGTAAATTTATTCTGCAGCTGGTGAAACGGGAAAGAAATTTAGTCTTTGCTTTTTCAGGAAAGAGTTATGATCTTCTGAGTCCTACTGTCAACTTTTGAGGCACAAACTAAAACAAGTGGCATTTCTGTTAATTCCTGTAGAGCCGTCTGCATTTATTTCCTGCTTTGTTGCTAATTAATCTATTTGTACTATTTATACATTTGAACTGTGATGAGTCTGAATGTGATCCAAATTACTTCCCAATAAATTGAGTGTAACCCTGGGGAAAACAGAGGTGTTCCAGGGGAATTCAGGTGCAAGCCTGACTTCTAAAACCTTTCTCCCCAGTGAAATGCCCAGAGGCATCCAGGGACTCCTTGCAGTCAGTTAAAATCCAGGTATTAGACTTTTTGCAGTATCTCAATCTAGTCTGTTTTATTCTTCAAGCTTGTCAATACTATTAATCTACTTCTGCATGGAATTTTACCTGGTAGAATTGCCCAGGGCTGCAGATAGCTTTGTAGCCTTTTGGATTCATGGTATTTGTAAACTTGAGCCGGACAAACCAAGAGATAACAGAAGATAGATAGATATAGATACAGAGGATATAGATATATATAGATAGATATAGATATAGATATAAATATAGATGATATAGGCATAGACATATGCAAAGCATTTCTGCAACTTTGCCCATACCTTGAGTTGCATGTATATAACATTAGATGCTGCTGAGATATTGAGATTCCGTGGCTTTGAGTCCTTAAGCAAGTAACTCTAAATTGTACAGAAATCACTGGAGACAAGAATAGTGTGTGCAGGTGCTGGTGCAATTTTCTTCCACATGACTTTGCCAGTGCTGAAGGGCTCCTGATATTCCAGCTCTGGATTCCAAGCAGACACAGTGTCATCTAGAGGAGAAAGTACGGCCGTGCACATTGAGAAATAAAGGGAATATATTTTTGTGGGAATAAATATCCTGAATGAAACCAACATCTGTGTTGATGCAAACGGCAGTTTTCCCTCCCTCATTGTCTTTCTGGGTTGTGTGTGTGTGTCTGTGCATGGGGCATGACATGAAGGTCTCTTGGGAAACTCCTTAGTGATAAACCATAAAGAATATCTCACTGATCTGGGTCATTTCTGTCTTTCTATTATCTCCTTCTTATTTCCCTTCTCAGGAGCATGGCAGGGTAACAATAACTTTTGATACTTCATTGCCCAGTTTGAAATGCTATAGAAATAGCCTGGATAGTGAATTATTCCTTTGTAATTGGATACAAGAGCCAGCAGGAGCCAGAAGGAAGATGATTGGCTTGCATTCAGGTTCTCCTTCTAAAGACCCTACTGTTTCTTTACTTTTACTGTACAGGAAGCAGACAAGCTGTTATTTCTAGTTGTTGAGTACAATAGGTCTTGGAAGAATTGCGTTGGCTTTACATTAACCTCCTGTACTAAAAACCTTGGCAGAGTTAGCTCAGTCCTGTACAAGATGCTATAGATAAATGAAGTATTGAGCAGTTCACTGCATGGGAGGTTTTTCAATAGTGCTCTAGAATAAAAGCACAGTTCTGTGCAGGCATTTCAGGTAGCGCAGAGCGTCGTGCTGCTTTTGGCCAAAGTTCCCCCTTGTGTGCCCCAGCTGTGCAGCCTCCAACTTTTGGAGAACTAGTATAATTTGTCCCCAGAGATGGATGTGCTTATTTTATAAGGTACCCAGACAACTCTCTGACATTTATACTTCCTAATGATAGGCATTAGAAGAACATTAAACATAGTGGTCCTGGGGTTAGCTGCTTGATTGCATGTTAGGATTTCATGCTGTGTAGGAGGGGGAAATGAGGAGTAACAATAACACAGCTTTTAAAAATACTCTTCAGATAAAGGAGTTTAAGAGCAGTTCCAAAAGGGCTGTTCTGTGGGAGAAGCATTGACACCAGCCTGGCAGGAAAGATGATCTCAGTCCGAAGTCAATTCTGCCCAGGTCTTGGAAGATAAGCATCCATGGGCAGGAATAACTTTGCATGAGTGATTTCTTCCACAAGAAGTGCAGCTGTCAAACTCATTCTGAGAGCATTTCTTCAGATGCGAACAGTTGCCTTCAGGCTCTGGAAACAGCATGTTATTTAGATATTACCTGATGGGCAAAAGGGGTTTTAAAGAACCTTTATTTAAAGGTATTTGTTTTAAGCAACCCCAGCAATTTTAGTCAAAGCTTTTTTAGGACGTGCTACAATCACAAGAGACATACAAAGATCACAGGAACCCCACTTGGTTTAAGAACAACAATGTGTGACACTACAGCTACAAACAAATAATCAAGGATATCACACGCCTGAGACTTTGCGTTACAGAATTTCAGGATCAATATTAGGGGACATAAAAGGTCTTGAACGTGCGTAAGCGGGTTCTCTAGTGGCAACTCGAATTTTCATGCTTCCCATTAACAGAGACCAAGTCTCAGTTCTTCATGCCACTAGCTCTCACCTTTACCAGGTACCTGCTTTTGGTAGGCATTGAATTCATGGCATTATATAACATAAGTGAGTAAGCAGGACATATGAGGAACTCAACAATAAGACAAAATTTTTGTAAGATCACTGGGCGATGGTTTGACGGGTTTATTTTCAGATTAGAAGACATAGGTTTTGAAAGGTGTGGTTTGGCTCAGAGAGCATGTGTTCTTGCAAGAGGCACCTCAGTTGTCAGCTGACTCAAGACCAACACCAATGGTACGGGCATTTCTTTGACAAATAGTTATTAATAGATTTATGGTAAGATTACACACAACTGAGGTGTCCTGAAACCTGCTGATCGCTTGCAACGTAGTTGACATGAAGGGCAGTTTGCTGGATTTCACACCTGTCTGGAGTTTTTCTTCAAAACCCAAGACTGTTTCAGAAGGTTACATTATGAGTCATCTTTAAAGAACACAATTTGATGATTGGTTCCTGAGCTGGGAGCTTGTTTGCCCAAACAGTACTTATGCTCTCACTCTGTAGTTAGTGGGATTCAGTCATCTACTCCGTAATACGTAGACTCCGCAATAATAACAGACTGGATTTACAGTCTTCTGCATCTGGTACATCAGTTCATTTTTCTTCGGTATCATTTAGCCATCCAGCTATCCCTATCCTGAGCACACACTGGTGGCTTGGAAGAGTCCCTCTGTGTTGCCCACTGCACATAATCATAATTATGCAGGTGATTACTGAGCAATTGTATGCAGCGGACTACATGGAGTAACTCCTGCAAGCATGCTGATGTTTTACTAACCAGCACTTTCCTAGTAGTTGTTCAAAGTAGATACCTGAAGAAGAGACAGGTGATTTGATTCAGAACCTGATACTCTAGGATAGACATGGGTATTGTTCGCTTGCAGTGTTTGGTCAAAGGTTGGACTAGATGATCTTAAAGGTCTCTTCCAGCCGAAGACATTCTGTGTGATTCTGTGATTCTGTTAAGAAGAGCTCATGAGGGTGCTTCGGTCATTACTATGGATGAGGGAGTATATATATATTTTATAATCATGTGTGATCATATTCTAGGATTGGTCTATTCCTGTAGATTCGTAGGTACAGCAATCCCATAATGACCGACTGATACCAAGCTAATTGATAATGGGTTATGCCTTAGTGTATGAGAAACCTCACATTTTGGGATAGGGAGAACCGTAGAGAGCAGAAATCCTATGAAGTCTTGCCCTTCACTAACACTGGACATACTGCACATCAAATCCTCTGCTGTATGCTAATCACCCAGCTAATTAAGCAGTAGGAGCTGATTAAACAAAAGTCACTCTGATGGTGGAGATTGTGTTAAGTTCCAAAGCAGATCAAATTAGATGGCTGGATAAGTATTTGCATACATTAACATTAACTAGCCCTTTCTTTTGCTAAGATCCAGGCAACTTCTTTCTGGGTGCAGACAAAACCAGCATTTTAATTATATTCTCACCTGAATAGTTCTCTTATGTTTCTAATACTGCAAGTGTGAGGCTACAACCTAAGAGATGACACCACATAAAAAAAATCATGAATATAACTTAGGAAAATCTTGATGGGCAAGTTATCCCTTCTAAATTCACATACATGAGACAGCTAGAGATACTTTTTGTGTTGCTACCAGATTCAGGAGCCACTGAGATCTACATCAAATGACCTAGAGATTAGATGTGTTCAGTATCCTGAGTCATCAAACCCTGTGTGTATCTGAGTATTGTATTAATGTCAGTGCTACTGTGCTTCAGAGCACAAGTTATCAAATCTTGCAGTGTCATTTCAGGTCCCAGTGTTATGAAAACCTGCTAAGCCAGCTCTGGTGCTAATAGGTGACCCATATGCATAACTACTCTTTGCCAGTGCTTTCTCTACTGTTTCTGACATGCTGAACATTCAGGGATCCTACTGAAATCTGCAGAAGATTATGTCTTCTACACCCTTGAAAAGGAAGATGCTTCTGGAACTTTCATTATGGACCACTCATTTGTGAGTTTGTGAGTGATTGACAGTAGGAATACTCAATACCTTCCTACACATTGGGAATAGAACTTTCTGGTGTGGATTTCTCACAGGCAAATGAATAGGAAGCCAAAGCAGGAACAAAAAGATTTGTCTTTACCGTGACTACTTCTTTTATTACTTCCGATATGAGAATATCTGTGTGTAATCATGGTCACCTTCCATTTGTGTCAACTTATCCAGTAAATCTGTAGTAACAGGTTGGTATTGTCCTGTGTAACAATGAGTTCCCGTGTGTAGCAAGATTAAAAACATAGCAGCAAAATAAGAAAAGGGAAAAAAATGCAGTTATTGGCATGTTCAGGCAAGAAAGAAGAATAAAAAAAAAAAGAGAGCAATGATAAAGCTTTATCATTTCTTTCCTGCAGAAGAAATTCAAATGCGCTCTACCCTATCAGTTTTAGGCAGACAGACGACAGATGCACTCAGACTAGAAAAGCTCAATAATATTGCATTATTATTATGACTTCTTTAGAGAGGATAACATTTCAACTATTAAAATCACTTGCTTTGCCCTGGCTCATTGTTAATGACCTACTTTATCACCATCAGTAACCTGAATAGTAATGCTCTCACTGGATATGATAATCAAGAATCAATTTGCAGTCTGAACTAAGCCTAGGTGCCATTATTGGAGTCTCAGTTGGTTGGAGATGAGGAGTGACTTCCAAGCTGTTCATTTTTCCTTCTTCCTTTAAAAGCCAGTTAGGAACAGACCACTATCACCTTACCAGTACATATGTGAATCTATCTTGCTTCAAAATAAGCCTATGTAATGCTTCTGAGATGAAACCTTATAAAAGACTCGGTCTACAGACAGCAAACGGGTCTGAACTCAAAGGTAACCCACAAACACACCATGTCATGTGTTCTCTTTATTTCTGTAAGGAACATGTTTGAGCAGTTAGAAAGAGAAGAGAACAATGGAGATGAAATTGTGCAGGGGTAACAGGGGGCATATTTATTGGCATGTGATCAATGAGAATAAGCCAGTGTTTTAATTTATTATCCAAGATGCTTTGGATCAAAATTTTACTAAGTGATAGGTGGTTGCAGTCTGAGATTTGAGATCTCTCAAGAGGGACTGATGCTGCTGTTGTTGTCCTTCTAACATCCAAATATTTTTTTTCATTCCATCTCATTAGTAGGCATAGGTCTCAGCACTGAGCATTTGTCACAGTGTTTTAAGCACAGCAATCAATAATCAGAAAATCTGAGTAGCTTCTCAGATAACTTCGTTTTAAACATAACAGTAGTTCTGAAATCCAATTTGAGCTGTCTCTAGTCCATTGTACAACTTGTGTTAAGAAAGTGAGGCTGTTTGCCTTCTGCCTTCAAACAGAAACGTAAGTTTACAAATGTCTAGTTTTCTACAAGAGATGTGCTTTGAAATCTGAATGTCCCAGACTTAATCCTTAGAGAGAATCTCCAAAGCAGTGTGTTACAAATATGTGCAATCTGCATTCCTGGCCCCAAACACCCGCTAAATTCACATCCTCCAGTGACTCGGATCTACTCTGGCCGTGGCCCCATAGATTCATACTTAAAAGGATCTCAAGAAATCCTCTAATCCATCTGCCTGCCCTGGGACACAGACTGCAATCCCTTTTCTGAGTAGACCCTGCAAAGCTCACCAGTTTGATGTTGCTGAACACTTCAAGGTCTCTGCTCTAAGAATAAGGGGGAACAGGTGCTTTCAAAGTTATTT
This sequence comes from Baryphthengus martii, assembly GCA_013396935.1. Lineage (NCBI taxonomy): Eukaryota > Metazoa > Chordata > Aves > Coraciiformes > Momotidae > Baryphthengus > Baryphthengus martii. Next base: position 973,762 of record VWZK01017429.1, on the reverse strand, counting down.
TAGTGTGAGAGTTTGGCTTCTGAAATAAAGAGAGTATTATCAGTAGCCTCTTGTCCTTATAGAAGTCAGAGACAGTGTGGCTGTAGTTTCTACAGCAATAGAGTGAAAGTGCTTGAACTACCTCTTAGTACAGTGAGGATATGATTTGAAAGGTAACATAACACACATGAAATTCCTTCCATCCTGCGAAGGAAGGAAGGATGTTGCTACCTAGGGGTGACTGATATATGAAATATCATCCCATTAATGTCAGCAGGACCAGGACAATGACAAGCCACAAAAATTGGCTACAACAGAAATAATTCTGTTTATAATGCGGCTGGTAGAGAGGAGGTATAGTTTGAGATGCTCCATTTGTATTTCACACTGTCACTAAATAGATGTTTTCCAAAGCACTAAAGAAGAAGAAAGTCATCACTCATAATCACTCATTAAGAATTGTTACAGCTCTTTGAGTCTAATCAGCATTTATGAGCCAGTCTTTAAACAGTGGCATTACTAGGTGTACTTATTGCGTATTAATTAGTGCATATGCATGCATTTGAGTTTACTGGGCATCTTCTGCTCAGGATATTAGGCTTGTAGAGAAGCTGCTCGTCTCAGGCACAGATATCTCCCAGTAAGCAGATTCCCACTGGGCAAAGCTCATTAATTAATGAGAAACTCTGGATTAGCATTTTGAAGCCAAGCATGGAAGTGACCAGCTAGGAGCAGATGAATGAAAATTAAACTAGACTGCCTCACAACAGCAGGACGCAGCTGCATGCCCTCCATTTCCCTGCTGACTCTCCATTCCTCTGTGAGGATATTCAGCTTCATCAGAATCTGTCAGGTATTCTTTAAATTGCTTCAGAAACTCCTTGTAGTGCTGGTAAGAACAGGAGAGAGAGGGGAATTTTGCAATTCAAGGAAATTACAGTGCCAGAGGTAGCTAGAAAACTCTGTCAGTCTTAAGACTATGTTGACCCGAAGACCTCAAGATTTCAAGCTCCTTAATGGGAGCGATCTTAGGGTAATATTATAAAAGTGTTCACAAGGAGAAAAGCATTCTATTGTATGGAACCTACCTAATGCTGAGTAAGTTTTTCCGAGGGATAGAACATAAGGAGAGTTAGCAACAAAAGGGACCTGCTGGAACCTACTACATCCTGGTGGAGAATCTGCAAATGCTGGTGAGCAAAGGTGATGTAAAATTTATAGATGCCTATCACAAAGGAAGTTTTAGATCCTGGAAGTTCCATATAGGCACATAAAGATGCACTTACTCTTCTGGGCTGGGAGTAGAGTGACATATCCTCAGCCTTGGTTTAGGAAGATGAGTGCCATACTGCAGGAGAAGTCAGTGGTCACCTTTTCTTGTTTGTACTCTAGCTTTTATAAAAGGAAAATGTAAAGTATCAGGGATTTCTCATGGACTCGTTCCCTTTGTCTCTCATCTTGGAATCACACCTTTCATGAGTACGGGTGAAAGGTGTAGATTTCCCTGTGGGACTCCTGTAAGCATTCCTGTATCAACACAATCAAGACTATTCTTGTGCAGCTCAGGAGAATGACCTGGCATCTTCTTCAACTCCAAGGAAACATCTCAAGTGCTGTTTTAACAGTTCTCCTCTATAATGGATTCTTTGTTCCAGTTAGGGCAATGCATTATACAGGCTGACTACAGCATCACCTCAGTATTTTGACTAAGAGAAAACTTCAGATCAGATACACAGATAACATCTAGACCTACAGTCAAACCTCACACCAGACTTAGCCGTTGCCTAATGAGTTTTCAGTTTAAGCAGACAAGACAGATAAAGGGTAGGAAAAAGACTGCTTTTCCTCCTGTATTCCTAAATTCATTCTGTCAGAGGCTAAAAACAAAACCTCGACTGACCTAAAAACCCATCAACTCTAATATCAGACTGAGGGGAGACTAGGACGTTGGTGTCAGTGTGGCTTTTTGTGAATGGGGCCAGCAGTTGGGAGGTCTGGGATGTCCTCTAGTGGCCAGCAGGGCACAGTGGGAGCTGGAGGAAAGAAATGCAGCTTTTCTGGAAAGAGGCAGATAATAGCTTCTCTAAGCATTGCTTTGGCTTCCTACAGAGAGCAGTCTGGAGAGTTCCAGATATTTTTGTCTGTTGTTAAATTCAGCATACAGTTGCCATTACGTGCCCCGCTAAGAGCCTGATCATTCACAGCATGAATCCTGTATTGCAACACTGAATAAAGCAAAGTACTTGCCACTCCTGCAAGAAGAGGAGAGAAATAATGCTCCTACATTACAGTAGGGGCTGTAAAGCAGATCTGAAAGTACTTTGGTGCCAGGCTTCTCTGGGTGGTTTGAGCTTAGTAGGTGCACGGGCGCAGAGCTCTCACTCAGTGTGAACGCCTCTCCACTTTTAGAATCAAATAGTGAACGGGCAGGGGGTCTGTAACAAGGCTTCATTTCTAAGCAGGGAGGATCATGGTCACACACATGAAGGAGAAAGTTTGAGGGAAGCTCGCTATAATACTTGGGTCATATCAGTACATTTCACCTATTTGACTTGGGAGGGTAGATTTAGCCTCTGTTAATTTTTAAAAAGCCGTACAGTCAAAAGTTGCCAAGTGTTGAGAAACACTGTAAAATTCAGCTGGTGGCTCTGTCTGAGAGGAAAGTGATGAAGAACTCTAGTGTTATGTTTCGTCATAACCGAAGAAATAGATGCAGTCTGAAGAAGCTAAGACTTATTTTTCACCCAAAGAGCTTAAAAATTAGTTCAACTTGAAGTTAATGTTCCAGTCAATTTGTTTTTCCACTATCCAACCTGCTTTGTTAGTAATGCAAGAGTAATAGAAAAAATACATTGACAGAACTGTATCTGCAGAATACAGAGCAAAGCCTGCCTGCGCTTATGGGAAGACTATTACCGATTGCTACGAGAATGTTTCTCAAAATGGTTTATAAGGCATCAGCAAGTCTTTAATTTAACTGTGTGCCATTATTACATGCTGAGTGTGGTTTATTATTGTACTAATAAACCATAAAGAAGACGCTATAACTTCATTACCACAGTCAATTGCCATGTGCAGTGTTAATTTGCCAACAGATCATTAATTGCTGGTACTCGCTGAAATGTAGACATAAAGCAAAACTATTGGGCAGACTTTCTTTTCCAGATTCTGTTCTGTTGATAGCAGTAAGACTGAGCACACACAGGAATAGCTGTGATTTGCCAGTGGAAAGGCTTTGTTCTCCACTGAACCCAACGGAGATAGAAGCCACAGAGGTTTCCAATTCCAGCAGCACTCCACTGACCTTTTGGTACAATGAAGGTAGTTTTCCGAAAATCAAAATGAATATATTCCGAGCTGAACGCTTTAAGATGTATGTTTTTAACTGTCCAAAGATTTAACAAACATAACTGTTCTGGGAAGTGTAATTTTTCCAAGGAGGAAAACCAACCAAAATACCTCGTTCAGCTGAAGTAACCTCTTCGATGAGATGCTAAACAGCATTGTCATGTTGTGTCATGGGGCATTTATTGTCTACATAAAGTTGTTTTGAGTCCTCTTTGCACCATCGAATAGATAGTATCGTGAGCATATTTAGTTGTATGTTATGGATCCCTCTGTGGCTGGCAACACGGTGCCTTGCTCATCAGCAGATAAACAAGTTTAAGTGCATTGGGAAAGCTGCTGGAATAGGAAAATGCAGTTCAGTGTTGACAGAAATAAAAGATGTTTACATCAGTCCAGTAAAGCAAAATCAAATGTTTAAATTGTGGAATAGTGAAAATGCCAAAACACCCACACAAATCTCTGATCCTGTGAGAAGTTAATCTTTTGTCTGATTCAAAATGAACCTAAACACTCCAATTTTATCAGGGGGCAAAACTCCAAACTGTACTCTGCTGAATCAGCAGATTTTTTTCCAGTTTTGGAATCAAGTGTAATGGTCCTGATGCTGCATGTTGTGTAATTCTCACTGTTAGTGATGCCACTGCAACAGGGAATTTTTTAATGCTTACTTTCCCTGGAGGTATGCAACCCCACTCCTTTCAGGTGCGAGATGGGATATACTGAGCTTCATAGGAGATGTTCTTTAAATTCCTAACTAAATTGCTGGCATGCTAATGTCATTTTGCAAAGCTTGTCTTACATTTTATTACCCAATACTGAAATCTGAAAGGTTATAAGGTGATAAAAATTCCTACCACAGTCAGCATGGGATATTCTTTTAGTTATACACCCTAGAGAATGACTATAGTGGGACTTGATACTGTGAGATAGAGACATGTTAGCAGCACTCAGCGGCTCAGACCATTCAGAGATGACCTTGATTCTTGTTCTGGTGAAAGAGTTGATATCTAACTGGGAACTTTCTGTGGTTCTGATGACAAGGTAGTAATTTAACACCGTGGTCAGCTTTACCCCGAAGCATGTTTCTAATTAGTAGGAATAAGGCAAGGGGAAAAATACAAGCGAGAGAGCACTTGGAAGTTTAAGGACATTAATTGCCTCCCAGCTGTCATGGTAGTAATTAAATTCAGCATGTTGACTTCAGCTTTGTTGCGATTATGTGAAATTAATCTTCAAACACAGTGAAAACTTCCATTGCTGTTCATTTTAGTGCTGAAACCAGCAAATCTCAAACAACAGGCAGAGTAGCGTTGACATGCATCTGGCAGTCAGCCAAAAAAGTGTCAACTTAGAAAAATGTAATGAAACTCTTTCCCCAATTTGCTTTTGTGAAATATTTTTCCCTTGTTTATTCTCCTGACCAGGCCACAACTATGTCCATCTCTCTGAAAGAGCAAAAACTCAATTGACAGCCTTTTGAAGAGGTCACAGAAGTCCAGCTGCAATTCTTCTCTCACTCCTTAGCTCAAGCTGGATTAGATATAAGGATTACTTGGAAATTTCAGTTTTCAAAGAACAAATCCTTCCTGCTTGTTAACTTTTGATTAGTACTGTCAGCCTTCCTGTGCTATGAATCACACACAATTAAAAGCAGTTTCTGCCCTAGAAAGCTAGAACTTAAACTCCCTACTTAGTATGCAAATACACCACCTGACTTGTGCATATGTGTCAAAAAATTATGCATCAATGTAGTCAGTGGAAGCTTGCTATTAACATCAACTAGTGTGCTAAGCCCTTTTTATGTAAGTGAGGTGTGCATAAATACATTAATGCATTCTACATGCCTGCTTCCAGAAAAAAATGTCATTTTTCTATGAATATATAAATACTCTTGTAACTGCACTTACAATATTAATTAAGTGATGTTCACTCTTAAGCAGCAACTTACCAAGGAGTAATTGATTGGGTGGACGCTTACATCTAGGCAGAAACAATGTTTATTAGCTCTGCTTGCTGCTTTTTGATACTAGGTTTTGCCTAAGAGAATTAGAACAAATTAACAGCATGATTTAGATTTTTCTGTTAAGTTTTGATGTTATCTTTGAGAAGCTGGCAATCTCAGTAATCAAAATTTGTAGCAAGAATAGCCCACTTTGCAGGGTATGAGATAATTAGGTACCACATGATGTATGAGGTCTTCGCAGAGAAAATAAACAATGTATTCTGTATTGTGTGGACGAGAAGGGGGAAAAGAGTAGCAGAAGGTAGGATTGCTTTCTCTCTTGAGTGTGAACACTCGGTTAATGTTGTTGAGTTAATCCACTGAAGCAGTTACTACAAGTGAACTGAATGCCATAACCTCCTGGGCAGCAATCAGTGCTGCCCTGAACCTGCTTTGACAATGGAGCATCTCCACGGAGGCTGCCCTTTGTCTTATCCTTGGAGCAGGTAGTTGGCACAAGAAGAGAATGGGGATGGAGTAGTTAGAGGTGTTGAATTTCCTATATCTTGGGTTCCCACAGTAATTTTCTCTGGTAATTGCCTGCTCACTACCAAATGACGAGACTCAGTGATCCCAGAGGTATAGCCCCCTGCCAGTGAAGAACATGAAGGAAGACTGGGATCTAGCTGAGTCCTCTATAACTGCCCAGAAACTTCTCTACGACAAAGTGCTCCATGATCTGATTGACTGACAGCTCTAGTGTCCTCTTATCTGGTTATGTATTCCCAGTTTTCTGCAGCACCTATCTGATCAAAGAAGGATACGATCAGTATCTGCCTCTTCATCCTGTGTACAAAGGCTTTATAGGATTTCTTCAGGGATAACTATTTGACATCAATCTGGATGATGGCGAACACTACTGACTCCTTTTACCTTCAAGAGCAACGTTCAGTCCTGTCATGCTGTGTTACAACATATAACCTCTGTTCTGTACTTCTAATACAGGGTATGCTCTGCAAAAATGTCAGCTGATAGAGGGCAGAGCTCAGTTTTTCAGGGCTTGTAATACAAGGAGAAGGTTTGTGCATTAAGCCAGGTACTAGATGCAAAGCTTGGCTGTTGAGGTGGCCAGAGGGTGGAATTTCTAACCTGCTTTTGGAATAATTTGTTTTCCTGAATCTTACTAGATATTGCCTTATAGTCTAAATTTGGAGATGCCCCAGTACAAACTGAAAAGCACTGGGGTATTTTTACCCTTCTGACAACTCAGAATGCTTATGAGCTGAAAATCAGCTGCAATGAATTTCGGTGCCATTGGCTATACGCCTGGCAGGCATCCGTGGCAGCCTCAAACCACACGCTTGTGTTCTAGCTAAAGGCAGCTCTTGGCCTTGATGTTTGTCAGCTTCCCCCTCAAGGGCAGAGCGATGAGGAATTACTGCCAACATGTAGTGAGTGATTTATATGAGATATAAGGAAGAAATTCTTCACTGTGAGAGTGGTGAGACACTGGAACAGGTTGCCCAGGGAGATTGTGGGTGCCCCCTCCCTGAAAGCATTCAAGGCCAGGTTAGATAGGGCTTTGAGCAACCTGGTCTAGTGGCAGATTTCCCTGCCCATGGCAGGGGGCGTTGGAACTAGATGATCTTTAAGGTCCCTTCCAACCCAAAACATTCTATGATTCTATGTGGAATGTTGCAGGACATGCCTCTCCATCTGCAGAAAGATCTGAGGATTTATCTCAGATAAATCTTCGTTGCTTTGTTGATGGCATCATCCTAAAGTTGAGTTTAGATTTCAAAATGAAATGTACACCTTATCTGTGTATTTTTGAACAGCACCAGATCTCTATGTAAACCTCTAGGACAGAAATGGTAGTAAACTACTAGAGCTTTGGGAAATTCCATTAAAATTCCTGTATCACAGAAGTTCAGGTATGCTCTGTTAGTCATTCAGATCTAGCTCCTGTCCCAGAAAACTTTAGATGTTTAACTAGGGTATCTATAGAGCCTAATTGCTGTATGCTCTTTATACCACCTGTGGATAGGAAGAAGCCTGAAAAGACAAGTCTTAGCCCACCTAAGATATGCTGTGAGACTAATTGTAATAAAGACTGTAAGGCACTGGGATGGAGAGTAAGGGTGCTGAGGGAAGACAAGCCACTGCAAAGTTCATTATGCCCTGAAAGAAATGCTGGAGTTCCTGGAGTTTGTTGTACCAAAACCTGCTGAGATCCTGATTAGCAGAGTTTGCTACAGGCATTCAGGTGGTTTTGGATTGTCTTCCGAGATACCTGAGAAAAGAAACTACAGACTCAGGGTACAACCTAACTTCAGATTTTGTAACCAAAACTAAGCTACTCTTGTTCCTCATATAATTTGGCTATGGTCAGTTGGAAGTCCTCCTCAGTCGGCAGAGAAATTTCCTTGGATTATATATCTAAAATCTCATATCTACGCCACAAATAAGCTTTTCATCCACTCTTGTAGTCTAGCCTTCCAGCCTAGCAGAGGAGTGCAGCCGTCACTTGGATTTTGCAGTAGTACAGGCTACCCCGCGGGGTGGATACGTGCTGTTACATAGCCCCCACTTGTAGCATCTGAGGCTGAGGAGATAGCAATCCTCCGTCACATTCCCACAAGTTCTCACTTGCTGTGCTGCCAGAAGTCCTGGAGCCCAACGAGGCGACTGCAGCCCCGGTGTCAGCTCAGCACAGGCATAAGCAGACATGGCTACGCAGCTGCATGGTTTTTTCCCTCTTGGAGCTGGTAAGATCTGCACTGCAGATACATCCTGGGATCTTCTGGTTGCTGTCGTTCTTAAATACAGCTTCCCTCTTACAAAGCTTTTTCTGCCTTTCTCATTAGGAAACAGGAGAATCACTGACCCTAAATTTAACCCTAATCTTAACTCTTTAACCCCAATTTCTTTCTGAACTATTTATTTCAGACTTTTCTATTATTTTTTGAGCAGTGCTGACAGGCGATAGTTCTGGAATAGTGAAATGTCTTGCAACCATGGTAACGCAATGCACTCATTGGAAAGTTTTCTGATACTAAAAGAATTAGTTTACCACAGCCTTGTACATTAGGTTTCCTAAGAGATTCCCAGGCTCACCATGTTGTTTAAAAGCACAGAACTCACTGACTGATCAGGTAACATTGCAGAGAATCATTCTGACACGCTACACAGCATTTGCCCCTGGAGCACACGACAGGAACAAGCCCGAAGGAAACTGCTTATAAAAGCTATCAAACTGGAAAGATTGGAAGTATCATCATTAAAGGGTACTTTTGTTCTGTGCCACTGTAGAATCCCCTTGCTTCAGATATAAGCTTTAATTTTGCAGCAATCTGTTCTGATTTGTAAAGAGAAACAGAAGCCCTACTGCTGACAACAATAAGCAATTCCTCTCCTCTTTTCACCTTGCCACCTTTGCTACCAGTGGGAACGGATTCCTGCTTGCGAAAGTCACCAGTACCCCCACTGTGAATTTTACCCATAGTTTACCTCTCTTTCCATTCTCTCTGTCTCTCTTCTGAATTTATATCTAATCATACTCTTTTTCTTCTGTATTATGCCAAATTAAAATCTCCTAAGTGCATGAAAAATGGTGACTGTAATGCATGACCAAAAATTAATAAAGCCAGAAGAGAACATGAAATCAATAATCTAATTCTGACAGTCTTCTTTGTCTCTGTGGCCAGGCTGTAAGGATGTACTCGTGTTTCCTTCTGTTTAAAATTAATTGAACTATTTTATCATATCAGATAAGAGTGCACTCTTTATGCTGTTGAAGTGATAATTATGACATGATAATTACAGTCTGTGGCCTGCATGATTCTGTGAATGAGTCAGCACAGGCAATTAGTTTGCGACAGCAACTTTATGTGAATATGTCCCTACGGATGGGAGCTACAGGATAGTCTAGCTGCTTATTATCTCTGCTCCCCGAGCTTCCTTATTCACAGGAGGATGGATTTTATTGTGATGATGGTTTTATAGGGGGGTTGGGGGAGGATGTTTTTGAACTTGTTTCCAGTTTGGGCAATCCAGTTGGATAAATATAATGACTGCAGAAATCAGAGGGGGAAAAAGATGGAAACAGTACCGATCTATAAGGTTGGTGATTCTGAGCTCTGTGATGATGTCCTTTGAGAAATTCTGTTTGATGCTGGAGTGAGATGGGCTCCCTGTGCCTGCTGCACCTTAGCGTGACTCCATTAAAACCGATCAGCCTTGGAGTTTTCTAAATCATCCATCACTGTAATATCCTGGTGACAGCTCTCTGCTCCTCTGAGCTCACTGAAAAGCCTCAAGAATGTCCGGGAAGAAGGAAGACAAAATACTTGTTAGCAGAGAATACTATAAGCATCATAAGTTACTGAAGATCTGCTTGGTTTTGGAAAGCTCAAAGCACAAGGGTATTTGGTCCCAAACCATTTACAGTCTGAACCAGGAGATGGATATAGACAGAAACATATGCAGATAAGGAAATAATGGAAAAAAATTTGGGAGATGTGAGAGAGAGTTCAGTCTCACAGCATGGATATAGGGTTGTTAGGTTGTTTGCTTTTAGAGGGAAGGTAGGAAAGGAGAGGGTTGATGGATTTCTAAGTGTCCTTTCCCTGTATGATCTCAGATGAAAAAGGAATAACCCTCATCTCAGAACAAATCAGTAATGCATTGCAATAAATAAAACACAGGACACGTGTATTGAATGTGCTGAGCATTCTGAGGATGTACTGAAAGATGAAGAGAAAACAATATGGAACAGCTGCTTACTAAGTGAGCATCATCCATCCTGTGAGCTGATGAGACAGTGGAAGAAGCAGCATATGATCATGCAATTAATGATGATGCATATCAGTACGATCCAAAAGAGCTGATTTAGGGCCACCTTTCCTAACTTTGCAGTGTCTAATTTTGCAACTCTAATTTTCTTTGACTGTAATTATATCTTAGCTGTATTATTCATTCATCACAGTGTTTATTTCTAAGCTGGTTCCACCTAAGGCACGCAGATACGAATGTCGTAAGATCAGACCAGATCCAAGGCAGCTCAAATGGAGAAGACGTGTTTTTATTCCTTGAGTGTCGTGGTATGTTACCATCTGTGACATTTTAGAAACGGTACCGCTCCCACATCCCAGATCACTACTAGATGTGATGAGCTGCAAGGGAACTGTCAGTGAGGAGGATTTCTGTATAACATATTGCCTCCTGATAAAAGGCTCTAACACACATTAACACATGTATGACATGTTGCTATTAGGTCTAGATTTGGAGTTCAAGAGACAGATGCTCTGCTCGTATTCGCAATGCTCTGTTGGATTTTATATGCACTGAGAATGTGATTCATAGAGAACCACAGGCTTGTCCCAGGGCTTGTGAGAAGTCTTATGGGAGAGAAAATGCTGTGTCCTGTAACGTTCAAAACTAAGGCATTTTTATTTATTGGGAAAGACCGTGTTGGCTTATGAATAACCCTGTGCTGTGTGTACGTCTTGCAGGTCAAAATCAAACTGGAAAGCTTGTTACATGCCACATGAAGCCTAAGTGACACCTAATAGAGTTCCTCCAGGACATGTAGTATCTGGCCAAAGCCCCAAACTCAGTCTTAAGAGTAGCTCAAAGATCAATTTTTTAATTTTTTTTTTCTATAAGGAATCAAATTATTTACTGTTCCTTTGTTCTCTTTATGTGGCTGCACTAGTGTTATAAAAATCCCCTTCCCTCTTCTCCCTCCACTGACATACAGAGAAAATTGTTGGACATGATAACCAGACACATCTTTTCCATTCACTTACATAACTGCATATTAATATTGATAATTGCTGTCTCTGACATTCTGCTTGTTAACAGATTTCAACCACAGAAGAATCCAAAATACCGTGCACAAGACCATAAGTACTAACATTCTCATTCTTTTCCAAAAATAATATTTATAGCTTCTCAATTCCTTCTCGTGAACAAAGAGAGGAACAAATGGAAAAATAGTAGAACCAGAGAAATGTTGGCTGGAAAGGACCTCTGGTGGTCAGTAATTCAAACTAACTCCCATTCAGAGCAGGAATATCGCCAGCAAAGCCAATAAAGCAAGCTCTTACAAAGCAGAGATGCTCCCCATTTTATTTTATAATTATGTATGTTCATTCGCTTCATATAATAAACCAGGATTCTGTGTAACTGGGGAAACCACAGCCCAGAAAGAGTTTGCAGCATAAAAGGGTACAGCTTTGGCAATTTCAGTGACTTGTTTCAGATTTTAGGGCAAAATAGTCCCATTGTAGAAAAGAATTTGCTCTGTCATACAGGCCTTATGATTAGATTAATTTATACTTATGAAACTCTATGCAATGACTGTCTTTACTATGGCTGTTGAAAAGGTGATTGAGAGTATGTAAACTTTTATGGTTATACGCCACAGAGAGCAATCACTCTGACAGTGGCAAAAGGGTTGTATCTTCAAATGAGCAGGGAGAAGAAAATCGGCATTCACTTGCAGAAAAGAATTTTTGCCCAAGAGTTTAATATTGAATAAACGATGGATGCTGCGTGTCATTTGTTGCTTTTCACCAACGTACGTTTGTCTGAGAGCCACAGTAGTGCTGGAAACACGGCAGCATTGAGATGCAAATCAAAATGTTAATACATAGGGGTGTTGTTTGATAGAGCAACTAATGCAAGTGGAAAAAAAACAATTAAAAAAAAATAAACTGACAAAGAAGCAATACAGTTTGAACTAAGTACAGTGTGTAGCTAGTTGCTCTGAATTTAATTTACTGCAAAACCCAGCCTATAACATTGATCCAAGTTCCCCAGTTCCTCTCATTACCAGTGGAGGAAAACAGGACATAGGGCCCCAGTGGTGGCCTGCATGGGGTTGCTGGAGAACCAGTGAAATAATCTGAACTTGCTTTGTGCTCTTTGAATAGCAGTTTTTAAACAATTTATCCTACAATGACATCTGGTGGTTGTTTTTCTTTGGCAGGAAGTTCTTGCAGAAGTATCCTGCCAAGAGTTGCCTGCGGGTGAATCTTCCCATGACAGTAACTCACTGGGGTTCTGCTTTGGGCAGGGGAGTGCAGATGTATTAGCAAGATTGAACACTTTTTCAGTTAATAAACAGCACACTTTCCCTCCTTGGGGCCAGTCACTGTGCCTAATTGTCTTGTTGTGAATGATTTGATGGTCAAGTATCCAGCAGAGAAATCACTGCTGCGTATGGAAGATGTACTGGTTCATTCCAAGAGCAGCCACTGCTTGGCCCAAGAATATGCTGTGATTTGTTGGAGATCAGAGCATCCTCATGCCCATCTTGTCAGTAGAAGTTATGAGTGTACCCAGCAGTGGGCACATGTCTCTACTGCAGCTGCTGAGCATCGCTGTGTTGGGAAGCTGAGCAGTCTGCAGAGAGCCATCCCCAGGCTTGTAAGCCATGCCACTGTGCACAGGGGGTAACCTCCAAAGGCTGATTCTCCCCCCCAGACAACCCCTAACAAAGGCCTAAAAGACAGAGAAGGTACAGACGACCTTCTTTTTGCTGGAGCTAGGCACTATGCACTGATTGGAGAAAACTGTGACCCTGCCCCAGCTGCAGCGAGGTGCCTGCTCAGGTGGTGGCAATGCCCAGCACTCACCAAATCTCAAACAGTCTGCAGTGGAGACCTGAGTGCTTCCCCTCACCTCCTCAGTGCTGCTCAGATCCTCATGGCCAGAGAATGACTCACACTTCGTAGCCTGGGGCTACCACAGGTAATGTCCTGGCCACCAGGTGGAACCCAAGTCATGCCTGTCCTCTCAAAATCTCCATGCCAGCGTTTCCTCTCAAAAACTTTCAGGCAGCTCAGCACTCCTCTTCCATGGGTTTTACCCTTCAGAACTTCTTTGCACTGACCAGGCTGCACGGGGTAATTGCTGTTCTCTTCCAGGAGGCACCAGGTCAACAGCGCTGGGGGGGAATTGCTCAAGGGAAAGCATTTGCAGACAGCAGCAAGGCATGGAGTTCTGAGACTGATTTCTCAAACTAGACCTTTGAAGAGGAAAGTGTGAGTACATGGGGGCTGCAGTGAGGAAGGAGTAACATCAGTGAATTTTGTGGCCTTTGGTCCATATTGAAGTAGTGTGGGCAAGGTCGGAATGAAGACTGGCAGCTGTCAGGGCTAAATACTGCATCGCTTCTTGGGGAAAATAGCAGAGAACAGCTTTAAGGGTCTCAGTCAGGATCCAGCTATCCTGGGCTGGATTTCTGCCTGATACTCGACATTTTCAACCCCAACATAACTAGGAATTAGAATTGAATATTGTTTTCATTTTAATTCCAACTAAATTATTCACTGTGTTATCTTCTCACTAGATACTTACAGGTTTCTGCTTTGAAACTTCATTGGTTAATGCTGGGAAGTGCTGATGGTCATTAGCCTTGGCTTTTGTTTTCTATAATTATTTTATGCACCTAAAAATTTTACGAAAGGTCTGGAGAGTTTTTTAAAACGTGTTTTTATAAAAGTCTGAAGAGAATTATGTTGTTTTGTTGTTTGTTGGTTTGGAGTTGGTTGGTTGTTTTTTTCCCTGTGGCCTGTTAAAACTTAGGAAACATCTGAGTTAAAAAAAAAAAGATATATGTACTTATCAACATTTCTCCTAGGAATAAGAAAGATCTCTCCCTCACTCATAGCAGGATGAGGATAAAAACAGCTGTTGCTCTTCATGCTCTATGATTGTGCAGGCTCCCCCCAGAGAAGGTATATGCACAGAAGCTCATACATTTGGGACCCCTATAGTTCTGCTGCTGGTACAGCTCTTTTTCCTTTGCTTCCCTGCTGGGACTAGCAATTATGTGGTTTCTTATTCTTCCCCCCCCAGAAATTAAGCCCAGAGTCAGCCCATGAGGATCATACATGGTTGAGACTCCATGCCTTGTTGACTCACACATCAAAAATAATTTCTTAATATCTTTGTATTCCTTAACCTACTGCTTCTTCTCATTACTGGCACTGAAAGTACATCTGTGATCTCTGCTGAAAACCCTGGCTACTCAGGATGCACTGTGGGTTCACTGCTTTGTATCACAAAATCTTTATAATCATTATATATTTAACTTTAATGTTTGATCTTGTTTATTTGCAGTTGTTTCATGCTGCTGAGGGATCAAGATCTGAACTAATTTTTGCCATGGCTTAACATCCTCAACGTTTGAACACCTTGCACCATCACGCATCAGATGCCATGACCCAGCTCTCCCAGTTGTCCGCTGGTTGGAGAGTGGAGCACTAGGATGTTTCACTGGCAAACACCACGATATTTTGCTTCAACATCAAAAGCTGTGAGTTTTATTTTCTTGTGCTTTTTTTTCTAAAAAAAAAAAATTGTTCCATAGCAGTGTCCCCTATTCTAATTTGATCTAATTAGAAAGTTAAATAACTTGAAATGAAATAATTCCTTCCCAGTCCAGTGAAAACTTTTTAATTGATCTAAAAATGTATTAGTTGCCTGAATTTTCTTCAAATTTCTTGAAATTTGGCTTTATTGAACTTGCCTGTCCTCCTCGCCCCTTTGAGAAAATGTATAACTTGAAACCAAATGTCGCCTTCACTGGAGAGGTTCAAAACCAGCCTGGATGTGTTCCTGTGTGACCTACTCTAGGTTCCTCCACTGGCAGGGTGGTTGGACTAGATGGTCTTTCAAGGTCCCTTCCAACCCCTAACATTCTGTGATTCTGTGATTGGGAAGTGGGATGTTTGCCTGTCCTGCTTGTCTCATAGGTAGTTTCTCATGAGTGGCATTTCACTTGCTGCGGTGCAATGAGACTGAGAGCGGGATTAGGGTTCTGAGCTTGCAGTGTCTGGTTGAAGGTTGGATTAGATGACCTTGAAGGTCTCTTCCAACCAAAGACGTTTTGTGATTCTGTAACAGCTGAGTCTTGTCACTTTATAGCAGCTTTCCCACCTCCAGAAGCCCACTTCTCCCTCTGCCAGAGGTTATATCTCTCTAGGAGCGACGGCAGAGCCAGATGTATGTCACCTCTGCACATTTGGCTCTGCAGGCTGCAGCGCCAGCTCCACCTCCCTCCAGAGAGGGTTTGTGGCAGCTGAGGGATTAACACATTTTCACTTCTGTGGCATCTTGTACCAGGGCAGCAGTTTCTAACAGTGTCTTAGGGTAGATGTGACTTCAACACCCTTCCTAAATCAGAACCTCTGGCACGTGTGCACCATTTATGTGTCAGTGTTACTGAAATACTTTGAGCTGTACTTTTAGTATGTTTTCTTTCAGCGGCCAGATGCATGCAGATACGAGCAACAGACACGAGACAGTATAAATGATGGTTTTATAACAGCAAAAAGGATTTAGGAAGCTACAGTAAAAGGGGTTGGAATTGGATAGAATGAAATTAATATGCAAAAGTGTGACAGATTGTATGTGGAGATTTTTTATATGCAAAATTGCTCATCTCTGCAGACATCAGTTACAGAGAGCTTCATCCCTCTCAGTAACTAGCATCAATGTCACCATCTGCTCCCTGGTGTTGCCATTGCACAACAGCCTTGCTGTTCTCAGCCCTCCAGAAAGTCAATTGCTTCAAATACGTTTTTTTAAAAGCCATTCTCCTACTTTTCAAGTAATGTCCAAAAAAGAAGTAAGTAGGAGGGTCAAAGGTTTCTGGTGAGAAACAATCAGAAAACACAGATAACACACTGAACTGCTCCAGGAGCAAGAAAACCCAGAAGTAGCCCTAACCAGTCCAATAGTTTTCTACTCTGTGAGTTGAATTTATTTACGCTTTTCTGTATTTGTGTTCAACTAAGCTAAAGTGGCTGAGCTACCCAGTGCGGTCATTCACTCTCTGCAATCAGCTAAATCAGGTTTTGTGGAAAATGAGAGGGTTATTTCAGCTGCTTTGTGAGTGCAATGCCTGAACTCAACACTTGCCTGCACAAAACCTGGGCACCAGCCTCTATTCCTTTCTGCATCACTCTTCCTGGCTGTATTCTCACATTCAGCAGCAGTCTGAAATTAATTCACAGTCCTAAGATGTATGTGGAGGTTTGCTGAGAAGTTGTGAACAACCCCACTGCAGCCCTGGGTTTATAACTATGAAGACATTGAATAATTTTCATTTTCCTTTGACAATATGCTTAAAATACTTCTCCACCAGCAACTTTTGTGCTTTTGGGGAGAACTCTAAAAAGAAGATATTTCTTCTAAGAAATACAATTTACTTTTCTGCTAATACAGTTGTCACTATGTGTTGTTAATGCCTAGCTAAGAAAGATCTGAGCTAGAAGAAGTTACAGTTTTAAGGCCAACTGTCTATTTCTTGTCAAATAAATAAGTTAAAAATCCTATAAGGTTCCTGAATGGAGGAAGAGTCTTGATTGTGTTCAGATTGTGTTCAGATGTGAAGTGACCATGAAGCAGCACCACTATGCTCAAATTTTCAGCTTTAAAAGGCAAAATAGCAAGCTGATTAAAGCCTCTCAAAAAAACAGGTAAACCTTTTGTATGAATGTGACAATACAGTGGGGGAAAGGGTAGGGGCTGTGCAGCCTCATACACTCAGGAGTGGGTCCAGTATTGCCCCATCACTGACAGTGAACTAAATCTACCAAGTCCTCTTCTATTTTACCTCAAAGTTTCATTTTTCTTCTTTTGGGAAAGGAAAAGATGATGTGAAATTTTTCTGTCTGTTTTGTGACAAATACACATTTTGATGATCTGAAGAGCATGGGATTTTCTTTAAATTATTACTTTAAAGGGAGGTTGTTTTTTTTCCTTTTAGACGCGCTTTTGCCTATATATAGTGAAACAAAGCAGGTATCTGCTCAACAGGGAGATGTTGAGGGCACCTGCAATTGTGTTGCAATAGCCTATGGAAAATGGGAGGTTCTTAGCAGGTCAAACTGGGAAAAGCTCAATAAGGAATATTTCACAGGCTGTGGAAACAGGAAGCATTGAGTCAGGCAGTCTCAGGAAGACCTGGGAATTGAACTGGGTTAAGAAAAGATGCTCTGTGTTGAGCTATTGCCTTGAAGAAAAGAGCTGCTCCTGCTGGATTTGTGACAGAGCTGACATCTAGCTTTTAATTCCCACTGTTTGTTTTCTAAACCTCTAACATTAGAAAATACGAAAATCTTCTTTTGTTGTTGTTCCTAGTGAGAAATATATATTTCAGTTTGAAAAATCATCCTTGTACCAACTTTTAAAGCAATAATCCCTGGACAAATGTTAGTCTCTTGATTTGCATGTTCAGTAATGGTGAGAAGAGTAGCCAAAATAATGCAGTTACACTTGCAGCAAGATGCACAATGTGATTTAGCTCTAATGGTAGATATTCATCTTTGTGATAGGGCAGTGTTTATTAGCAATACAAGCAATAACCTGCTCTGTGTTGCATGGTTAAGTTTGGGGGTGTTGTACCTGAAAAAGAATTTGTGCTCACTGTGTACCGACTCTGAATCACCACGGCTTTATGACATTCTGTTCTCATTCTGCCAGACATTCCACAGATTGATCAAGAAATTACTGAGACTGGATGCCGTAAATTTCCAATTCATACATGTAGCGCCAGGATAATTTTCTTTGGATTCAGCACCATAGTTTGGCTAATGGCAAACTACTGGGAAAAAAATGATTTGCTGTTAGAAAATTCTGAACTTCACAGCAGCAGCCCAGCTAATATTTCCTTAAAACACCATTGCACTATAAACAGACTCATTGTGTTGTCTGTAGAGCACTGTCTGGAAACACCTATTTCACAGTAGTTGCACACTTAACAGATACCCTCCCAAATAACTCTCTGTATGGAATATTTCACTTATGGTTTTAAATACAATTTCCTTCCTTAAAATTGGCCCAATACTTTTTAAATCACATGATGCCTTCCAGGGTGGAAGGGATACCCTAAAACCTGTTACAGCCATGTTCCTCTCTGCACCACAAGCATCTCTGTCTTGCTCTTTCTCCCCCCTGACCCCGCTGTGCGCAATTGCTGTATGCACCTGGGAGGCCTCAGCTGGCCAGATTTACAGTCTATTTGAACCAGAGCGATTCAGGGCAGTCTGCTTATTAGCACTTAATTTTTCCTTCGCTTGCCCAAGGCTTGTTTGGGTGCGATTCCAGCGGCGGTGATGCAGTTGGTCCCCAGTGTGGCTGGCAATGTATTTGTGTGCTGGACCACAGCCCCCTGCACCATCCCCCCCAGCCCTGCTCACTGGGGCTGAGTCACATAAAATAATTAATATAGCTGTAACTTAATACACATTTTATTTTCATCTAAAGACAGCCAGGGAATAGTCAATTTTATTTTAAAATTTTTTTCTGCTATTTGTCCTGGAGAACTTCAGTTATTGAGAACACTTGATACATAGGAAGTACGACCAAAGACTGAGGCAGCACAATTCCAGGAAAGATGTCTTGCCTGAAGATTTTGATAGCAGACCTATGCAGAAATTTGCAAATGTTTTCAACTCTAAAGATGGCTGGTGTTGTTCCCCAGCTCTTGGGGATTTTTGTTTGTTTGGCTTTTTATTTATTCTGAAGTTGGACAAGCTCTTGGGAACCAAGCAAGATTTGTTAAAAAACAGAAAAAATTGCCAATGCTTTTATTAGAACACCAGGTATCTTGAGGTAGTTCTTCCTTCTTGGGACTCTACTGCCTGGATACAGAGATTGAAAGTAACTCTTTGTTCATTTGTGTGTATAGGTGAAAATGGGGACATAGGCAAATCCTTACTGGTATGTTCACGTTCTGCCCAGGGAAAGAATGAACAGGAGGGTAGACATCCTCTGTACCAACCCCATTCCATGATCTCTGAGCAAACTGTGGAAGTGGATGGTGTTATCTATACACTCACAGGGCAAACAACAATTTCTTCTTGGGTTTTCCATGGTAATTAACAGCTGTTCAGAAAACCCTACAGGTCATTAACTTTCCAAGTGTGAGGGTCTTTATCATTCTGTTATGACTGTAGAGCCAGTCCTTTACTCCTCAATACTGATCATACCATTCCATAGTTAGTATTTAGACATGACAGTGGATCGTAAAACATTTTTTTAAAACTCCATGAGTGAAATGACCATGTTTTCTACTTTGATATCGCTGTCCACAGAAGATCTTCTGAAATATTAAAATTTTAATTGAGAGTGCATATAACTGTTCTCTATTAATACATCAGGGGGTGATTACCAGTGAACAGTTTCTAAATTGCAATAATAACAGAAGAGCAATTAACAGCTAAAGGCTATGAAAGTGATAAAGTTTTGGGTAAGACAAGCTACAATGTAAAGTTGAAAGAAATTAATTTGTTCGTTCTACAAAAGGAAAGTGATACAGAAAGTCTGACAAGCCTCCAATTCCATGAAATGTTTTGATTTTTTTTCCTGGACAGTGATCTGTGCTTCACCTTTCACAAATATGGGGTTTTATACAAAGCCAAAGAGATTTAACTGAGATACTGAGAAAAAAAAAATCTAAGGAGAATAAAGCTTTAGGCAATGTCAAGGGACATTTAGGATTCTTCAACATTGGAGGCTTTGAAGAGTAATTAAATGTTTGAATTATTTCTGATAGCTATTCCTGGTTATGCTTTAGGTTGGTGGGAGACACGAAGCCATATTTGGAGGCTAGTGTGTCTGTTTCAGGTTATAAATAGATTTAGACTGAACTGAGATAAGTGAAGCTCTCAGAAGAGTGATGTCCTGGAACAGGTGTCTGGAAGAGTACCCACATTGGAAGAAAAGAGACCCGCAAGGCTAGGTTGCCTTCTGTGAAAATAATTATTTATTAAGCAATGCTTGAGGACTAGACATTTATTGAAGGAAGCCTGCAAAGGACATGTCAACCTATTAACTGAGTTATTTGTATTATCAGTCTAAATGCAAGGTACATATTTTGTTTGGGTTTTTTATTTGTGGTTTGTTGTTTTTTTTCTGGACAGCTATATCTCTGTGGATTTTCATATACAGTATTTCCTACTTGGATTTGGTAAAAGAAATACCTCTATTGCTTTTGACTTAATGTGGCTATACTGCTATTGAATGCTCACCCAAATTCCTATCTTGAGATCTAGTAACACAAGGCTCTGAGAGGAAAATAAACTTCTGCCCTGTAGCAAGGACAGTGCAGATGAATCCCAAACTTCTGCAGAAGGCTTGTGATGATGTGTAATTGTTTCAGTTTAAAGCAGACCAAACAGCTGCAGCAGAGCTTTTGAAATATATCCAGAGAAGCTGAATCTCTCTGGTAGGTGGCTGAGCAAGTAGCAAATTGCAAAGATTTGAAATGATAAAAGGATTTATGAAATTTAATACACTGGACAATTCACCCAGGCAACAAGATTGGCGTTTTTCTAGGAAGTCAGCTTTGTTGGAAGATACCAAACTGATGACCTTCATTTCTGCTCTGTGTTTATCCGTGGAGTGAAGATGGCTGTCACTGTCGTTGTGCAGGATCTGCCAGCTCCTTTATACCTTCCCACAGAAGTGAAGCTACAGATGTGGCTTCATTTGTGCTGGCATTTTTTCCATTTAAACATTTTTCTTTTGCTATCAGAATGAAGGGCTGTAGAGAACGTACCCTGGAGGGGCGAGTGAATTATGCTGTCAGCTGAAATTACTGTCCGCCTGCTACTTTTTCCATATTAGTTGACCAATGCTTCGCAATAGAGCCTTCCTACTCATATTGCCTGGTGTCTGACCATGGTCACAGCCACAAACTTGTGAAGATTTGTCCTCTCCTGTCCTCTGAGGATGTCCAGATCTTGACAGTTTGTCAGTTGTGTCACATGTCACATCAGAAGATGATGTGTATGTCAAATTTGTGGCACTTAAGGACATAAGAGAAGGAACTAAGGCTACGTTTCCCCAAAACAGGGTACTCACTTTTGCTGTAGAACTCACTTTGACCTTCTTTTTGAGACTTTGTGCTTTTCTCCTTGTATAATAGGAACAGGTCTGAAAACTAAGAAATATTTGGGAGATAAATATCAGGCAAATACTGCTTATTTGTAAGATGGATTACCTCTTTCTCACCCACCTCTGGTTCACAGATAACCATTAGATCTTGCTCTCTTTAAATACTATAAGTTTGTGTATGGAATAAAAGCCTCAAAACTAACTGGCATTTTGCAGAGCATACTGTTTAAGTGGCTTTCTGAGTTTGATTTATTATACAATATATTCCCCCTGTAACCTGAATTCTATCTTATACAGTCTAGCTTTTACAATAAAAACAATGAACAAAATTATACCAACTGCCACTACAGCGGTCACTACAGAAGGAGAAGGTCACTGTTGATTTTCCTGAAATGAACCAATTAAAACCCACCCCAAAGAGGTTAAGTAAGTGCTGTATTTGAAGAGAGCTTAACACACTGATAATAGAGTGAGGCTAAGTGGAATGAAAGGCATTGAAATGCGCTTAAGCAATTCAAATGAAGTGGAGTAAATATTCCTTGGAGAGTCTTGATTTTCTATGGTGTGTGGGATACAAATTCATTGGAAGGGCCCCTGGCTGTCATGTTAAAATAATCTGATTGTGCAATTACTTCAGAGCGACTAGCCCCATGAAGTATGGGAGCCTCTCTGGTGCCTGTCCAGCTGGGGAGCAGTGAGTGAACCAGATTTCCTGTATTTTCCCTTACACATGGAGGTGCACTCCACTCACAAGCTGTACTGGTTAACTATAAAAACATTCCCCAAATCTGCCATGGCAGGGACTGGACTATTAGCCTGGCACTGTGAGAGAGACGCGTGGGTGAAAGGGAAGACATGGGTGACAGGACAACCTTACAGGCACTCTGCTGGCTTTGGACTAATCTGTGAGTAATTCAGTATCTTGTACCTTGCTGCAATGAAACAGTCATTTGCTGAGTCTCCCTTGCCAAGAAACGACTTGGAGCCACTAATCTGTCAAGCAATATGTGACTGAAGAAGGGATTTGGGGGGATTAGCACTGGCCAGATCAATACTCTCATATTTAAACAGCATCTGAAGTTATTGTTTGATGGCACAGAGAGCCAGTTTGGGAGAATTATCTGCCTGTTAGAGTTTGGGCCCTGTTTTAATCTCATTTTATGACATTTCCCCATGGTGTGACCCTCTGTGGAAATGAATTATTATTATGGGAGCTTGTTTATGGTGCTTTTCTCATAATATGAATTCACAAGGATGAAATTAATGCTCAGAGATTTTATGAACGTTTTAAAAGTTGATTAGATCCACATAGACAGAAAATTCAAAGAAGGCCAAAGTGTATTTCCTGTATTTTCTGATGTCACTTCTAAATTGCTGGGAAACTTCTCTTACCAGACTGTAATATTTATTTTTTTTCTTCTTTTCCCTTCTCTTTGTCTCTATAATGAGGTGTAATTTTGGGGACAGGAGTTAAATGATATTTGTAATGACAATGGGTAGTTGGAATTGTTTTTGGGAGGGGGGATTTATATGAAAAACGATTTTATATTGGTCAAGAAATGACTTTCAAAGTTCTGCCATGTAATGGATGTGTCACTTAGGAACATATTGAGAAAATGCACCAGTAATTGAATGTCAGTCCTGAAAACCCCTGCCCCTTGTTTATTGAGAGACAATTATCAACAGCAAAGCAAAACCTCTGGCAGAAGCCTGTGCTGGGAGGTTTCTCAATCTGTGCATATGCAGTAAAACCTTCATTCTTGGAAAACATCAACATGTGGACATGTGCAGAGAAATGTAGCTAGGAAAAGGCATCTGAGATGCTGTAGCACATCCTCTGGCATGCCTCACCAGGAAAATCTGCGTGCCTGCCTGGTGGCCGCAGTGACTGCAAGTTGCTCTGATACTATGCTAATGAGTTCCGTACTGAGAATTGTGGTGATGTTTGAAATGAGCCCCATTTCCTTCTGATTGCACAAATGTGCAATTTCACAAATGCCTCCTGCAAAATGGTCCCATTTTTTAAAAAATACTGGATGATGAGCTGTCTGCTAAATGGCCCAAATAACAGCTATGTATCCTGCCAAGCACTCAACAATTCCAAAGCACATCCCACAAAGAGGAGCAGAGCACTCTTGCTCCGTGTAAAAGAACATGGTCCTGAGGAAGGAAATGGCTCCTATTGCTAACTGGATTCTTAGGCACAGTTGCCTTTTTGCCACCCTCTTCGGATCATCATCAATTCATGCATTGCTCCTTCTTACAGTTTAAATGGCCACAAGGTAGTAGAAGTGAAGTTGTGCCTCAAAACTTAAGTAAAATATCACTTTATTCAGACAAAATTAAAGACAACGTAACGAAAGAGAAACTGTGGCATTGGTCCTTGTTTTTTTTCTGAGGATGACATTCTTCTTTTTTGGCATCAATTAGAGTAGGAAAGCAAGACCTACATTCTCGGGGATCATTAGGAAAGCAATGAACAGAGGCTGTAGATCTCTCTGCCCCCAAATTACGAAGCGTACAGCCTCACGCTGGGTGGCTCATTCGGGCAAACTCCTGTCTGAGTATTTGGGATTTCCCAGGCCCTAGTTTTATTGCTACAGAAAGATTATCTTTTGAGAGAAGTATTATCCTTTGTTTATCACATTGTCTCCACCAGAGGGAGAAATTCACTGAACAGTAATGGTCCTTATTTATAGGATTATATGAAATTGAGGCACTGTTCCTAAGAGTATTTTCTGCAAGAAGAAACTAATAGATTCTGCAGGCAAAGTGTTTACAAGGAATTAATATCAAAAAAGTTCTCACATTTCCTCATTTCTCTATGTGCTGCACAATTTGATTCATTTATTTTCCCCCCAGAAAAGTCAGATCCTTGCTTTACACAAAGCTGAGGAATCACTAAATTAGTCAATGTGAATTAGGATGGGTAGGCATTTCGCTGCCACAGACCTTTGTTTTGCCTCTTCAGACCCTCATCGCAGCAATTCCGCTACCTTTTCTGGGAAATTGTCCTAGGACTTGCCATTCTCCCTGCTCGAATACTGCCTTATGGTTTTAAACAGTAGCAGGAATGGAAAGAAATAGATGCTGTTTCTAACTGGAATTTAAAGGCATTAATTACCTCTATTTCTCTACCATGGCAGAAGGTTATTACTATCTTGTAGATGTTGTGGAATTTCGAATAGGTTGTTTCTCTTCGCTGCCTGCTTTCTGCTTGGCTTTAAATAATAACATCAGTGCCCTTTTTAAAATTCAACCACTTTGCCATTAAATAGTGAACAAACTACTTCTGCTCTGAGCACGCTGATCTGCATTTCCAAGATGCATCAATAATAAATGCTACATGTATTCTTCTGTTAAAGGTATTAAATCACGGAAGACGTGCACAAAAATAAGTGAGAGGTGAATGTTCAGAAGGTGAGAAAGTCAGCTCTAAGGGAAGCAGGATTGGAAAATTATTGTTTAGCAGTGATGAATCAGCGTTGTTAGCCTTTCAGCTCAACTTCCTTGGTTTCATAATATATCATAATACACAAATTGTTAATTCTAACCCCCTTGTATTTATAGCATGTTTACAGACATATATGTCAGGCAAGGCTAATGGAGGATGGGTATCAATGTTAGTAGAGCAAATGGACTTAGTACTTTTTGTATGGCAGGTGTTATTTGATTCCTAGAAACACTGGAGACAGAGAGCCTGTGTGCAAATGTCAGGCATACATCCAGGAAAAAGTTACATAGGAATGGATAACTACAGAGTGATGAGACACTTTGCTGCAGATTTCAGCAACCAGCTCTCTGGCAAAGGACTGCAGCATTACAGCAGTACAGGTGAAATCCAGCTGTCCTCATCTCTCTCTAGTGCAGGGAGAGCTTGCTGTGCATTTCCTCCCTACCCTGCCACGCTGCTGGATATCCTGCGCAGAGACGTGGAAGTATGGACACGTGTTACATTGGTAGGATCTTAGCAAGACTTCTACCTTGGTCTGTGGAATGAAGGAACGGCCGCTAAGGGAAATCAAGACACAAAGGAAAAGAGAGGTTCACTTAGGGATCCAAATGGTGCTAAAGGTCCGTGGCAGATGCACAAGGGTAGAAGGAAGATGTAACGATGTTCCTTTTGCAGATCTGTGATACCATTAGGAGGGCAGCTTCCAGTAATATTTCTGGTTATCTGTGGCTAGTTGAATGATCCAATTATCATCATCGTCAACACACGCACAAAAGCAGGAGTGCCTTTCGCCTTAACCTCTATATCAGAACTATTTTTCATAACAAGTTTGATATTGCTTGCTTCAAATATTGTAAAGCTGAGATTTTAAGCTTTGTTCCTAACTGCCTCCTCCTGTCAGAAGTTTCTGACTTCTGATGCTTCAATTTAGGTAGTTTAGCCAGGTTCTTATTTCAAATTATTACCTCTGTCACCTTCTTCCACCATTCATTTTCCCAGCCTGACATGTTTATTGGTCCTAATTGCATCTCTGTAATAGGACATTCATTAATATTTTGTATAGAGAGTTTTTCTTGCTCTCTTTTGTATGCACATTCCTGTGGTTAACATTTTAAGAAAGCAGTTAAATAATTTGTGATTTTTCATAAATGCAGTCCTGCCCGATTTTGGGTTTTGCCATTTTTTTTGCTGTAAGAAGGAGGTTGATTGATAGATTCTGTAAAACGAGGTACTTGTCATTAAGGTCAGAGGAAAAACAGGAATAATCAGCTCCTGAAGACAGTTAGAGGCAAACCCACGGCAGAGTTATGGCTACAGAAGTTTGGTTATTTATCACTTTCATTTTGCTGGGACTCACTTACTGGACTTCTCTTTCTCCTAGAAATCTTCATCCTGAACTATACATAGAAAAGATCTGGTCCAAAGAGGATCTTAAATATGAACCTGACTTTAATGTAAGTATTTGGAAACATATGCAAGTATATTTTCGTGAATCTAGCTTTTGTATTCCTGTTGCATTCAAGCTATGAAGATATTTTTTAATATGGGAGCAACTGTGCTAAAAAGTATGTAGATACCAGATATTAGCACAATGTTTCATTGCTTGAACTAAATTTCCCAGTAAAATTGGTAGAATATCTTTCTAAATATGCAAAAAAAAAAAAAATTAATATATGTAACATTTTGTTTTGTTTGTGTGTAAATCAAGCATAAATTACATGCCATCGTTTTTTTTCTTTTACTTTGAACTGCCTAACTTTAGTTTTGCAAAAATGTTTACATTTTCCGTTTTCAAGCTAGAGTGGTTTCATTGCTGAAGGTGTATTTCTGACCTAACACTATCAACGAAATTAGATAATTTTTACCTGTAGCTCAGTTCGGCATTTTGAAATTATTCCAAACAATCTTGTTTTTGTCATTATGCAATCACATGTGGTTCTTTAAAGTTCTTCTTTATACTCTAGGGCATTTTCAGTGTACAAGGGAAACAAATAACACAAACTAGGGAGGCAAAAAGGCAGCTAAGGGATCATAAATACTGCATTATTATAGAAATTGAATTACTGACCAGTTTTGCAGCCCTAGGCAAGTCACAGAAGTTTTTACATTTCATTTGTGATTATTAATGGCCTTTGTTTGTCATATAAGGGAGAAGAAAGGAAGGAAAATATTTTTACTTTTTCTCTGGACAAATTTCAAAGCTCTCTCTGCTTTCCGTATTTGCTCGTGCTTAGTCGGTGTGTATCCTCACCAGACTTTCACTGAATATTAGCTACCTTCTGAATTAAATTTCAAATCTTGAGAAGAAATGCCTCCTCTGACACATTAATACTTTAGGATGAGTTTTTAGTTAAAACAAAGATTATACAGGTGTTACCTTGGGAAAACCCAGAGTATATGAGTACAGCCCCTGGGTAGGGGCTCACTGAGCATGATGGTGAATCCAGGTCAGGCCAAAACTCTGCTCTGACAGCTCCAGATCAAACATCTGAATCTGTTCAAAACAGAAAGAGTTTAAGTAAGTGCCAGCTTATTTTAAAAAAAAATGTGTAGGAATGAGGAGTTGAACCTGGTGTCACACATGCTGGGGTAATATCCAGAGCACTGGACTATTGACTTTTCTTGGAAAGGAGCAAAGTCCTTCAATGTGCTTCTTAGAAACCCACCGTGAAATGGAAATCTTTGCCCATGAGGTGTTTAAAACAAGTGCATTCACATGAAAGGTTTTGAGTTCAACAGCTTGACATTTTCTAATAACAATTCTTCCTACTGAAAAAAATTACTGGTTGAATAAATGATGTAATTAAGTCTAATGCATTCTGCATCCCTCCACTACTTTGGGATACTATAATATACTGTCCCCTGTTATTACCTATAAAGACCTGCAAAATTATTCTAAAGGGTTCAGCTAGGATCCCACTGAACTGAAAAATTCCTTTAAGGGGGAAAGTATTTGCATTTACCTGCCTTCAAGCAGCACAAGTGAGTATTGCTTTTTTTTCCTGCACTGAATAGGTTTAAAACTGCAACGTTAAGCAGTAGATACTGTGAGCTCCACAAAAGCTGTGTTTAAAATGCTATTCTCCAAATCCTTAGAATTGATTAGTTGTATTCAGCGAAACCTGGGCAGATAAATCCCCAGAAAACTTCACACGTCTTCTCACACACTTAAAAATGCAATGGAAAAGAAGGCAGTAAATAAGTCATTGATTTGCTTTCAAACACCGCCAATACTTTGACCTTTTTAGAGTAATACACAAGCTTTAAAAACAAGAGTCAGAAGCATGAGTTA
The DNA here is from genome assembly GCA_013396935.1 of Baryphthengus martii. NCBI lineage: Eukaryota > Metazoa > Chordata > Aves > Coraciiformes > Momotidae > Baryphthengus > Baryphthengus martii. The sequence goes on along the minus strand of VWZK01017429.1, from coordinate 945,829 downwards.
TATTTTTGTCTTTGTAAATACAGAATAATATTGCTTGCTGGAGTGGTCAGTCTATCTATACATTTATTTCTTCATTTATTTCAAGACTTATTTTATGTTTACAGCTAGGATAAACCACAAGAAAGGGAAAATTCTCAAGATATAGTGTTTCATAGCTACCCTTTATATAGAGACTCTATATACACGTGTATAGGTGCACACATATTGTCCAGAATGTCCTTGATTTCTCTTGACAGTTTAACAGGTTATCTCTGAATCAAGCCCTGCCTTTCCTGCCCTCTCTTCTGTGTGTAATTGAGGCCTTGTCTCACAGTCTGTCTGTTTTGCATGAAAATGAAGTGTCTGATGATGTGTCCCTTAAAAGCTTGTCTGCTCTCTATGTAAATGTGATCTTGCCTACCTAAAGTTTCCAGATCCTATTTGCAAAGGTGACTGTGGAGCTTTTTAGGTCAGATATGCACATAATCAAACTGAGAAAAAGAAAATTGATAGTTATCAGAGTTTGTCAGAATTTTGGGTTCATTGGAAACACTACTGCTTGAAAGCTTGGGTTTTTTTCTGAATTAGGAGGAATAGCTGAAAACTTTTGCTGAGTGAAAAATGTTTGCAATTGCAATAGTTTTTATTAAAAATATAATTTTATATATATTTTTAAATTTTTCCAAGTTAACACTGAGCTAATGAAAAAGGCTGTTCCCTGGGTAATACTTTCCATACTGCTTTTATCTTCTAGATTAAATGAGAAATACACTGAGAGACCTCATGTTACCTTTTTAGTTCAATCTCTACTTAGTAGTAAATGTACTTTAAACATTTTAAAAGGTTAGAAAATATGGAAATGTCATGTTATGTCTTCACACTAATTTGACATGTTCTTAACAAAACTTGTCGAGTAGTATTCATGACAGACCTAAAAATAATACAGAAATATGCAAGCTAATATAAATGAAAAGGGCATAACAACATTTTGATATTAAAACCTTTATTTTGACATTCCCAAAGTAGATCACATTTTACTTTCAGAACTTTTCTGGAGGGGAGTAATTTCATCAAAATCAGTAGCATCTCATGGGGCGCAAAATTTTCTGTTTTTCATCAAAATATTATTTCCCAAAAGAAAGCTGTTTTAACCAGAAGCTTTTAACTAGTGTTGATTCCTACCAAGTATTTCAGTATTTTAACTTCTATACATCCATTTGTCAGGACCAACTGGTTGACCATGAATTGTCTAAGGAGAAGATCAGGAGCAGAGCTTCTGTGCTGCCAGGAAGATCTGACAAGAGAATAGCAGAGGAAGACAAAGCAGGTAGAAGCAAATGTCTTAAGTGCTTTGAAAAAAGGATGAAATATTACCAGTGTTCGATCTCATTCTGCTCAAGATTCACAAAGACATGCAGCAACCCAGAGCAACATATTCACCAGCAATTTGGACTTGTATTCATTGAGGTGTGAAGTTGACGGTGTCCGCTAAGAAGGGGCAGTGTCCAGTCAAATCTCATTCTAGTCCTGCTGAAGCTAGCAATGGAGAGAGCTCTGATGGGCTGCAGCATATGCTCCATACCTGGGGATCCCTCTCCATCAAGAGTGAGAAAGGGAAATGGGTCTTTGCTGTTCTTCTGTGACACTTCAGGTTCATTCACTGAGCTACTTTGAGGTGGCTTTGTTGTTTTCTTTATCCAGAGCATTCCAGTATAAATTAAAGCACGTCTGAACACAGTAGCATATCTTTGAAATTAAACTGGAAAAGTAGAAACAATTTTCTTTTCCCAACTAACTGGGTAAACAGCTATTCACCAGAGTTAACATATGTACTGTCAGAAAAAAACAACATGGATTCAAAAGCACATTCAGCTGTTCAGTTCTTCAGGTTTGGGTGTGGGATTTTTTTTCATTCTGCTTTTCAGGAGATACTTTCATAAGCTTCTATAATACTTCTTGGGATTCAAATCTGGGCACTTTATATTTGAAATACATCACTATTCAAATAGGCTTTTTTTAAATTAAAGAGCATATTTCATTTTAAGCCTGGTCTCTTGGCCCACTTTTCATCTTACTTCAGATCTCAGAAGTCTGCCTGCAACAGAACAATCCGTTATCCTCTTTTCCTACAACAGCATGGTTGTTGTATGGAAACTACATATTTTCCTGTTTTCACCCTCTCTTTTAATGTAAAGAAACAGTAAGCGAACACCTTTCATAGCCTGTATTTTACAAATACCAAGAGCAGTTAGAAAAAGCACCCACTCCACTATAAATATGTATGAGGTCTGAAGAAAAAGCCTTCAAGTTAATGTGTGCAAAATCTGGTAGCAATCTAAGAGTTTTCAAAATATCATACAGCAGACTCAAATGGGCTTTAAAGCACTCCAGGGCTCTTGACATTATTGCAATTGTTGTCAGAGAAAGACACTATGTGTCTGAAAGCAGAATCTACGTAATTCTTCTAAAAGGGTGGAAGGGAAGACAGCAGTTTGGAATGAGACAAAAAAAGTCTCGTGACCTTCCTTCAGTGGGTTGATGGTAGAGCACAGGGACAAACGCAGAAAAGTTTAAATTGCTAGAATATTTTTAGAACTTTATACTTCTGGTATCTCTCTGCGAGAGGGACAATCTTGGTTTGAAGGACTGGGCTATTCATATCTATAAAACACTTGAAAATCTCATGAGAAATTTTATAGCAAAGCAAGGGTAGATGTGCTCAAGAAGATGAGCTTTTTCTCCACCGAGCACAGACTTTTTAACACTGCCAAGCACCGTCTGCAGTGCACTGTAGAATACTTTTGAAAGAATCACTGGCAAAATACATAGACCTTGATTTCACATCTCAAAGACAAAATCATGGCCTTTGTCTGAAAAGTATCTATTTAGCACAGAGCCAGAGTGTGAACCATGCACTCACCTTAGAAAGTCTCATTTAGGTCAGTGACTAAATGTTTCTCAAAAGGCACTAGAGATGTGCAGATTACTGCCTAGTATTCTGATTTGAACCTTTTTCCACCTAGTCAGTAAGAGTATATCTTTTCTGTCTGACTATTAGGTATCATTTAAACCTTGTATCTTCATCAATATGAGCAAATCCTTTGGTTTTCCTTTAGGTTGGAGGCACCCACAGCGCTTGGAGTGAGAAGCCTGGAATCTTTCCATTCTAACTCTGGAACACTTTTATGCCTTGAGACAAAGTTCTGAATGTCTCCTGTAAGCCATTTATTTGCACTAGCAGACTATCCAGTACCAACACATCATATATTTTATCCTCCAGGGAAACTGCAAGGTAGATATTTAAGCAGGACATTCTCAGTGCTGGGAAAATTTGTTGTAGTATTTCTTCTCTATTACTGGTAACGTAAGGCTTGGAACCAAGGTTCTGAACAGCCTTTAAGGTTTGAAGTCTCATGAGTACAAGAGAGACTGAGGCTTCCAGCCATCTCATAAATCTGGATTGCGGATACTGGTTCCTTCCTTTTCTGGGATGATTCAACTGTTACAAACAGCAGAAGAGAGAATAATGTATTAAAAATGTGAAACTAATTGGGTTTATACAGAGTCTTAGCTTGGAAATAGCAATGCTAAAGGGTCATTCCTCAGATTTTAGTGGTAACAGCTCCCATGCAGAGGAATGCTGGGAAAGACAGAGAAGTACATACTAAAGTAAAGCTGGATAGGGGAACAGCTGTGTTGAGGAGGGTGTTGGTAGAATTTGAACGTGGCAGAAGCAGCAGGCTGGATTACAAGCATAGCCAGTAAACTATGCAGAGGTGTTAACCCCCCGCACAGATCAGCACTCATTAGCCCATATCTAACATATTGCATCCAATTCTGGTTTCTCCAATGTAGGAATGACAGTGATAAATTGGAGCAAGTTGAGGAGAGGTCACCAAGATGTTTGGGGTTGGAACACTTGTCCCTGAAGAGATTCTCAGGAAACAGCTCTGATCTCACCTTGGAATGAGAAGACTTCAGGGGACCTCATAGCAGCCTCCTCAGTATTTAGGAGGAGGTCATTTGATGGTCCGCCCTATGGTCTGACTCTACAGCAGACCTGGCTCTAAGCAGGAGGTTGGACTAAAAACCTCCAGACATCCCTCTCAGGCTGCATTAGCCTGTGATCCTGTGATCCTATTTCTTTACAGGTTACTTGTTATTTTCTTCCTGTTTGTCTTTGTCCTCCTCTCTGCCTTTACCTTTATGTATGTTTTTCATTTGGTATATTCTGTTCCTTCCCTGTCTAAAATTCATTTTGTCTTTTTTCACTTCCAATCCCCAGTTTTTCTTCATTTATCTTCCTAACACATTATTGTTTCAAGGTTGTTAGGTCTTCTCCTCCTCCATTTTATTTCCTTCCTTTGTCCTGACAGCCATCGCTAAGTTTTTCTTGTTTCAAGTAACTTTAATCTTTAGCCATTCATCCTCAAATAAAATTGAAAAATAAAACATCAAACTTTCCAGTTCTGTTTTCTTTACCTAATCTATTTCTGGGGTCATTTCAGACTTCATATTACCACCCATTTAAATACAGTTTGTGTATTGAAAGAACAACTTGACTCAGATTTGAGTCATTTCTCTATGATGCAGAAATTTGTTATTAAAGGTATTGTAGAACACGTTTGGACGCTTGTCTATAACAGATAAGTTTAGCATTTTGTAGAATCAGAGCAAATCAATACAGTTCTAGGTCAGCTCAGATCTAATTGTGGATCAGAGTTTGCAAATGAGCAGATAATGAAGATGTCCTGGCTAGGCACAATAGCTATCCAGCTGGATGCTAAAGTGGTCTCCCAGTAAAGAGAGGTGAACTAAGCCAAATTTGTGCAGGCACTGGGGAAAAATAGAGAGATGCATTGCAGCAGCTGTGCCCACGGTATAAGGAAATGTCTAAACAACTATTATTTTATTTTTTTTTGCATTGAAATTAAGAGGGCACAGTCTCCATCTTCATTTCCTTCCCTGTTTGCAGGGGCCTGGGTGGGAAGCTCCTGAGCATCATACTCATCTACATTTTCAGCAAGGGGAATAAGGCTCCCAATTTGGCAGACTGATCTAAATGCTTATGGAGAAGAACTGACCTAGTAAATCCACTGAATCCAGAATGACCAGGTCATAGGGGTGCTCAGGCCACCTAACGCCACACCCTAGTCGTGCATAAGAGAGCTGTAAGCATTGCATGGGGACTTCCTTGTTCTGTTCCAGAAATCATGGATGGGTTATTTTACCTTCTTTTGCAGTTCTGCCTGGGATTGTCTCACTCCTGAGTGGGCTGTAAAGCACAAAAAAACATTTTTTAGAGATGTACATCACAATTGGGAACAAGCTTTTTGATAAATTAATCCAGTTTGCTTTGCATGGCTAAGGCCTGTTAGGTTATCTGAAAACTATAGTAAATTATCCCTCTTGTGTCTTTTTTTTTATCACTGTTGTGTCTAGAGTTTTCTTTCTCTCTCTAACCTTGCAGCAGAAGACATTCAAGAGAACAGCACCATCCCTTACTGCATTTAACTAAACCAATATATGACTCCTGGGGGTAGTCTAATGGGGAAAAGAGCAGGAACAGGACATCATCTGCCAGCATATTAATGTTCCAAATTATGCATATCCTTCTTCATAAAGATACTTTCATTAATTCCAAGTCAAATAACATTGATTCTCAATGTGACACAAAGACAAGTTACCACTGTAATCCAATTTACAAAGCTGAGGCAGGAGGGAAGGGAAACTCTTCACAAGTGTTTTTGTCAGAGTCACCCTTATGAGCAGTAGAAAAATACTTTTACTGAAAAAAAAAAAAAAGTAAACATGAATAGATAATTTAAACACACCTTTTCTGAAATCAGAAGAAGAGGAAAACATACTGTCTAATTTCCAATTTCTTAAATTTTATTATTTTTTATGTAAGTAGCTCTGAACAAACTGTTTTATAGAGTATAAGCTAACACATCACTGCATTTCTAGGGGAAATAGAGAGTGCATGTATTTTTCCAGAAGTAGTAATACTTTTCAAATAATTAGCTTTATTATTCTGACAAGAAGGTTACCAACCCTTAAAAAAAGAAATGTTCAGAAAAGGGATTCTCTTAACATTTCTCATACTGTTAGCTTTATTTATGGTGTGTGCTACATAAATTCCATGTGTATCAATTATCATTTTCATTGACACATTCAGCTCTCCTCACTGCTAACTTTCCACCACCTGCAATAATACAATGCTTCACTGCCTCTCTTTGAGTATGTTAAGACTTGTCACTGTGATTTCTTTTGTGTTGTCAGTGCATATGTCTAATAAATATCCAGGCACTATGCAGACTCCATTATATGGGCTTTTTTTTCTAATGGAGAAAAATCCTCACCCAAATCCCAAGGTGTTGAATAGAAGTCAAATGGATGGCTGTTGAGAATTAGTAGTGATGAGTCATGTTAGAGAAAGTAGTTAAATTTCTTTTGGGTCAGATAACCAAGTGAGTCAAGCTCTCCTGAGAAACACACAAAGCACAGGGAGAGGAAGAAACTGCAGTGGAGTATCAATACTGTAATAAGATGCAGAAAGCCACAGAGAGATGCTGAATAATCTGAGTCTTCCTGCGTAAATCTGAATCCCTGTAGTAGCAGATCCCTCCTGACTCAATCTGACTCATTTTGTACCATGCTTGTGACTTCAATACATTTTCTGCCATGACAATCCTTTATCTTCTCCCAAGTAAATCCAAGTCACTTTGTCACAATGGACACGTTCAGTATGACAAGATGTTCTGTATCAGAGTTCTTTTTCAGCTCTTTTTGCTGCTCCCTTGCACGTCAAACCTGAAACACATCCCTACCTGCCACCCACTGCCTCTTCAGAACACGAGCACACACACACTCAGACAACACAAAAAGAAAACCCACTTACTAAAAAGGAAGGGCATCATTCCCACTGGTTTTCGGAACCAATGCTAACAAAACAATCTAATGCTGAAAGCCATGTCAACAGATATATCCACCTTGCTACCTAAGGAGTGATTTTTAACACTGGACTGTCCTTGCTCTTCACCTGCAGGCTGGCTCTCTAGCCCTGTTTTCAGCCGCTCCAACAGCTTTGCGAAGACAAAACCTGTACCTGTCTCCCTCTAAAGACTGGTCCTGATGGGAGGAGGACAGATAAGACTTGACAAGGTTGGGGTCTAAATTCATCTCAGCTGTTAATAAGCTTGCTGTTAAAACTTATTACGCACTTTCCCTCTGCAGATAGTAGGAAAAAATAAGCTACTCGATTTCATATATCTTACCTTGTACTAGGGTTTAGCAGAAATCCCTTCCTGGAGGCTCCCCTTTCCATTGTTGACTAAAGTAGGATCCTGAAAAATAATTTGCTGTTTTAAATGACTGAATTTAGGAAAAACAAGTTCCACTTTCGACATGGCTTACGTGTGCACTGTCTGTGTGGGTTGCCAGTTGCTCCAGGCAGAGAGGTGCTCTCCTTGCCATTTTGTACTGTAATCATGAAATCCACTTCTCTGTGTTGATTGATATCCTGGGGGACTTCAGATAGCATGCACAGCCATGGCAAAGCTGTCTGTGAAGAGACTAGATAATTGCCAAATGACTTACAATAAAGCATGGAAAGCCTACTGCAGATCCAGCTATTATTATAGTGCAGCTCAGTTCTCCAGCCTGGAGGGAGAGAAAATATAGAAAATGTCCCTATGTATTTGATGATATGTTGAATGTCATACCAAATACACTTAGAAAAACAAGGACTCACATTACACCTACTGTAGTGAACCAAATAAGACTTTCGGAGGAGGAAAAAAAAAAAAGTCTAATCCATGATCTATAATTATAACTCAGTAATTTATAAAGGGAGTGGGGCCATATTTTTCTACTACTCAGTGTAGTGTGGCTTAACAGTTTGTCTTACCAGCTCTGCAGGCTCTTATTTACATCCTCTTCTTTGCATCCCTATGGGACAGGGATACTTGGTCCTGCAAAGTACTCAAAGGATTAAAACAGGGAGTTTGAACCCACAATTCAGAAAGCAATGTGGCTCCAGTACCTACCTACCTTCAGTATCTACGAATGGGAGAAAGGGTGATGAACCTGATGGCTGCAGACGGAAAACAGAAGTGAAAGGCTGGGTTGTAGTTGCTGAAGATAAAAATTACTGCACCTGCTTGCCAGAGATTATGGCAAACCCAGTATCTCTTCTAGTCCTTCCAATGAAGTAGGATGTCTTCCTAAAGTTGTATGTACAGTAAACATTGCAGCACTTTCTTGCAAACCCTGAGCAGCATCCCATGCAGGGTTGCTCAGAGATGTCAGCTCAAGGCCTGGATGCCAAGTGGTCATATCAGGGCAGTATTATTTCTCAGCTAATAAACAGGATTAATTATCATGGCACACCATGGCACTAGCACAGTTCTATTAATTCCAATTCCACAATAAGAATAAATGAAGCTGGATGAGAACTCTCCTTGTCTCAAAATATAGATCTAAATATTTAAAAAAAAAACCCAACCCTTGTTCTGCATGAGTAAAATTCTACATTCTGAGATGAGCAAGTATTCAGAGCTGATCATCATAATGGCCCGTAGTTCTTCAAAATATATCCCTCTGTAAGTGTGTAAGGGGAGGATTTCTCTATTTGCTATACTCTGGATAACCTCCACCGTTATCTCTTTTGATAAATGCATCCAATTTTCCCTAAAATATAAAATTATTCACCTTTTACTGACCTAATATATAGACCCTAATGGGTGCCCTTACAAAAGCTTTGGGAAACATGAAAGCACTTGAATTTACCTCTCCTTAAACATGCACTTTGCTGCTCTCAATGGAACACAGGAGTGTGCTATAGCACATTACGTCAGCTAAGGGAAAGATTCCACAATGTAAATGTGGTACAAGAGATACCACCAGCATGAGAGCAAAGTCAGAGCCTAAAGAGATAATGCCACTCTGACCAGCAGTGACATTGTGCCAAAAGAATCTTGTCTGCGTTAATGTGATCAAATATTCCTCTACATTAATACGCATGACCTAGCATACATTACATTAATGTAAATGTTACAGTAATTACATTACTATTACATATTACATCCACAATTCTAAGGGCAGTGTGCAGCACACCATCTTCCTTTGAGTGTATTACAGCAAGCACCAAAGAAATGTGCTTTATAATGAAAAATACAGAATGCTTTAATATTACTTTCATAAGGAAAATCTGTTTCTATTTTCTGTCTCAGTTGTAAAAATAAAATATTGCCAATCATACAGAGCCAGAGCTAGTCTTTTGTTAGCTGTACTCTCCTATCCTTATAGAGACAGATACTATAAAGAACACCGAATAAAGCTTTGAGAAATGAACTGAAATATATTTTCTGCTCTCCTTGTCCTCTATATCTGCCACTTAATCATGGTCATAGTTGACATGGTTCCAGGGGTGACCTGCTAAACAGATAGACCTGTTTTTCTTCTGTGCTTTTATTCTCGCAGCTTGTCAGCACCCGAGCCCAGCAGGATCAGAAAGGATGAAGGAGGGAAAAGAAGTGGAATTAGACACAGGTGGGCCTGGGACATCCACACTTCCAAGTGACCTGCAGTGTTTCTACAGCCCATTACTTTCCTCTCATAGAGATTGTGATGGGTATGGCTGCCCTGTTGGCTTTTGAGTAAACAACTCAATTCATTTTGGTTTCCTTTCTGTAAGATTGAGTTCAAGCTGAACAGATCTCAAGTTTCCTTTCCAGTTTCTTTGCAAAGGCCAATGCGTAAGAAGAAAAATGAAGACAAGTTTGGCAGCTACTTTAGAAGTGTTTACTCACCTCAGTTATGATGTAGTATGGAGAGTGGTGAAACTTACTGAAAAGGAAAGAAGAAATGGAGAGAAATAAAATGTTGTTGAGAGATTCAGGAGGAAAAAAAGTTAAGCAGAGGTACAGCACGTGTTTAGTCCTGCACAAATTCTCAAATACTTGCCTCCTACTGTGCTCTGAAACAGTCAATCCTGGTCTCAACAAGGCAGCCTACTAATAATTCCTCTGTTCCTACCTCTTACACCAACAGCAGATCAAAATCAAATTCACATTCTTTCAACACTGTTAAAATGCAAGGAATCTCTTTAACATGCTTAACAAATGGAGAAATAGGTCAAAATAGCACAGTTGTAGCTCACCACTCCAATAAAACCTTTCAGTACACTGAATTAAATTCCTCTGTGCAACAGTTAAATAAATGAGAGGGGCCTGATGGCGAGAGTTTGTGTGTGAAATCATTTCAGCAGATCTGAAAGTCATCATAAGAGGCATGCTTCTGTCTTTTAGTATAGTTGCTGCAGTACCTTCCATGCCTCTAACATTTAAAATGATTGCACAGTAACCCTCAGGTTCCACACATCAAATATGCCTCTGTGGGACAAAAACCTCAGTTCTTCACCTCTCGCTGTTATTTTTGGAGGCAGTCTGTGCTTATTATAGGATTTTTTTTTCCTGCAAGGTTATTGGACCACTACTAAAACAGATGTTAAAGAGGGAAGTAGTAAAGAAGACAGGATCGAAGGCACCCTCAGTTCTTAAGAGTCAGAAAACAGGGTTTGTGTGGGATCAGCTTACTGGCCAGCTGCTCACAGTGGAGCAGTTTCTATCTTCCCTGGAAAACTTGCTTTTTGTCAGGATTTTGGACAACATGCCAGCCAAAAAGGCTGTTCATTTGCTGCTGGATGGTTAAAAATATGTAATTAGTAGCCAGAGAGGGTCAAACAGAGAAAAGAAGGTGGTTTTTCACACGTAAGTAGTAGATCCAAGATGCTCCTTGCCAAGGGATGTTTGGAATTTAAAAAGGTCTACAGGGATTCAAGGAGGGGGACCGAGCAGGTGCCCAAAAGTGAAAGCTAGTGAGAGACACTGGGCAGATAAATTGCACACCAAGCTGACAAAATCCCCTAAACTAGCCCCCAGCTTATGCACCTTTTCAATTTCAAACAGCTAAACTTTTTCCGAAGACAACATCCATGTACTTCAAAGCTTTTTTGTTTTAGAGAAATTCAGTAAGAAATCAATCATTTGTAAGGAGCTAAATGATCTGTTTTGACAGAGCCATCAACCTTGCAGGATACACTGGCTCAGAAAGCGTGTTTACAGAGTGGTTGTCATTCAATAAAAAAAATAATCGTTTATAAAAAAATGTGTAAATTTAGCCCCAGAGGAAATAAATATGTCTTTGGAATAAAACAGTTCTCAGAAAGATTCCCAAATCAAGGCTATCTAAGAATATGGGCTCAGATTCCAGCATACTAGGAAAGTGGGAAACAAAGACAGAAATAAGACCAATAAGATCCTATGTTGAATTTCAGGATCAAAAAATAAATAGTGTTTAAAAAAAGGCTGAAACATTACAGCAGCTTAATTCAACATGAATTACTACAAAAACAGGTTGGCTTTTTACTGATGAAACTCTGTTTCCAAGTACTTGCTGCCATAGACAACAGAAAATAAAAATCAGCAGAGGTCTGAAAAACAAAATCATGCCAGATTTTTCATGTTGTTTCTGGCTCATAACTAACTGGATGTAGCATCAATATAATTTTTTAAAAGATGTTTGGACTGAGTTTTCAGTTGTTTGGTTTTGTGGGTTTTTTTGTCTTTCTGACAAACACAAAAACCTTGCAGCTTGTCTCACATGCTATATTTCAGATTCTTAGTTCTCTAAATCCCACATTTCTGATTTTGTAAATGCATCTGCTACAGGAGCTGATACGAGTAGCTGGAACCTCTTTTTGTACTCTATAATCTAATGCACTTAGCGAGCCAATGAATATGTGTGAAAGGAGGGGCTTTCTGGCTAAGGGACTCCTTGCAGGGGAACAGCTGTTACAACGGCAAAACCTTAACCGAAGCCAGGCAAACAAGCTCACTCACATCTCTCAGTGGCTTTGTACATCTAGGTCTGGCAAGTCAAATCCCTTCCTCTCTTTGGAAAAAGTCAGCAAACTAGCACAGGGAAGCTTAAAAGAAAAACGGATCTCAGTTGTGAAACATTTCAGCAGATCCACGAATGGCCTGGATCGGTAATATCTCCTGGTTTAATCACCTTGCTCTACATGAAGAACATTTCAGGAAATACTTAAACAGCACTGAGGATTACTTAGCTTTGCTGTATGGGCCCAGACGGAGCCACCTGTTCTTGCCCATGGCTTTGGTGTACACCCTGATCTTCATCGTTGGGGTGGTAGGTAATTTCTTAGTTTGCTTGGTAATCCTCAAGCATCGGAACATGAAGACCCCGACCAATTACTATCTCTTCAGTCTTGCCATCTCAGATCTGCTCGTGTTGCTTTTCGGGATGCCGCTGGAAGTCTACGAGATGTGGAGCAACTACCCCTTCTTGTTTGGGCCCATTGGCTGCTATTTGAAGACGGCGCTCTTTGAGACGGTGTGTTTTGCCTCCATCCTCAACGTGACCACAGTCAGCGTGGAGAGATACATCGCCATCCTCCATCCCTTCCGCGCCAAGCTGGAGAGCACTCATAAGCGTGCTCTGAGGACTATCGTGGTGCTCTGGGTCCTCTCTGTCCTCTTCGCCCTCCCCAACACGGGCACCCACGGCATCATGCTGCAGTATTATCCCAATGGCACCCTGGTCCCTGGCTCTGATACCTGCACTGTAGTCATGCCCATGTGGATCTACAACTGTATTGTCCAGATTACTTCTTTTCTCTTCTATGTGCTGCCTATGGGGGTAATAAGTGTGCTGTACTATCTGATGGGGCTAAGAGTAAGTCCTACTCTGACTGTTCTCAGTGTTTCCTTAGCTCATTCTTGTGTGTTTGTGTCTGTATCTGTCTTTTAAGTGATTGCACCTTTTTCTTCCCCATCTGTTTTCCTCCCAAAAACCAAAAGTATTTCAAACCTCTGAAAACAGTGGGTCCAGCTTCTCCTTTGGTGTAATCTCATTCTCAAATGGATATAGCCATGATGGGGAATAAGTTACCCCAACATAAATTTTGTAAAAAAATGTTTACAAAAATTCCCATCACTTCTGCTCACATTTTAATGTTACTTAAACATCCAAGTTTGTAGATTGAGTCCAGCCTCTCAGAGATTTGTATCTTTACAGTACAAACTAGAAGGAAATAGACAAAAGGAAAATGTGAAAAGAACAAAAAAGAGCAGGCTAGTGCTTGAACCTTATCTATTATTTGTTTTCCCTCTCCTTGTATCTGTGGAAAATCCATTGCATTACTTTATTTTTCTCCTTCCCTGGAGATGGTGATAATATTCAGTCGTTAAACTCACAAAGCTGTCATAAACTGAGATGCTACCCTTATTGCTGCAGCTAGAAAACTCTGCAATCGTTTCTTTATAGAACTACAGCATAGTTTCACCACCGATTAAAGCTACCTTAGAGTTCATATTCATTCTCTCTTCGGAAAGTGACACTAGTTTTACCAAGTATTCATCATTTAAATACATGGATAAAACAAGCAGTATCACAGCATTATAAAACTATGTAGCACAACACTGCTAATTATAGCGAGCCGATGACGCTTCTCGTACGTGACATATATATTTTGAAAGTATAAACCTTAACTCATCACACTGAAGATAGAAGTTTAAAAGCTCTATCTGATCGTATAGCAAGAAAGGGATGCAATATGCTGGTAGAGAAGAATGAACTTACCAAATAAGGTGCAAGATATTCCACCAAATCTCTGCTGGTGTATATATCCACCATATAGGCTGCCTGATATTTACTGTTATCTGAAACTACATAGAAGCAATTTTTCCTTATCCAGTCAAAGCCACAAGGATTAATTGCTAGAAATCCATAGCACACAGCAGATCTTCAAATCAATGAATGAATTAAATCATCCCCACTGCCCAGTGGCTGTTGTGGGCTCTTTACCTGGTTTTACGGAAAATTTTGCAAAATAAGACCCGAAGGGAAGAAAAAATGCTGAAAATACAGCTGTTAAAAAAAAAGGAAAAGATAAATCCCTAACTAATAAAAAGAAGTCTTGAAGACTGCAATAACTTCTGTCTGTGGCAGCAGATATTCCTAATCCCCACCCCAGAAGAGACACTATGTACTGGACGAGGGCTGCTCCCCCAGGACTTCTGTCCACATTCACTGATATGTTCAAGCCGTCCTTCCTAAGGGCTGCACTGTTCGTTGTGTATGCCTCTGCTTTTCTGTATACCCAACTCAGACTTCTAAATTTTAAACAACATCCATCCTGGGTATATCTGCATTACGCTCCAAACTGTACTAGGCAAGATAATTACATTTTTTTTCAACAGAAATTATAGAAGAATGGTGTGTGTGTATATATATATAATTTTTCAAGAGAAGATACTTTTTTTGTACTCACAGAGGATGAAATCTTTGAAGCTTCAGCAACACTCCAGAGTCTCCCAAGTGCCACATATTGCTTGCAGACTGTGGTGGAAAAGCTCAGACTTGATCCAACGGTTGCATAACAGTCAAATTCAGCAAAGGGACATAGCCTTTCCAAGTCAGGGCTTTGTGGAAAAGGAACTTCCTGATCAAAATTTCTACCTCAAGCTTCCTTAGTGCTCAGGAGAGCCTCAGAATGCACTACAGAGAGAAACATGTGACATGTAAAGCAGCTGTGAGAAGGTAGCAAACATGGGTCATACAGTAGCTGACAATTTTTAATTTTATTCCTTGCAAAAAGGAAAAAACATATTTATCTTTTTTTCTCTGGTTGCCTCATGATCAATTACATCATGATTTACTTGGATATAAGTTTAAAGCTTATTGGTTTCATGCTACAATGTTATGGCCAATAGATAGTTCCAGCAATACTGTAAAGAAGAGAACACTGATGATTACATTGTAGTCTTATTAGATTTGATTGTGGAAGCTTTCTGCTGCTTCTTTCATGAGGTTCTTACCACAGGTGCCTTTAGGACCAAGCTATAAATTAGCGAGACTCTGCTTTAAACTCAGGTCACCTGTTGGGCTACTGATTGCAACCCATAGCCAAAAAGCTGAGGAGGAAGAGGAGAGGGAGAAAATGAGAACACTGGAAAATGGCTGTTTGTAGAAGTTAATGCCTGCAGTACTGCTACCAGTGGGGTGGCATTGCTTGGGAAGAAGCCTGTGTTGCAGTGGGATTCAGTGCAAGGTCCCTGTCCATTTCCTTCAAATTGATCTCTAAAAGGACACAGGAATTGGTCATCTAAAAGTCAGACCTTATTTAACAAGGATTTTTGATAGTGAATGGAGTGGAGAGTCCAGAGACTTACTTATCCCACCTACTTCAGGCATCTGTGAGGGGATCTAGATGATGAGATGGGACTGGATTGACCTTGCCTAGGCAGGACGATTCTTCTAAGTGTTCAAAACTTTTCTGTGTCACTTCCTCTTAGTAACACATTGGACACACTGGTAATTTTTATTTCAGCTGTTTTTGAATCAAGACAACCTATTCTTGCTAATGCACAGCTGGTCCAGATTTTACGTCAAAATCCGTTTGGTCCCCTAAACGCCCAGTTATTAAAACCAGAATCATCTGTAGACAGTGACTGACTTTAAGTAATTTCTGCAGAGCTCACCACACTCCTGGAAGAGTTTGTCCCCTTTCCATGGAAGTTGTTCAGCAAACCTTGCACCCACTAACACATTTTTCTGGGAGTGAGCTAAGAGTACACCCAAGCTGCAGTTCAGGTGGCATCTGATTCAGCTAAATCACTGGAATAAGCAGGACTGCATGCCTCAGCACAAGCCATGGGGGGTTGAAATACCAATTTTTCCATCAGCTGGAGGGAAACTTTGGTCAGTACTCGTGTCAGGCTGAGGAGCTTACAGAGAATAGTTCTGTTTTTGCTGAATGGCCTCCCTAGATTTGCCTGGGGATAGGTGAGGCCCTAATTTTACTTTGTCTTCTGATTTCTAGTAGGAAATGCTGTAGCTAATAAAGATGTGGGGGGGAAATCCAATTTTCAGCTTCTTGCTCCAGACACTTTTAATTCTCTTGCAGTGAATAAGTAACATTCATCTTCAGGCAACCCTACATAGCCTCATACATCCCCAGTGATGTACAAGCCACCGCTGTCTTGGCTGCAGTTCTCCCTCTGTCAAATCTTTGGCATGAACTCAAGTTACAACCTTTGCCACGGATTCATTTCTTTTTTTTTCTCCTTCCTCTTTGTCATAATTCATTGTTTTATTAAATTGCAACTGCTGAGTTGCTCTCAGTAGTTACGCCTCCATCTATTATCACTTGAGGCTAAAGAAGAGCCTTATAGCATCATCAAAATGACAGGAGAAAGGTGAAAAATAAAGATACATGTGTCTCTGGTTTATTACAGCATCAAAGCAGTGTATTCTCTGAGGCTTTGGAATATGCCTGGAATAGATTACTGTTGAGACTGAAAATCACTGAAGGAAAACTAGAGATTTTAATCAATCCAAGCAGACATTTATCGCTAGATGTGTTTCAAATCAACTGAGCCACTTCCTTAAGCAACTGTGGCTATGACTAAAAGTTACAAGGGGAATAATGTAAAAGATGAGAGGCTGAATTGCACCATAATTGAAAACAATTTGATTTACATGTGTTTCTCTTTTATGGGTTTTACAAGTAAATAGAACATCGAAAGAAGGTCTTGTTTGATCATCCTTAAAGAAAAGTATTGTTAATCAAAAATAAGGAAGCAAAGTCACAGTGTAGAAGGCAAAAGAAAATGGCTCAACTAGCGTATTTTCACAAGATTTTAAAAAATATAGATCAATTTTTATCTCTTCACTTACTTTTTGTATTCTTTCCCATGTAATTAAAAGTTTTGTTTCCAGTTTCTCTCATTTGAAAAAAGCATCACCCCAAATCTGTTATCTAATCCGAAGTTTCCCCTTCAGGAAGCTGGGTCTAGTTATACATTCTCCATAGATATTTCTTTTAGAATCAAAGCAATTATCCTGATTATCTCAACCTGGTCTTTTCATCGCCAAAGCACCAGTGCTCTCACTGTAAGTATATTGGGAAAGCATTTCAGAGAGGATCAGATGATTATTCTTTATGTCTTTTTGCATTTTTATGAAGTCCAGGGAAAACTACTGGAGAAAAAAAAAAAAAATCCACCTTGTTGAAATTGAGCAGTATGTGCCTGAGCACATATCATGCACATTGTCTGTCTGCAAAAGAGCATATGTGGGTTTTGTTCATTAGATGGATTGAAAATCAATTAATCCAAACACTTAGGGCATGAAATGAACTCCCCTGAATTCTACAGAACTTTTTTCCAGTGATTACAGCTGTGTTTCGTTGAGGCCTCTCTGGGTATTTTTTGGATCATTGGTTTGTGCTTAATTGTGGGGAACTCTTTGAGGAAAATAAACAAACAAACAATATTTTGCTAGAAGATAAAATAATGCCTAGCAAAATACTGTTGAAATGGGACACAAACTGTGAACTAAATATTGACTCACTGAGAAAGGACAAGTGGGGAACTGAAATACAAATTTGTTGAAAATATGCAGTCTCAGATGCCTAAAAGCAGCAGATTGTTTTGAACCTAAAGCTTCAATGTTTCCCTAGACCAAAACTAAAATTTAAAGGTTCTTTTTTGTTTTCAGTGAGTCCTGAGTTACCTCAAATTTTGCCTTCTCAAACTGCAGCTATCAAAATATCTAACAGGCTACAGCTGGTGTAGATGTCATCTCCTGTCTAAGCTCTCCTTTGGTTTCCCTCCTTTTGCCAGTTGAAAGGAGACAAATCTTTGGAAGTGGAGGAAATGGCTGTGAATGTTCAGAGACCATCCAGGAAATCAGTTACCAAGATGTTGTGTAAGTGAGTCCTTCTGTGTTTCGTTTACCATGGACAAGAGGTGACCCAGTCACCACTGAAGCGAATTCACGAGATACAAGAGTTATAAATAGCTGTGATCAAGAAAAAAAGGGTTCATTGCTGGTTTATTTGGACTTAGAGGGCATGGGAGTGAAACATCATGGCTACTATCAAAAGTCTCATAAGGCAAACTTTCCTCCCCAGCATGAGAGGAGGTTGAGTAAACCTACATAGCAGATATTTGCGTGGAAACTCTCTAATACCCCTCACTCCAAACCTGCCTCTTGCAGCCCTCTAGGGAGAATCTTTCTTTTTCAGAGTGCAGATAGTATATCTTGTACATAAAGAAGGATGTTTTGCATCACACCATAACCTCTGCTCATGAACAGGAAAGTCCTGCCAAACCACATACCTCACCTGCTCCTGATTTAACCACTTAGACCTTCTCGAGCATTCAGGAGAACTGGTGCTCCAACCACCCTGAAAGCTATGCAATGTACAAATAGCATGCAGAGGACATCAGTTCCGAGGCACAATGGAGTCAGTGTGTCCCAGTTACCACAGATAAATCCAGATGTCTCACTGGCAGTTTCTTCATTAGGCTCTGTTTGTGCCACATCACCTGGCAGTTGCCAGCTCTATTTGAATGTCGCTGTGTGCGCATGCGTGGAGTTATCCAACACAAAAATCAGTAAAAAGTTTGTTCTTTTAGCTGGTAGTAGTAAGACAGAAGGGATGGAAAAAGTTTCAAAACAACAAATAAAATTTATGTATTTAGTCTTTCAGACAGCTTTCTGAACTCTCTCTGCTCTGTGCAGAATAGTGAACCATAGCCTTCTGTAACTGACTTGTTTTTCTTCTCCCATTTCTCTATTCTAGTTGTCCTTGTGATGGTTTTTGCTATCTGCTGGGCTCCATTCCATATAGATCGACTTTTCTTCAGCTTTGTTGTGGAATGGACTGAGCCTCTGGCTAATATATTCAACTTAATTCATGTGGTGTCAGGTAAAAGTTTCTTCTTCCACTTGCACAGGGTTTGTGAGTGATTTACTTGAAATGTGCGGTTATTTAGTTTGTAGGTGGCATGAGATATGCATGGAAAAACTTCCAGGGGTTTGGTGGATAGTGATGAGAATGTGCCTGAAATAAAACCTGTATGCAATTAGCTGCAGCTTTCAAGATCTGGGCATGTTGTCCAATACAGTTTTCTGAATATTCACAAAGAAGGGTAAAAAAAAAAAAAAAAAAAAAAAAAAAAAAAAAAAAAGATATTGTGCATCATTACCAGCTGCTTTTCCTTCTTGGGAATGTTCAGAAATGAAGTCTGCTCTCATTCAGCTGCTTTTATTGGATACAAAGCAGCAGGTACCATCTTCTAGAGTGTCTCTGAGGGAAATGGGAAACCTTACCAAATAGCAAGACAAAAGACTTACATACTGCTCAGAACTGGGTGATATAACCAAACGTTCATGGCCCGGCCAACCATAAAACGAAGGTTTTTTTCACAGAGGAATCTTATTTTCAGTCTGCCATGGGAAAACACTGAATGTGGCCATTAGGCAGTTCAGACAAATCCAATCTTGTGTAATTGTCCTGGTGTTTTGTAAGAAATTAGCTCCCCTTGGCTGGAAGTTATCCTCTGACAGCTTTGATGGGGGCACCAGCTGTGCAAATGCTGCTGTGGGGATAAGGGTTGTGCTGGAGCTCAGGAGAGAGCTGGTTCCTGAACAGCTGGATATGGTGAGCTCCAGTGAATACTCGCTCCCAGTTTTCTTTCCCTGTGTGCTTCTGTGCCTGACCTCGCCTTGGCAAGACATCCCTCTGCGCCTGCCTGGATGGTGGCAGGTAGAGATGTGCTGTCACTGCCTCCACTCTTGCACCCAAGCTTGGTGGAGCAGTACAGGCCACAAAGCGATTTTCCTCTTCTAAGATCGTTCCACACAAAAATGAGGTCTCTCTCTCCATTCCCTCACCCTCGTTCTCCTAGGTGTTTTCTTCTATCTGAGCTCTGCTGTGAACCCCATCATTTACAATTTGTTGTCCCAGCGCTTCAGGATGGCTTTCCTGAGTGTGATCTCTCCTTGCTGCAAGCACTGGGCCCCTAACCATCCTACCAGCAGGATTCCTGCCCAGCAGAGCATGTTTGTGGTTGAAGACCACAATCTCGCGGACTCTGCTGAAGACACAAGTCTCCCTGGTACCCACAGGACATCTTTCAGCAGTTCTCAGCTCTCCACTGGTCTGTGACTTTCCATGTTGTCATCCAGGTGAGAGGGAAGTTAAAGAAAATTACTTTAAGAAACAAAAAGAGAAGAAACCCTCCTAAAAGGGTAATTTCAGCAAGAAGAGCTCACAGACCTGTCTTGGCGAATGAATAAATGAATGAGGGGACTGTAATTAGCAGGTGGTTGAGAAGCATTGTATTACTCTCAAGATAATAAGAGGGCTGGAAATTTCAGCTTGCTGGCTGGTAGCTATGCCACAAAGAGCCTCTTTACAAAAATGAGACACACTCACAGTGCTACCAGCACAGGAGGGAGACACAGCTTATCCAAGTCTTACCAAATGGCTTTTTGTGCACCAGCCTAAACATCAGTTTACTTAGTTTGTAATAGGGCAACGTGCTGCATAAACCTTGTCTGCCCACTTCAAGCTTTAAGCAAGTCAGTCGTCTCTCCCTTATGACATGAGCATGAACAAGAGCAGCTCTGAGCTGGGCTCGTAAGCATCACACACCAGCAACAGGTATTTTGGGGCCAGAAGGTCCAGGCAGCCAATAATTACGAAAAGCAAATTTTTGGTTTCTGAGCTAGGTGAAGATTTGGGTGGAAGGTGGTGATTAATGCCTTGAATCACTTTGTCAAAAAACCTACCCTTTAGTGGGTTATTTTTAACAAGTCTCAGTGTTGCTACCATATCTCCTCATGCTATACCTGGCAAGATCCACACAGTCCTGAAATGGTATTTGCGTGCCACAAATCCATCTACTTTACCTGGGAGATAGCCATTGCTGGGAGCTGAGGATGGTTCTGGTGCAACTACTTTACCCAAAATGTAGCTAGTAGGGGGTGTCTGCCCAAGGAATGTGAGATGCCTGCAGGCTTATTCTGTGCATCAGACAGCTTCATTTTTGCCCATCTGTCTGAACTGAGCCTGAGCAGATACAACTGGACTGTGGTAGGGCCCTGCTATGCCCCATGTCCTGCAGTTTGCAACAGCTTCTTCTCATTGCTTGAACTTCAGTTACTTATGTGTTGTCTCTGACAGTGAAGCCCTGTGGTCATACTTCAGCAGACTTCACACCTGCCCATACCAGGTGGATTGCAGAAGTCAGAGATCTACATGGAGTTAGCAACCACTAGCAAACAGGCTGGAAACCATTCACAGTGGAACTGGGACAAACCTGCAGGATCAGAGTTGATGTAAAGGCAATCAAAAAGAGAGTTTTTCAGTGATTTTTGCATCTACCAAATTCAGTTTTTGCCACAAAGCACAACACAAGGTCTGGGAAATCATCTTGCGTCCCAGTCGTGCAAACAGATCCTGAAGGCAACACACTTGGATCCAAGTTGACGAATTCCTGAGCTCCAAGGAATAACTGCAAGGTCAGGACTCTAGAGTTTTGTAAAGGGAGGAGAGGGGGAATCCATTACACAACACAGAATTTTATAAACCTCTGTGTCTGAAGTTTCAAAGCCTGCTTGTGTTTCAGAGAAATGCCTCCCTTGTGCGTAATGATGCAGGACTAGGTTTGGCCACCATGCTTGCGTTCAGGCTTGGCACACACTGCCACAGAAAATCATCTGATATGTCACCAAGGGGCTGGGACTTACTTACACAGTCAGAGCACACAGAGTTATCATAACAAATAAGAACATTAGTTCCAGAAAGATGATACACTGTGTGCACAAAAGCTTATTCCACTCTGGTCACTGGGGATCCAGCTGACATTTTCCAGCATAGGAGGAATGAGTTATACTTCTGCTACAGTGGGCTCTTACCTTGCTTGCCCCCAAAATCTTCTGTTTTGCCTCTTGCTGTGGAACTCCTAGGCGAGGTGAGACCTGGGAGACTCACGGCAGCTGGCGAGTTGTACTTTTCTGCACCATAAGGGGAATTTTAGCCCATCTTTTCTGTCAGAACCATTTTACCAGCTGCAATCTTGAGAAACAAGCCATGGAGAAAGATGCACACAAGGCCCTGAAGAGCAAGGCAATTCCTGCTCCCTGCAGACGCAGCTGAAATACTTTGCCACCCCCAAGTGGACACTTGAGTTTTATCTGTGACATTTATATTTCTAATCAATTTTGTATTATCATTTTTCCCTCCACCAGACATTAAAGCGTGTTTTCCCTCTGGGTTTGCTGTGCTGGTCGTGCCTTGCTGCCTGTGAGCTGCCCCAGTCCCTGCTCTCCTGCCCCATGCAGGGCACTGAGCTCTGTGCTCCCAGTAACGGGCTGGGGACCGCCTGGGCAAAAGCTGTGTGGGATTTCCTCCCTCATCCTGTGCCTCACTTGTGCAGCTCCCTAACGGAGCTCAGGAGTTTATCCTCCTTATCCCAGCTGTGTGTTACTGAAAGAGTGTCTTCTTCTCTGCTGTCCTAGACACACAGCCCAAGCAGTGAGGAGACAGGATAGTTTGACATACTCACACATCCACCATATGAGGGAGACATTCCTCTGCATGTTTTTGGGGCTCTTGGAATGCATCTTACGCGTTTAGAACCAGCCAGCATCTTGTGTTGATGCACAGAGGGACATCCATGAGTGACAAAATGGCTTCTAGGGAAGACAAAGAGTTTTGTGAGAAAAGTGAAGGGTGGGGGAAAGTGCATGGATGGGGCCTTTAGAAGAGAAATAGTGAGAAGCAAATGACCAGGAACTCACCTCCAGTTCTGAACTAACTTTTTTTTTTCTTTTCTTAAAAGCTCTTCTTATCACATGTGATTTGGCATCAGCCAAAAGAACTGACACTCATAACAAAATTTTTCTGAGCTTTTTTGGCCAAGCATCAAAAGCAATGCTGAAAACATTTAGTCTTGCACCAAGTCAACCCGTCTGTGAAAGCGTTATTGGGGAAGACATGTAAAACTTCTTCTAAATTCTGCTAAAGATCGAACAAATGCAGTGAAAAAAATGTGGGCTGGCTTGAGATTGAGTGCTCTGAGTTATATTTCCTGTGACAGAACAGCTCAGCACCCCCTCATTCCTGAGGGGGCATCTATAGAAAGGTATCAAGGCACTTGGCCCCTAAAAAGTAGTCTATGTCCACTGGAGGCTTTTCTTCCCAAAAGGTCGGTGTTTGAGTTATTTATTACTCTGCTCTGATATTTGCCTGGCTGAATTTTTGGAAGCTGGGACCAAAAATGAGAATACTGGGAAGATAAATAGAGATGTCATGAAAGCAAATGATATTCTTTTTTTTATGTACATTTAGCAGCTTTCATAGCCAAGTGCTGAAAAATCTTGGCAACTTCTGCTGCAAGAAAATGGAGAACAACTCACTTTCTATCAAAGTGGTCTAGTGTGATAAAAATATATTTATTTCAAATCAAGCGTGACTTCCTAGACAGAACTATCTATTGATTTATTTCTCTGCTGCTGTTTCCCTCTGGGAAACAGGCAAGTGTGTGAGCAGAAAGTGTGGAGAGCAGGAGCAATGCTCCAGCACCGTGAATGAAACATGGAGTTTGAAATGGGTTGCAAGGAAGCACTTAAGAGAGAACTGCTTGCATTGCCCATAAGCGTTACTCAGATCTACTGCCAGGTTCAGCACTGGAAAAAAACATCATGACAGGGAGTGGACAATTCTGTGAAATTTATATGACGAGGTTCTGGACACTACT
This sequence comes from Baryphthengus martii, assembly GCA_013396935.1. NCBI lineage: Eukaryota > Metazoa > Chordata > Aves > Coraciiformes > Momotidae > Baryphthengus > Baryphthengus martii. The sequence goes on along the minus strand of VWZK01017429.1, from coordinate 922,208 downwards.
GTGTTTTGAAGTGTTTAAACCATTGCTTACCGGTAAAACAAAACATACATTTCGCTGCAGAGCAGATTGTATGTATCCGTGTGTACCATTAAAATAAATACACTGGCTTCTCTCTTCTTAAGTCTGGTCCATCCTCCAGCAACCCTTGTGTTTCTCGTATCTCCCTCTGATGTCACGTTAGTAGCAGAAGGTGGAGATAGATACCCTGGATGTTCAACTAGCAGCTAGCGGTGTGTGGATGAAAATACAGCACAAATTCCCATGTGGTTTATTGAACCCATGGGTGCTGCATGACTGTTTCTTCAAGGCAGGAGGTTAAAAACTGCAGCATGCTCATCAGATCCAGGAGAGGTCCCAAACCAAAAAATGCTGCTTCCCAGGCTGCATAACAGCCAGGTCTGCTCTCCATCTGTTTCTTTACAATCATTTGCCTCATTTTCTCTGCTATACATTATGACACTTACTGGGCTTTTCCCCACTGAGGTTTCTTGTTCCACAGACTATCAACTCTATAGCAAATTGCTCAGCTGTATCATTTCCATATCAAATGGATATTAAAGGAAGAAAAAAATACAGTAATGAAACCAGAATAATGATCTGGACTTTTTGTTTCTATAATGAGCTGAGGAAGAATAAGGGGAAAGGACAAGAAATCAAACAAACAGGAACTCTTGCAAGGATTAAAAATTCTTTTCAGAATTGCGCATGATTCAGAACTAGTTTCCCTGACGTGAAAAAGAGATTTTGCCATATGTAAAATAAGCATGGACCCTAATGTAAAAACTTCAGCTAGAGTCAAGGATTGCTGCTTTTCTTCCACATTTCTTTCCATTTCACATTTTGGATAATCAACAGTTTCCTTTGGTCGTACCCCAGACTAAGCTAATTTGCCACCAGAAGTGCAAGACTTTCCGTTACTGTTTAGACTTCGGAAACTCTGAAAAGTTGCAACTATTGTTTTTAAGGCAAATTATTTTAAATTCAATTAATTTTTAAAGAATGATTAATTTTAGGAGTATGGGAGCAGTTGAAATAATTTGCTTCCCACTAGGATAGATAATTCATGAATGCAATACTGAAATCTTAGTTGTAAAAGCCCAAATAATTTTTTTTCTTAATGCATCCTCACTTATACTATGCTGTGAAACACAGCTAAAGTCCTTCCCAGAGGAACAGTGTTTTCTTTGCTTTTTTGGCTAGAAGTGGGTTTTCCAAAGGACCCTTAGACTCAAATGTCTGCAACATCTTATGCATATCTTCCACAACTGAAAAACAAATCTTAGCAGGTAGGTACAGGTCACCTTGAAATGCTGTATGCTCTTTGTTGCAAAGCAGGTATGATTGTCAGTCCCTTTCAATTTGTTTCATTCCTTTAGAACCCAAGAGACCTCCTTAGAAATGACTCACTAGGAAAACCATGCTCCAGATGGGCAAAACACATGGCTAACAATTAACCCACTGCAAAACACTGGGAGAACAACATCCTCAGGGGCTTACCTTCCATTTTGTTCGCTGATCTGGGGCTAGTGCCTCTGGGACACTTGGACCACGCTCTCAACAAGCTTGGGAAATTGAAGCAAGGCTCTACCACTTGTAGGATTTGCAGCATTTGTCAGCAAGCTTGTAGTTTTCCTTGCCCTACTTCTATAGAAGCTAGTGGGGGTAGGAAAGGTATCTGTCCTGCCACAGAAGGTGCTAAACAGATGCCTTAAATGTAATGGAAGGACTCCAAAGGGAAGTCTTTCCGTGCTGCTGTTGACTGCAGTGCAGGTGGGTTGGGCAGCACGGAGCAACTGCAGCAAAAAACTACAAGCATCACAGCTTTGGGAAAGAGATGAACTCCCCAGCCTTTCTGTGAGGGAGGAAATAAGACACTACCACAGCAACTTGGAGGTATAAATATTGTTTATTTTACCACATACAGATTGGAGTTTCAATTAGTTGGGTTGGTGCTAGGGAAATAGTTGGGTTTTTTTAATGTGAATGAACTTGACTAATATCACAAACCTCAGCCTTTCCCAAACCCTGCACCATTTCCTCTCAGCTCAAGTTACTTGCTCCTGCAGAAAAATAGACCACAGACAGAGCAACACATAAAAATTCACATTACAGTAGCAATGACAGGACTCTCCACTGGGACTTAAGTGGAGAAACAAGGAACATTCCTCAGCTGTGTCAAATCTCCATTCTCTTAGCCTAAAGTAATGCAAATCAGCTTGTGTTCCTGCAGATGACAAAGATGAAGAGGCAGTTGACATCAATCCAGTTGCATCTGGTTTGCTCACGTATCTCAACCCCAAGACAAGATGCTGAGCTCTCCCTCTCTGCATATAACAAGAAATAGTCCGTAGACTGGGACTAACATGGCAACCTACCAACTCCCAGTAAGCCTACTACAGTACTCCAAGAGGCAGCAGTGTCTGCCATACCTGATCCAGCCTTAGCACACTCCAATTTTATAAGCGTTAGCCTCCATCTAGTTGCTTCAGGTCTCATTTCTTCCCCTACCTCTCCTCCCATGAGGAACAGGTATATTGAAAAATCATCTCTCACCCGTCTACCCCTGTCTTTTTGACGCTAAGAAATTCCATGGAGGATTGAGTCTTTTCCTGGCAACTTTATTTGCCAGCTGTAGGGTTTTCACACCGTATTTGTATTCCAGTCGCGATTTCAATTACCTGGCTAACCTTTTCAATTTTCACAGAGAGTGAGAATCAGAAAACAGCAGGTCCTTTATTACAGCTCACACTGGCAGGGAATGTTTCACCCCCCTTTCCTCCCCTATGTTTGCAAGAAAGCTCTGTCAAATTCAAACAAACTCATTGATCATAACTTGTCTATTTACTTATGCTTTGTTGACTGTTAAGTATTCTGGTCCTTTCTGTAGATCTCTTTTCTACCCTCCTTTTGGCTTGAATGTGCTATTTTTAAAATAATTTCTAAACGCTGTGGAGAAACAGTCTTATGTCTTCACCTTGGTGCTTGACTTCAGTGAGAACTCTCACTAGGGACAAATATTGGAGAAGGTAAAAGCTCTGTGCTTCAAGAGGGGCTATTTGCTGATCTTTGGTAAGCAAGAAATAGAAGTTGCCAATCCCAGAGCACTTCCCAGTGGAGGCTCAGAGCGTTGGAGGGGTTCCCTCAGACTGGAAGGCAAGTTAGGCACAGGACATCACCCTGCACATCCCAAAGCCACTGATCTGCTCCTAAGCTGTATTGGCCACAGCTGTCACCTGCAAAATAAATTATTTTCCTCTCCTTTTTTTTCTTTTTTTTAGTTCTCCAAGTCATAACCCTCCAATCTCCAAATTCTTTTGATACCTTGTTATAACAATCATTTCCATGTCTGTGCAATCTCTGCCTTATCACTCAGCCATCCTAAAATTAGTTTATTTGCTTGGGATGAGGAGTGGGGAGGATTTGGTGCAATAGTTCTGTTTCTTAGCAACTCCTTCCCCTCTTTCATACTCTTCTTTTGTTATTTCCAGCTCAGTATCTTTGTCCATCTTCAACTCCAAATTAACTTAATTACAGACAGATCTCATATCTCTCTAAACTAGTAGGGGCACTTGTAAAACATCCCTCCAGTCAATACTAAATGAAGACCTTGGCTCTGGGAAAGACAGCTCAGCTTGGCTCTGTCTGTCCTGCTCCCTCCAGAGATCTCTCCCAGTTGCTCATAGCTTCTGCTATTCCTTTGAGTTGCTTTTAAGTGAGGCATTTCATCCAGCCATTTTGCAGCCTACCCAAGTTCATGACAATCACTGAGCTCCACTGTAGACATCTATATAGGTGTATAGGTTCAAACCCTATGCCTATTGAAATCTGCCCTGGGTGAAAATCTGAGATAAACCTGAATCATACTGAGTCTGAACATTGGATGCACTCAGTCCAGGATGACCACCTATTACTGGCACATTCGGTAGGCAAAAGATCTTTCTTGATTAATGCAGCTCTGGTTGCCCCAAAGTCATATACTGATGATAGCTTTCTCCTTGAAAATACCCTCGGAGGTAGAAATGAAATAACTGAACTAGATCTAGGGCAGCCTCTCATACCTCATCCTCTTGTTAGCTGGTTATAACAGGTATCCTAGGGAAATTGGGAGCAGGATCTATTTCTAGCGTTGATGGGTTTTTCACTTTCTAGTAAGTAAGGTCGCACTGCTGTGGCTTACCGTTCTCACAAGTTCTCCACTGGCAGAGAAAATATCTTCTTCCTTCTGCTGAAAGTCAAGTAACTATCACCCAGCCAGGACACCACTTCCTATGTCCATCAAGTTTTGTCACGGTGCCAGTGATTCCTCACTGGTAGAAGCAGGATGTTGCTCTGAGAAGAATGAGGAGCAATCTGTATTCACACAGCGAGAAAAGAGTTGTGAGATAGCAGCATCCAACAGACTTGTCTTGAGGGCACATGAAACACTATGAAGCCATCTAAAGACATAGTGGGGGAGGAATGAAACTCCCACTAGTGATATAAAAGGCAGGGAGAGCTTTATGGCAGTTATAAGAGGAATCAGAGAACTGTATTTCTACCATTAGAAGATGACATCTGTGGTCTCCGTGAAGGAAGGAAGGCCCCTGTGATTCTTTATGCAGATGATTCCTCCTCATTTAGATGAGAACCTTTGTTCAGCTCTTTGCTACCCTGGAAAGTGGAAGCACAGGTTAAATTGAGATGTGTGTACCTTCGTCCTACAAAGGTAGAGTTACAAATCATGTGTGTATACTTAACTAACTTGAACACTGGTAGCAGTGCAGCTAGAGGACAAGTCTTCCCGAAGCTCTTGTGACCGACCTGTGTAGTTAATGGGAATGACACAAACTACTGTGAGGAGCCTACACGATGTGAGCTGCAGCCAGGTCCTTGCTCTTAGACTTTCTGAAGAACAGAACCTCATTCAGATTGAAACTCTTCCTGCCCCAAAAGCTTCAGGCTCTTCTCTTTCTCTGTTGCCCCTTTCTCATCACTTTGCTGTGTGTGTCTCTGCTCTGTAGGAAGAGAGGTCATAAGTTGGATAATTCCTCCCTGCTTCACTATGGCATTTTCAGAATTATCCACCTCAGCGTAAACACGTTGCATTATTCAGCTCAGCAGGAGACGGTTCCTAAGGCCTATTTTTAGGCCCGCAAGGCCTGAAGATTCAAGGAGCAAATATCTGCCCTGAAATCTGGTGTCCTCTAACGATCATTTGTACAGATCTTCCCCAGATTTACAGGCCAACAACACTAGTCAGTGCCCACTGGAGGTCAGTCTTGTGCCGTGAAAACCCGTGTGTGGAGGGAGGCCCTGGGTGCTCTGATTTCCAGCAGCCTTAGACCCTAAGCCTGCGTCTGTGGTGCACCATACCCCAAGAGAGAACCTGTTTCAGCTCCCTTAGTGTTGATATATGAATTATAGATTTTTCATTCTTTCATTTCTTTTTACCTTGCTCAAAAGCATCCAGTGGTCTGTTGCTGGATAAGCTCAGCAAGGGAACGTGCGTGAGCTGCTCAATCAGCACGGTGCAGGAGCATAGAAAAGCAGGATCCTTCTCAGGTCTAAGCAAATGTGTGCAGTGGCACCATATAGCTGATGAGTCAAGGCTTGCCCTGTTCATCCAAGCTGACCTGAAAAATGCTCTTGTTTCACGACAATTCTTAGTCGTCTTGTTTGCTTCACAGGGGAGTGGCATCATAATTATATACAAATAGCATCCTGTGAATGAGAGACATTGATACACCACCAACACGAGTACAAGCCCAGATAAACCTAATTCAGTCATATTCCTTGCCAGTGCAAATAAGATTTTTCTACACTGAACCCCATTCAAAGAGTATTCTCCTCCTATTCCTTCTGTGAGACCATCCAAGAAGGGCTCAACAAATATTTATTGGGAAATAAAACCCTTCAGCCGAACATTTTGACAAAAGAGATTCCCTGCCCCGCCCTCCCCCTCTCAAAAAAAAAAATAAAAAAAAAAAATCTATGCTTTTATGCAAGATCCCACATGTTGCAGTGGAAACAGCTCTGGCTCTACCAAGACAAATCAGTTCTTGGTAACTCATAAGTCTATATGAAAATATGCATCAGTATGGCCTACATAGAAAATGGATATTGAAGTGCTCAGTTGTGATGTCCACAGGTTATTATTCCATATACCAGTCTGTGGCCCAGATATTCCTTATTTCGTCTTCATGGTGACTTAATTTTTCTTTTTATATCAAGGATAGCAGAGCTGTCCTCTGCCCTGTGTCCAGTCAGGCCACATCTAAAGTGCAGGACACAGATCAGCCACACACTTTCACTGAAGCTCAAGACCGAAATGACTGCTAGCACTGAACAATCCCTTTGTTGGCCCCTTCTATAAGAAGCCTTAGTGTATATTTCTCCTGGTTTGCTGTAATAGATAAAGAGCTATTTCTTTTCTGCTAAATTTCTAGCACAGCAATAGAAATATTGATCCCCACCACTGGCTTCTTTCCTGTGAATGATCACATTTACCCTTCGGTGTTAAACAAACTGCAATTATGCATTCTAAACCACCAGAGAATCTCAAAGGTCAAGGTACCTTCTGACCTCTTACCTCTTATATTCCTGTTAGTATTCCTGTCTGCATGTCCTTGTGCACCCCGCATCTTACCAGCAAGGGAAAGAAAATCTCCATCTTGATGTTCTCCTCTGCTCATACTCACCTCCCGCCTCAAGGAACAGCAAAATTCTTTCTAAATCCAGACGGTTCTCAAAAGAGGGACTGGAGCAGATAAGAAAAAAAGAAAAAAAAAAAAAAAAGAGAGGCAGGCTGGGACCACTGCAATAACTCAGTAATATTGGCTCACCGCAATTTGGAAACAAGCCCACAGTATGGCCATGGCACTGGGGTCATTACTTGGAAGACATGGCCCAAATCAGCCCAGGACCTTGGCAGCCCAGTGGTGACACAGACAGTCAGAAACAAAGCTATTAATGGGTAGGAACAGAGATAGAAGACTGTTGCTTTTGGCAGGATCCATTTTTATATCAAACATCCCTGCAGCAGCCCGTGGGTGTTGCCATTTTACTGCATGCTGGAAACTGTGTTAGGAGGGTTGCATGTACTGTCCTCAGCGTGATCCATACTGGCAAATTAAATACCAATGAACTTTGGCCAAGGAACATCCACATCTTTTGCTTTGCATATTCATCAGCTTTGCATGTAGAGGTGAAACAAGGTTAGCTAGGAAAGGAACCCAAACCTCTGGCATTTTGCCCTCAGGATCCACCAACAGAGCTTTGGTCTTTCTTCTCACAAGTCATATATTTTTGTTGAGCCAGGGATGTATTTAGCTGTCCATATTTAAAGAAAGATTGGAAGGAAAGGGAGAGTTTAGAAAGTATCTAGGTAAAAAACAGCTGTATGGAAGCAGGACAGCTGTTAGTCTCTGAGCAGGACCCAATTTCATATGTCTTGACTCATTTACTCCACTGATTTGCTCAGCACATTTCAGAGTCAAGATTTGTTCAGTCTTCCTAGGACTGTCTTTCTCCCTCTACCATAACCCAGCTTGTCCTTGCTCTCCAATGCTTCAGGCTGAGTCCTCTTCATGACCCAGTGATGAAGTTCTGCCCTGGGCATAACTGGAAAAAGTAGTTTCTTTGCTGAAACACTGAGGGGTGCTGATTTGTCACTCTTCAAGGATACTCTGAGGGAAACAGCGCTTTTTTAGAAATGCTAAAACAACAGGGTTTATGGATATCGAGGGGGTTTTGTTAGTTTCATTCTGGCAGAAGCAGCTTTTCAAGCCATTTATCAAGCTGCCTGCAGCTCCCATTTCAAGGCTGATGAAGCTATAATAAACAGCGAGCCAAAAAAAAAAATCCTTTGAAAGGTGTATTCAGAGCAGTTTAATAAATAAAAGAAGGTTGGGAAAAAAAAAGAAGAAAAATCATCAGTGCAAGTTTTGTCTCTCCTGTGTTGTTCATTTTATACCATAAATTTAAATAAATGAATGAAGAAGGTTGGTGAAATCACTCTTTCATTTTCAAATTCATTCTCTAAAAAGTCCTGCCTGTGAATTCATCTTTCTACAATGGCTCATGTCTTGCCAGCTACCCTCCAAATTGCCATTTTGAAATTTATAAGCATATCCATCAAGCTCTGCAGAACCTTCTGCGTTTGAAAAAGTACATGCATTTCTGATTGATGAAAACTTTGGAAACTCCAGTGCAATAGCCCTCAACACAGCTAAGCATCTGGATGCCAGTTAGCTCAGGTATCCCAAATATTACATTATTCCCTTCCCACTGCCCATACAGAGAAGATCGTGGAGTTTATCCCAAGCCTTTGTCTTCTACAGAGGAGATATTGCTCCTGGACATCTCCCTGGAGGTCTCAGTCCTGCATTAACTCTCAGTTGTTTCTCTGAGTACAAGGACAGCCTCTGCTCACAGTGGGATTGTGTTATGTGCCATGTTCTCCTCTCCATTTGGATTCATAGATATCTGGCAAGCTGGGAGACTTCTCCAGTCTCTTGCTGGATATTTTGTGCCGTTGATCTCTGGGGTATGGCAAGGAAGTTACTGCATTTCTTTCCAGTTTGTTTTGGTCATCAGGGCCCAGCAGACATACAGATTGGTGTCCAAGTGTGAGTCCAAACACACTTCTTAGAGAAGCTGTCATCATGTTTCATTAAACTGCAGGAACTATTCTTTGAGTCTGATTCTTTCTTCAGCCGATTTGGGTTATGGACTTCAGCAGATAGCATTAAGATTCTGTCAGCAATAGAGAGAACAAAGAGGGAAACAGAGACAGAAGATCGAAAGATTAGAAGTGGTAAAAGAATCAGAGAGAAGTGAGGGGAAAAGAGATAAGCCAGAGGAAGAGAGAAAGGAACTGAAAAGGAAGGGAGAAAGAAAAGGGAAAAACAATAAAGAAATGCAATGCAAATAAGGATGAAAGAAGAGATGATAAGGGGAGGGAGAAAGGAAAAGAAAAGGCCCAGACATATGTATAAAGAAAAATCCACACTCATTTTCACTAATGTTTCACCAAATGGAAACAGTGTCAACAATAATAGAACCTCTGAGCTCCAGAACAATAGGTGAAATAATTCAAACACCACTTTCAGATTAAAAAAAAACCATTGATGGGAGTTGGATTTCTTTCCCGGTTTTTATTTTCCTTCTATATATATAGAACATAACCTCATCCACTTACTCATATTCTGTAGTTCATCATCACAAAAATATAAATAAAAGAATGAAACCACCCTTCAGTGCAGATCAGAAAACAAATCAGCGCTTTCTCTTTATTGCAGCTGGGTCCTGTCTCTGCATTTATTTATTTTTAAATTTTCCCTCCCTCCTTGCACTCTAGAGACCATAACCCATAAAATGTCGGGTTATCAAGTTAACTGTGAATAATTCATGAGATAATTATAAAACATTTACACCAGAACATTATTATCTTGCGACTAAAAAGCTCCAAATACTTAATGTCCTCCAACATTGACGGTAAACCGCTTGTGACCGCAATGTTCTTTGTAGCCAAAATTCAATGGAATTAATTTTAACTACTAGGTTTGGGCCTACCATCACAGAATCATAGATAAACTACCCTCAGATAATACAGAAACACAAAATTTCACATATTGTGTGTGTGTGTATGTTTATGCAGAGATATGGGATACTGACACATGTCCACAGAGAAGATTCAATTTCAATCTTTCTCCCCCAAACAGACTCTGAGGCATAAGGGACATAAGGTTTTGTGCTCAAGGGATGGATTCATTGCATGCTGATGAGTTGTTATGATCCACACACACGCACAGCTTTAGGCACAGCGATCTATCTAGACTGAAGAGAGCGAGCTGTGCGTGTAGTGAAGAGCTGCTGTGACTCATGGAGACGGACTCTCTCTCACAAGTGCGGACACAAGGGGACACACACAGGCCTGCTGCACTCAGGGCCATACACTGAGAGATACTGGTAGGATACAAGTTTTCCCTCCTCATATCCTTCCACTGCAAAGGGTACATTTACTCCCTTCGTCCAAAAGAGGATCTTCTGACAGATTCTTTTCTCATTACTACAACCTAGATCTTACTTTGAAATGAAGATAATAATAAATTTCAGTTTTACAACGGTGTCATCAAGGTCAAGATTGGACCTTGTGTACGCATCCAAAATTAAGACTGTCATATTTGGCTATAAAGGCTCCTGCAAAAGCATTGCTGATAATGCAGAACCCTAGTACAACAAGCGTGACTGGACATTAGGACTTCTGCAGCCTGGATAACAGCTCCTCTGCCAATTTACATCAGGACGTGAGGCCAGAGGAGTGTCTGGGAAAATTCTCGAGGCCACACCTTTACTATATGCTGGTGATCCTTAGTTGCCACAATTCTCTTTGAGGTATTTAATAGACATATAAATACAAATGTCAAAAAGGTTCTTGCTTAGTTTACTAAAACCACCAGGCTGTTGTTAGAGACACACAGCTTTTTTAACAATTACTTCCCTCCCTCAAAAACACAGGAAAACAGAGCAACACTAGAACAAAACTTGACTAGACAATCATTTTTGTAAATGTGGGCTGTCACGCTCCCAGGAAAGAGTGAGCCAATATACCTTGGGCTAGCACAGTTAAAACCTAGCTACAATCCCCGAGGTAACCCAGGCTAGAAGAGCAACCCCTCTCCAGGCAAATGCAGGAAAGAAAAACTCCTTTTTGTTCCCCTTTTCCCCTCACTCCCTCTTTAAAGGCAGTTGGTCCACATAGAATATTATCTGTGCTTTCTTGGCAAGCACATTTGCACCCAGACCAATATGCTTACTGCTTTCCTACATGGAAGAGAAGGCCAAGGGCTCCTCTTCTTCCCAGAAGTTATTAAGAGACCACATTAGGCAATGCAAGAGCCAAGAGCAGCCATCCCTGCCCTACGAGGGCTGGAAGCACGCTGCACATCCTGAACCGGTGAACACGTCCCAGGAGATTTGGCACTAAGCTGATGACAAACAAAACTATCCGGAGCCTGAGGCATTACAGTTTGATTAACCACATGTACCTTTGTAGAGGGATTAGGAGGACTATCATTATGATGTTTGAATCCTAATTGAAAACCAGTCCCTCCCACACATACTATGCTGGTCTGGAGTCTGGGTTCTGGGAGGGGAAATGTGTGTGTCTATGAGCATCTGCTCTGGGGTGACAAGGGGGTTCACAGCTCCAAAGAACCATGTTTATCTCCCACCACACATCAGCCCAGCAAGTGTCGTGGTGTTGTACGAGACCGATGGACACAGTGGGGACTGGAGTTTCAGGTAGTCTTCCCTGGGTACCTAACTCAGCTACATCACAATGCAATCTACGGTCAAGAGAGTGGTAAACACCTTAGATTACGAGACTCTTACGCCATGTGCTGCCCATGGAGGAAAGCAGTTAATACCTAACTTTGAGCCTATCGGTGACTCCCTATATACTAAAAAGAGTCCCATTCCTGAGCATTAAATCTCAGTGCTGATGTTACAGTAGAGCACTGGCAATAGAAAAGCAACAAGATTGTGCCTATGAATGGTTATTACTACTACCTATACGATTCTGCAGCTGAAGAGCACAAATCACGGTGCTAGATGTTGTTCATGTTCCGCTCAAAGACACAGCTCTGGAATAGCCTCTTTCTCAAAGAAGTTACTATCTCAAAGAATGATTAATATCAGTAGTAAAGACAAATGGGAACCATGAGATGATGAGACAACCTTGACGGGTGCTAGAGTCTGAATGTACCAACAACGTAACTACTGTTAACCAGATAGTTACAGAGGCTAAAAAGATAACACCTTTCAGCAGATTGTTTATAACCACCTGGGCACATCACAGAACCATAGAATCAATCATAGAACGGCTCAGCCACAGATACTTGCAAAACAGAGCTGTAGCTTCACACATCAGGACAGCAGTAGTACAATTACGTTCTTTCCAAATGCCTCTTCCCAACATTGGAGATCATTTGAGCATGAAAGTTTAACAGTGAAAAGAGCTGAAGACTGCAGCATTTATGTCCCTCTGTAAGGACAAAGGAAGGATCAAGTCCAAGCTGTTTCTCCTCAAATCACGGATCAATTGAGCAACTCTGATGATGTCACTATCTCTGGTACTCGGACCTAATTCAAAATTACCTCAAATCTGAAAGATTGATTTTCACCATCAGCATTTAATGTCTGCTGTATCTTTCTTTTCCCAGCACAGCAAAAAAAAAAAAAAGAATGAATGGAAGAAAGAGAGAAAGAAAGGGAGAAGGAGATGGTTCAGATTCAACTGCAATTTAGCATTCATTTGCATTTTAAAATTAGTTAAGCTACGGACCGTTGCAAAGCAATGACAAAGAATATTTGTAATAATTAGTCTGCTGGGAGTATAGAAATGGCTATGCAGGCAGGTTGCACTGAAAGAGGGTGCAATACTCAAATGCTCAGACTGGGATCTGCACAGGCAGATTTACTCTCACTCATATGGGGCCAGATCCAGCTCACCAGACACAGACAGCTACAGTCCAGACAACATCATCTACACCAGATACTGACTACTGGCGGTGGAGAGAAAAGGATGTTTCTAGACTATAATTCATCTAAAGTAAAAATCTAAATCAGGACAGATGATTAGGTACCTGAAGTGAGGTGAGATCAATCTCACCACTGTTGTTTTCAGTAGTATAAGGTCAAATTCTGCAGTTTGTTTATATGTGTCAATAAATCCTCAGTGGGCTTCGCACATCTCACCTCCTCTCCCTTCCTTCTGCAGTTCCTACCACGATTCTCTAGTGCCTGTAATGAGACGTATCCCTCCCCTATCTTCCGTGGAAAGTTCTCATTGCTTCAGATCTCTATCCATAAGTGCTCAGGGAAGGAGGAAGTGGGGGGTGTCAGAGTGGGAATAAGGCCTCCAGTTTTGCCACAGGGACCTACCTACCTTCCCTCAGCTCATACAGGGGGATACAACAACACTTCACCGTACAGGGTAAGATGCTGTATATTCAGCCATCTGACTTGAACTCACTGATTTTGCAATGCATCTCATGTTTGATGTTTGAGATGGGTGAATATTATAATGTCTCCTTCCTTGGATGGCAGAACATGGCAGCACTAATGCTCAGCTTGCTCAGTAATGGGAAGAGACCACTTATGACTAAGCATTACTTCAGAAACATTGCATACTCGACCACCTTGAAACTAACTGTCCATCACCCATGTAAATGCTCTCTGTCTTGCATTTTGCATTTGCTGTCCTTTGCTTGCCTTGCTCCAAAAGCTGGCATCTGTTTCTCAGTGTGACTGCTCTTTTAGCTTAAGTTTTCCCTCTGGGTGAAATGAAGCACAAGGAACACTCAGTGAATTTCCTAAAGTCCAAATCCTTCATCTGATGCAAAACATCAGCCCTCAGTATGTTTGTGTTTATCCAGCTTCACCACTGCTTTGTCCAAAAAAAGTGAATCCATTCTCTTCCAAAGCAGCAACAGTCAGTCCCAGCAACCACCATCACAAATCAGTCAACACAATGTATCTGGTGTGGTGTTTTAATATTCTCAGAGGGGACAAAAAGTGAAATGGCATGGAGTGAGGAAGCTTTCTCTGAACCCTACCTCAGCTAAAATATTTCTGGTATTTCATTACAAAGACCATTTACATCTGTCCCTACTCATCAGACATAATGAAACCTGAAGCCAGAATCATCAAATACATAAACCCCAAACACTTTAAGCAAGATGTCACTAATTATATACCTATTAACCCCAATGATATCCACAATTCAAAGAACACGTGCACTAAACTCTTGTCTGAACCTATGTTACAGAAAATTGCAAGCACTACCCAGGGCAATTATAAAGGATTGACCAGCTTAGGGCTGTGCTATGGAATGGTTTTGATATCTCTCAAGCATAGTATAGGATTACAGAGCATCAACATTTCATGCACACTTAATCCATGTCATGTGGGTACATAAGAGCCAGATATTTTTTAAGCTTTACTTCTTGTCTCCTTCCAAAGAGGTCCCCATGACTTGAAAATCATTCTCCCCGCATCAAATGCATTATCTGTATGACCGTAAAATACAGACCTCATGGTTCTGGCAACAAAGTGAGTGCAACTGGATTTCCCTGAAGGAACACGAACCTTTATGATTTTATTGCCATGTCACTTTGATTTTTCACAGGTATTAATCACAAAGGTACATTTTGTTGCAGCATGGACCTAAGTGACTTGATCTAAGTTATCTCTTTTGAGAAGAAGGGCAAGAACATGAAAGCTAAAATAAATAAATGGCTCTAGTTATATTATGGATGCCAAGACCAAAACATGCACCTTAGTCACTCATGCAGCTTTTGAGAGTGGCATTTCTGGAGTATGTTTATCCCTTCAAAGTGGCCAATATATTGTGTCACCGGTTTGCGTTGTCACGTCAGTGGGGCTCAGCTGAGACAACTAGCACTGCCTTAGAAAGTTCAGGCTTCTTGCTCACTCACCTGTCATTTTGCCACCAATCACATATCCAAATTAAGATGCAAGTGTTGGCCCAAATCTGGGTTCTTTACCTGATGTGCAAAAACCAATCAATACACAGAGTCAAGATACTTGTTTTGTTCCGGTTCTGCACTGAAAAGGGTGCCAGGCAACAATTCGCAAAGCTGGCACAAACCTTCAGAGGAGTTGTAGGATTTTATACAGTTTACAACAAAGAAAAGGTGAGCAAGATTTGTTCATTGGACACCTTTGGTCATTTAAATAACATCTTTCTGTGCATGCTCTGACTAGTGGCTAGTTCATTATACAGAGGCAGTCTCATATTAGCATGTTAAGTCTCCGTCCAGGCAGGGGTGTGATTTTTACCATGCTAATTACTCTTAGTTTACTTTAGGTTACCCTCAGAAAAGCTTACTTCCCCCTTTCCCAACCGCCTCCTCAGCAGGTAATTCATCTATTTGAAATTTAGCCCATCCCTGTGCTATCTTACTGTGATGCTTTTCTTTGAGGACCACAACTTCCACATAATGATTCTTTACTTTGAGGACTACACAAGTAAGCACTTCCTAGGATCCTCTGTATTTTGCCTCAAGATACCCTTATTTCCTTCCTCTGGCAGAGCATAGTTGTAGGGTTTGTGCTATACAGCTGTGGTGTAGGCTCTGGAAAGGATTTTTACCTTCTAGTACACAGTGGCACATGGAGCAAACCTGTCAATGCCACTGAACTATGGATGGGAACCTTTTCAGCTAAGCTTAGGCAGATGATCTGCAAGATCTCTTTGTTACTGTTGTAGTCAGAGGAGAAAGAAATACCTCCCAGGGACTGTTTTTCCTAGCCTAAGATGGCTGTCCAAGAGAATTTTGAAAGTGTCATTCTCTTCCTACTAACTACAGAGCAAATCTATACACTTGCTTAGACTAGAAAGCAACTTTTAGACAGCTACATTTAGACTGGCTGGAGTACGCTCAAAACATCTCTGTACGTTTGCCTGTGCACATAGCAGTGGATCCATTCTCGTCGTTTATTCCTGAATCTTTTCACAAAAGCACCACCTTGGAAAGAACACTATTTTCAAAAAGAACCAAACTGATCCAGATCTAGGCTCAGGAGCTATCAGAAAACATCCGCAGCCTTATGGGCGTACAATTGTGACAGTGTCTTCCCTGTGAGACAATAGATTGTGTAGAGACAACAGGAAAAAGAGGTAGAAAGGAGACAGAGGAGCTACACTGTTTACCAGTTCCTTGGTGAGGACAGATCTGTATTATAGCCTCCCTTTCTGAAAGACTGGATTTTAAGAGGTTTGGTTTTTCCTTAAATATCCTTAACCACCCAAAGGCTGCCAGCATAGTTACATGCAATATTTCTTTATCAGACATCTCCTTTTGTTCCTAGCGTGGTGCTGCAGCCTGAACGTCGCATTGCAAAAGGTGCAGAAGGGGCCAACACCCCTGTGTCCTCTGACATATCTTTAGATCTTTACCCACTGAGGCATAGTTGTCTATGGTTGTATCTGCTGGATATTTCTATACGTGAAACCAGTACCGCAGGTAACTCACTGTCCCAAGAAGTGCTTTCCCACAAAAATAAGATCCTGTAAAACCTATACCTTTAAACAACCCCCTCTCTGAAATAGTCCATGTCTCTTTATTTTACAAAATAAAGGCTTGAGCATTCATTCTCTTGAGCCTAAGGTTTTCCGCTGTGTTATCTGTGATTGTCTTGGAAACCCAGCTCACCCTGAGGCCAGCTATTAACATCTTTCAGCATAACAACAGCTTTTATTGTCCCACTATTTCACATGCATCCCGTCAAGACCCGTAGATGAATGTGTTACCAGGGGGTAAGTTTGAGTATAAATTTTTACAAGGCCTCTACTCCATCATAATTGTCCATATTCATATTTTCATTCTTCATGCTCAACCAGATGTGCTTGGAAGTGATTAGTCCTCAGGAAAGAAAAAAAAAAAAAAAAGGGGATGGTGGGGGTGGTGTGTGGTTGCTTTGCATCTGCTCTGTAGAAACAAAGAAAAGGGTGTCCTGGGGCTTCTTGTGGAGAAGCTGACATCCTGGGAGGTCACTTGCTACCTTCCCTGTTATTTTCTTCTGTGGCACCTATTGTGTCTATTCTACATCAGTAAAAAACATCTAATGAAAGTATGAAGCTGGCTATTTAGTTTGAAAGACAATTTTCATCCAAATATTTCCATTCAAAGGAAACATACTATCAGGGAGAAAATATCAAATGGGGGTTTCTATGCTAACATTCTTGAAACTCTGCATATATGAGCAATCATCCATAAAGGACATACAGCTTATATCACCAGAAGACTCTTCTCCATGCCCAGCTATAATTTTTCTCCAGAGGCACAACCCAAGAACATTTGACTATCTGCATTTTCTCATGTGCCTCAAAGCTTTCATTAGTGTGATTATGATGGCCAGTGGGTATGATTTGCTTGCATTCCCACCTGACAGCCAGGCCAGTAACATCTCATGGTTTATACATACTCTCTGATCCTTTTCATATTTAGTGGATTGACTAAGAACTCCTTAATGGCTCCAATGACTGTTGTGTTTTCAATGAAGCAGCAAATAACAGAAAACACTAAATACTCATTATAACTAGTAAAGGGCAATACAATTATAGGCAGAGAAATATTAGAGAATTTCTCACCCAGATGAGGGAAATATTCCATGAAGGGCATTCATCTCTGTAAATAAGTTCAATGTACCCTTCTAACCTGCTCTACTATTTCATCTACATTGAGAACAAAGCTAAAAAAAGTTTGCTAAGTCCAGTTTATACATAGCACACTTAAATTAGTGTTTACCCGACTTCAATCACCTTCAGCTCACACCAGTAACATTGGTGATTTTTTCTTTCTGATTACTTAGCCATTCCACCAATGCTAGAATTGTGCCCTAATAGTTTGTGAATGCCATGTGATGATCTAATAATTGCAGTGCTTGTTGGATTCCTATGCTGAAAACTTGAAATATGGGCAGAGAAGCAACAAGGAGAATCAGGCATCCTGAGGAAAAGGCTTGCTCAGTGTATGCCACTTAATGCAAACAGCTCCAGGATGCTAAGAGCCACACCCAGGAAATAAAAAAAGCTGGGCATGAGAATACCAAAACCATCTCCCTGGGGTCTTACATCACCACTGCAGAAATGTGACTGGGACTGGATTTTGTTTCTCTTCTAATTTCAATCTCTTTATGGCTAGAGATGAAGACTATAGCTTCGAGGGGTAGAAAAATATAGTATTTCAAGACTGTGACATTGTTACTCTAATTTGCATAAAAGGAGAAGGAGCAGATTCCAGGATGATACAAAACCCTTAGGCTGGATTCCCTTTCTGGCTTATATTGACATAAATAACATGAAAGAGTGAAAAAATCCACATTTACAAGAGAATTAAAATGCACTATCAGTTTGCACCGCTAAATTGATGCAAGACTCTAGAGGCATAGTCATAAAATTGTTTCCTCCTGAATTTCTTCTTTTACACTCGTTAACCGTCTTGTTCAAATTCTTTTACTTGTTCAGGTTTCACCAATGAAAAATGACTCAGCTAAAGGTTTTAGAATTTCACTGCACTGTAGATCTAGGTTTCACTCTAGATCTAATGTGTCTTGTTCAGAATGGTGCTAGAATTGTTGCTGTTCAAGGACAGATTGGACAAGCAGCCGCAAGAGGAACCCAGTGTGGCTTACTGAGAATCACATCAACATTGGGAAATTCTGAGCTAAATACACTCACAGAGTAGAAAATATTGTGGAGGAAGATTAAACCTGCTTGCCTTGTTCTTATTCTTCACCAGGTATCTACTTATGGCTCCTGCTGAAGAACCATTACTGATGCTGTCAAAGCTACTCTGAAGGCTCAAAAATACCCATTTTTCAACAGCTAACAATTTACAGACTCAGTTGAACCATGAATATCATCTACACGTGGCAAGTCTGATGAGAAGACAGAAGGTGGTGAAGATTATTTACCAGAAAGGAAATCTCTGCTGTCCTGCTAATGCCCTCAGCAGTAAGCAGAGATAAAACACTAAAAATTACAGACCTGCCCCCTGGCAGAACAGTTCTCAAAGTTTTCCCACAAACTGGGCATGTTTCACAAGATGGACAGAACAAATGCCAGCATGTCAAGCTCAGAGATTTTACGGCAGAATGAGGATGTGTTCCTACAGGAGTAAATCACCTAATTGACCCATAATCTATCAGAGTAATAATAGAGAATAAAATTCCCAGTACAATTGGTTTATAAATCATTCCTGTGCTACTAGAACCTCGCAATTTATTTAGAGCATTTGAGTGTTTATTCTGAGGAAATCCAGTGGCTTAACTATATTTAAACTCTTTGGCTGGTGCTTGGAGGGGAACGATGGCAACTGCACACAGTGATTTATTTCTCCACTTTACTTGGATTGTAAAGGTGTGAAGACAGAGTTTTGAAAAAATAGTCTTTCCAGTGGCCAGCAGGCACTGTGTAAGTGCTGTCCCTGCTGGCCTCAAATTTCTGCCGTGCTGGATTTCCACTGAGAACAGTGATGGCCAGTCACCTTCATCCTCTCCCCGATGCCTGTCATAATGTGCTAGCTTTTAACTGCTCTTTGAAGACCATTTTGTCAACAAAAGTTTACCATAGAGTCAGTGCCCCACCCAGGGAGTCTATACAAAACCAAATTCACTCACACATCTATATACTGTTTCTCAAGTCATGTACTGTCCCTGTCTCTTATATTCATGAATCCTCTAAATGATACGAACATTAACGCGTGTTCAGCTGCACAGTGGACACAGGGCAACATCAGGGTGAGGGGGGATGGTTATTCCCTAATGTCCTGCTTTGTGAAACACAATCTTCTCTACTCAGCAAAAGGAGCAGAAAAGCTTCCTCGGTGCAGCTTCTGGAGAAACATCTCAAAATTAGCAGCCTTCACAGGACAATAGAGTAGGATAAAGGCCAGACCCGAACTGGGGGGTGAGGTCGATAATCACGTGTCAAAGTATTTTATGGCAGTTTTGTGTAAGTAGAGGCTTAGCAGATAGAAAAAAACAAATGATACTCTCATCTTCCATGGAGGAAATAGGGGTGAACCACCTGCCAACTCTTTCCCACAAGCAAGTGGCCAGGACAGAGAGCATGGCTGGCAATTTCCCTTTCCTGACACTTATTTCCACATTCATTCCTCCAGGAAGCAATAGCAGGGCCATCACTGGATTTCTGCAGCTGTTCATATCTCGCTCTGTGCCAGAACAGTGACCTCAGTGGCAGCAGACGGAAAGCAATGCAGTAATACCCTCCCTGTGCCATGACTAGCTTTTCATTAGCAGAATTGCACAAAGAGCGGAGCTGAGATTCAGGAAGCGCCATGTGCATATCCAAAGCAGACAGAGGGACCTAGTTACTTTAATCCTAATTAGAGATGCTCCTAATATACAATGAGGCACTGAAGTCTGTTAAAAGGGAAAAAGAGGGAAAGATAAAATTTTGCAGCACACTGTTTTGCTAAGTTATCACAGGAAATCTGGAAACACTGGGCTTTGGTTGCAAATTTAGTCATGGAAACATCAGCACGTATCATTTATCTCTTCTGGAGCATAAGCTATAAACAGAGTAATGCCTAGATGGGTTGCACTGGATTCTCTTGTTTCATGATACTTATCCCTGAACCTCCACTTCCAGTCCACCAAAGAATTTCAGCTAGCTTCTTGCTCAATGGAAAGAGATAGGGGCAACTCAGCACAGCAACCACCATGCACTGCTATTGCCTTCTCCTATTGCTGTAGCACATGGAGCTGGTTTTAACCTCAATATCTTCTGTTTGGTTCATCTCCTGAACTCTTAGGAGACCATCAGCTGGCTCCTGTAACGTGAAGACTACTTACATGAGAATGAGATATTGTTCTTATGTAGCCTGTTAGTTACACATGGGTAAGCAAAGGCAGGAGGGGCCTGGGAAAGATACTTAAAGAAGTAACTTAAGCTGAAATCCTACAGTATATCCTAATGTTGTCAGTAAGGCACTTCCTGAGCATCAATTTTATATGATCTGGAGAAAGGATTTAGATTTTCAAACACTGGTGTAAAATTAATGTCCCCAGCCTAAGATTTGATCCGAACTAAGATTATGAAGAACTGGTGGGTATCAGGAATCTATATGATCTAATTAATCAGAACTGATTAATTATTGTTGCCCAGTTTGGACAGCCCTGTCTAGAACGCTATTTTTGAAGCACGTAATCTTGATGGTGTATCTCTTCTGATTAGCCCTTCAAAAGAATATTCACATAAATTGGAGTTGCAGCATCTCTGCTGAAGTATTCTTATGACATAATGGGTCGTTATAAATATATAATTTGCCCAAGTGATACAAATCCTGCTACTTAGGGTAGGTCAGAGTGACAAGTTATTGTACCCACACTAACATAGTTTTTTCTCTCTTAGGTCAGAGAGATCCTGTTTAAATGCAAAAGCACTGTGTAATTGCCATTTTCAAAACAATGACACAACACGGTTTGCTGATAAAGCAGAATTTTGTCAGAGTAGGACATTGTTTAAAGGTTTACCCTGGGGGCACCAGCTGCTTTCTAAAGTACTGCTAAATGACAGAAGATACAGTTACACACAATACAAGGAAAGGCCAAGAATAAAACCTGGAAACATTTTGCTTGCAAATGGCAGCAGCACAAATACAAAAAATCTGTGAGTCCACAAATAGGATACTGATGACAGAGAGACATTCACCATCCTATATGCCACTTTGTCAAGAAGGGAAAGCCTCAGGAGGAGAGTATGAGACAGCAGTTATTTTATCCTTTATCAGTATATACAACAACCAAAGATGCTGATGTTCAGTACTTATCTGTTTATCCATTATTTCCTATGACTTTTTCATCCTAATATTGCAAACAGCAACTGCTTTTTGCAGTATTGTGAGTGATGTTTACTACTTAGATTAAATGAGAGCTACGGGCACAGAAGTAATACATGTAGAGATGATACTGTTTTAACAGACTGCCGGCCTTTGTCATAAGTAAGCTATCACACTTGGACCCAACAAAATCCATCAGGAGAACAGCAGCTTTGCCAGCAGCTGTTACAAAGGGAACAGAGAATAATTTTAAGTCAAGGCCAATAACTTCTATTGGGATTAGACAAATTCACAGATGGTAGAATCACCAGTGGCTATAAAAACAAGAGTCCACGTGCAACGACTCACAATACCTTTAACCAAAAAAGGAGGGTGGGCGGAAAGCAAGCCGCTTGGGGCTTGTTTCTTTGCTTGGCCTCCAAGATGTAGCTGTTGTGAAAAGGAGGTAGCAAAACAGGGAAGCAAGGCATGACAGCATATTGGCAACAAGCAATATGTTGGACCCTTTTTCTCTCATATCCCTCAAATCTGTGGTGCTGATGCAGTGAAAGTCATGCCATCGAAGATCTGAGGGCAAGGAGCCAGCAACTCAAAAGACAGAGGGAAAAAAAAACTTGTCTGTAGCAAAGGAGGGAGAAGACATGGCAAGGAAAAGGGAGCAGCAAAGACCTGAGTCAAAATAAACAGAGAACCACTTGCCTGAATGGACTTCTGATTCAATAACATTTGTGAGTTCTGATCATGTCAGCCAGGTCTCCAGGAGAGAGAATTCCTTGTACAACGTCAGCAACTAGTCCAGTCTCCAGTTGTGATTAATGCCTGGTAGAAAACTGAAAGAGTAAAAAAACATGAATGCAATCTGGCCAGTTATGCACTGAGGAGAACACGGCAAACAAACGAAGAGTTTCTGAACCTGCACGTGTCAACACAAACCCAAAAGACTGATAAACTTTTCTTCATGTGGGGCTGTGACATAGTGAGCACAGAGAATGGGAGTGATTCTTACAGCAGCTGTTTACAGGTCAGTACACAGCACAGTGGTCACCTCGAACATATACATGAAGGTAGTTGCACAGGGGTTCCAGAAGCTGGATTTGTTTTCTCATTTTTTACCTGCAGTGGAGCTTGTGGTGGCAGCCACGTGGGAAGAGCCAATTATATTTCTGCCAGTGGCTGCAGCATACCCTGTGAAATACTGGATCCTTTCAGTACCTCATCTCTAGGACCCAAAAGCCTGGTGAGAGAGTCTGAGACTGAACACGCTGAGGAAAACCTGTGTGCACCGAAACACAGGAGGAGACTACCGCTTTATGGACTTACCTCAATGGTTGGAAAAAACCTCAATCTGTTTTATTCTCTCACTTTGTTCACTTGAGCGCAATTCAACCCACTGGTCTGCGCAGGAGAAGCACAAAATATCAGAAGGACTGCTGCAGTGGAGCTGAGCATCAGCGCAAGCAGGAACATGGACTGATTCAAAATGCTACCTTTGAGACCTACTGTTACAAGGTACAGTTTTGAGTGAGAAACAAGAGGGATTTTAGAGCAGCATCTTCTTCCTGTTTCTGATGAAATGAAGTGCTGCTGCCCACTGAGACTCCCTCTATGTTCGGCTGTTCAAGTACAATTATTGCTCCACTCTCAGCAGTGGTTTTGTGCCAGTTTGATAAGGGCAGGAACGGCTTTGGCTGCAGTATCTGATCTTGCATTGCCATACAACCCACAGGAACTGATCCTTGGAGACTTCAACGGGCCACACAGCCTGGACCAGAACTATAAAAAGCCAGTGCATTCCTCATCACAGAGCAAAGGAAAAGCCTGAGGGGAAGAGATGCTGTCAGTTGCTTTCTGCAGCGATTCTTTTCGCACTTTCCAGTCACTCATTCCAAGGTCCATAAGTACCTGCAGAGTCAAAACACTGTCCTCAGGAGTTGGAGTAGTGACCTTGATAAGCGACAGCCAATACAAAATCCTTTCTTTGGAAGGAATGTGCCCCCAGTACAATCTTTTGCTCATTTAGTCTTTCTCCTTCGAGTAAAATCTACCAGAATTGACTACTTCCAATTCATTTTTTCCCCTCCTCCTCTTCATTTTATTTTGTGTGTTGTCCCAGCCTCCCCTCTCAGAGGCATCTCCCTGGGGAAATTCATGTCCCTTGTATTTTTTGCTCTGTGTGCATAATAGAACGTTATCTGCATAATTTATCTTTCACTACACGTTGTCTTCCTTCTGGCTAAGTGTTTTTCTAAAATATATATCCTCATTGTGTACACTGAGAAAAAGAGCCAACAAGCCTTTCCTATGTGAGACCTCTATAACATCCAAACCCAAACCACCAAGAATATGTTAGCTTGGTCTTTTAGGTCAAACGCTGATCTTCCTCCTGCTTCTCTGCATTTTTCAGTGTTCCACGCTTTCTTTAGATGTAATGAAACTCCCATAAGGCTGAACCCAGATAAAATTTGGAATTGAAATGCAACCCACAAAGCAAGGGAATTAAATGAGGTAAGACAAATAAAAAAACAAAACAACCAACCACCAACCCTGCCTTTAATGCCTTTTGTCATGCTTCTGAATGGCAGGGTATGAAACAACAGCAGATCTATGGGACTGGAAAGAGTGGGAGTGTTGGTCATGGACTACTTAGCATGACCATAACATCCAGACCACGTGTAACAGAGATGTTGCTTCTATGTAGCGTGCTCTCAAGAAACACAACTAAGAGCTAGTACATATTACAGCTCACAGTGTGCAGGGGAGCTGACAAAGCATTTGACCGTATCTTGAAGTTAAATGTGCTGAGGCTGTTGTGGTCCAGTCAACACAATCCTCAGTCAGCTTCTCTTACGTTTTCTTGAGCATGAGGACAGCATAGCACTTTGCTGATGCTGCTGGGGTTTTCAGGTGTTTATAGCAATGAGCAAGAAAATCTGAGAGAAAAACAACGAAATAGATTCTTTTCTATTGTAGCCTGAGGTTTCATAGCAAATCTGAATCACAGCATATTAGTGTGAAAACATGTTCTGAATGCTGGCGGAGTTAAAAATTTTTCTTCTTCATTCATTTTACCGTGTAACTACATTTACACAATTAAAAGTGAATTCAGCATTTCCACATTTCTTCCCATTTTCTCTTATGATGATTTCAAAAGTGCCCCAGTTTTTCTCCTTGGCACAACACTGTTATGGTCCCTGTTCTGTACAATCCCTCCCACTTGCACCAGTCCATCAGCAGGGCCTAAAGTTAGAAGCTACTAGTGCAACACCCTCCCATGTGAGGACTGAGTTGAAGCTTTAAATAACAGGCAAATCCAAGAACAAGGTTTGGAATCTCCTCTCAAATCCCTCACATTTCTACTTTCTACAGATATCTTTGGATGGGCTGAATTGACCTTGGAGATTCTAGATCCAGATCAAGGACCATTTATGGGACCAAATCAGGTTCCTAAGCACAGGTGTTTGGTATCACTTCAGATAGTCAAAGATCTCTCACCTGACTTCCGAAAGTGTTGTGTCTCCAGAAAGGCCAATGTTGATGTCTCTTGATACTCTTGGGAATCTGTAGTTGCACTTGGAAGTGCAGGCACCTGAATCTCTCCCTAGATTCGAACCTGTCTTTGTGATGGCTATGGTTGCGTTGAGTGACTCTTGGGCTATGGGGAGTTTTTTAAGAAGATCACACCAGCAGATTTGTGCCAAATCAAGAGAATCTGACTAGATGCAGGGCTGAAAATCCTCCAGATGCTTTGCTGTCCTGTCCACAGTGTCCCCATTTATGCATTTTATAGCATCGCCTTTCTGATTTCCTTAGATCAATCTACGTTGCTTAGGGAAGAACCTACATAAGGAGATGGGAAATTAGCTTCACTAGCTCACTATCAA
This sequence comes from Baryphthengus martii, assembly GCA_013396935.1. NCBI lineage: Eukaryota > Metazoa > Chordata > Aves > Coraciiformes > Momotidae > Baryphthengus > Baryphthengus martii. Next base: position 896,956 of record VWZK01017429.1, on the reverse strand, counting down.
TCCCTTGGTGCACTGTCACAAGACTAATGGCCTTATTTAAAGAGCATCATCGTCAGGTGGTCCTTTTTCAACAGGATTTCCACAGTGCAATGAGAGGCAGCCCTTGTATCTAAAACACAATGACAGTATGGGAGGAGAAACCTTGACCTCAACAGATAAAATTTTGTTTTTATCGCAGTCATGTAGAGCCAGGAGCATGTCACCTGGTGGAGTCAGCTGTAAAGCCCTGAAAATAGGAAAAGAATGTTGGTCTCCTCTCTTCTTTGATAGTAATGCAAAACTCGGCTGTGAAGTTCTATGTTTTAGCAGAAAATCCCAACCCAGACTCAAAGCTGTGGAAAACTGACCTGTTTTCTTTACAGGTTCTTTGATAATCTCTGAACCTTTGAGGTTCCTACCCAGGGAAGTGAACACAGAGAGCCAAGCATAGAGGAGAGCTTGCAAATGGCCACAAAGAAAAGGGGAAGAAGTGAGGCAGGTTTAACTCAAATCACACTAAAACTTTTTATCTCCTCTCAAGATCAGCTCTTCCTTATACACCTTTCTCTGAAGTTAGAGGCCACAAACAAGGACTTCCTTAGAGGGAAGAAGTTTCATCTCTGTCCTTGATCTGTCACATCCGTCATTCTCCCTTAATAACAAAAGTATCTCTCTCATGTGCTCATCAGAGCCAAGACGATGGTATGAAACATAATCCTCTGCCTCCAGGGCTACTATCAGGACTTAAACTTGGATTGATCTTTCTGAAAATTTCTATGCATGTGTCTATCACATTTATGTCAGCCTTGGAGCAGGATCCAACACAGGTGTCCTTCAGTGAAATTAAGTCACTGCCCTTTCTTCTTTCATTTTCTCTGTGTTTGGTCAAAAATGCATTATCAGTAATGGAAAGAAGTTGTCCCTATGCTGTTTAAGGGCAGGGATAAGTCTGCTAGCCTGGCTCTCCTTGAAAGCACACAAAAGGATCTCCAAAAGGAAGTTACAATAGGAAAAGGTAAGAAAAGCCATCAGCTGGCTCCCGTTTGCTCGACTGGAAACACATGTCCAATGTCAGCCATCTCGTCTCTCAGGGGCCAAAAATATCAAAAATCCACCTCCAAGCATTAATTTCAAAATTAGGGTCTATGAGACTAGGTAATCATAGTGCCATGCTGATTCCTTGGCAACAGCTATCAGCACCTACTCAAATGCCAATGCTAAAAGCAAAGAAAAAAAAGTAAGAATGATCACCTTCTCCGTACTAGCTGTCCTAGAGAATTAATGATTTGAAAAAGAAACCTGAGCTGTAATAAACCTTAATAGCATCATCTGAAAGGCATCAGATAAGTCTAAATTGACACAGGAAGAAAGTATTTTCCCATCAATTTCTGTCTTAGTTAAAATCATCTTCGTACAAGTATGTGGTGAGGACAGGAACATGTCATGAGTTGTAATTGAAGATAACTGATTTCCTCGGTCCGTATCAGTAAGATCTCAGTTTCACACAGTTTTGAGCACTGGACAAAAAAAAAGAAATGGAACAATTGCAGATATTCTAGAGGAGAAAAACGTAAACTGCCAAATATCGAAGATTATGATCTATAAGGGAACAATGCGGGAGCTACTGGTTTGGACAGAGGCAAGAATAACAATGGAGAGAGCATAAGAGCCATCAATTGTGTAAAGACTGTTGGAAAAAGAAAGGAAATAATCTCTTTGCCATGACCAGGATGACTAGCACAAGAAATAATGGGCTTAAGTGACAGCAAGAGATATGAAGGCTAGACATCAGGAAAAGCTCCCTAACGGTAAGGGGACTAGAGGACTGGAGCAGACTGCCTGCGGCGTGGTAGTCTCACTGTTGGAGGCTTTTAAAGAACAAATACCCGTCAGAAATTATATATATAGATAGCTGATCCTTGCTAAAGGGGGAGAAAACGGATAAAGAAACCTCTTAAAGCCTTTTCTCCTTTTTTTTTTTTTTTCTTTTCTCTGATCTTATAAAGCTTCTAAAGAGACCCCAGCCCACTCAAACTCCCAAGGACATGGTCAAAGGCAGCTATAGCAAAGCCTCCTACAGTGAAACTGCAGAGTCCTTACACACCTCTACACAAGCCAGAGGGCTGCCTAGAATAACCTGCAGTATGTTATACCAAGGCAGCAAGGGAACCTCTACCACCTCATTTTACGTGATGTTTAAACAACGTATTAGCTTCCGGTAGTAGAATTAGCTTCACTGATACCTCCAAAACTACCTGCAAGGTGAAGGTTAGGTCCTTGCTGAATCAAAATCTAGCTACAGCACTCAGTCCTGAGCCACTGAAAGATGCTCCTCTGCCAATGCAAAACTTTGCAGTATAGAAGTTTCTATATCCTGGAGTACCTTCATAATCTAACACAGGAAGGAACAGTCCTGCCATTATCAGATCAGGGCCCTCAATGAGAAAGGCAACACTCCCAAAGTCCAGTGCCTGTGCCCCTTTGATCACTGCAGTATAAATATATTATTGTTTGTCAGACTGTTCTTTCTCAGTCTCTTTCTTCACATCAGATAGGAGCTCTCTGGGGTCCTCTGAATGTAGTTACTTTCTGAGTGGGGAAAAGGTTTCCTTTCATTCAAGGGTGCTGTTGTCTGCAGCCTTAATTTAGTCACTTTTATCCGTATTATGAGGAATGTGGGCTCTGCTATGAGTTGTGCCAAGCACATCTTGAGAGTGAACTCCTTGCAACTTCATGCTGCCACCTACGAAGGAGAAACAAAATTTGCTTTATCTGCATGCCAGGAGATCCTTGTGGAATACTCTCCCAGGTCTCTTTGACTAGTCACTGTATATCCCCCTTGGTTTGCCAGCTTACACTGGCATAAGCATTTTTCTACTTTGCAATGGTGCATAGGACCTGAAAGCCAATCTGTGGTCACATCAGGGTTCCAGAAACATCTGATTGTATTCCTTTGCAAGGGAGATGTTTTCCCCATGTCTGCTGGGGGAATTCTCTTCTGTCTTGAATTGCAAAGTGCCATTTGTTTTCCTGTGAGTATTTCTTTGGAACTTGTTCTATAAGAAGCCAGGATCTGTCACACGCCGTTAAGGGCTCATGAGACCTGTGCTATGGAAGCAGGTCAGCTGGTGATTTAGGTTTCACCATTCAGTACATGAAAGGGAATATTGCACAAAGAAATAGCAGGAAGCCAGTGGCTCTAAATATTTGCATAGCTGTGTGCTTACCCCCCAGATAAATTCAACAGGACTCTATTTAAGGTCATAGAGTTGCCACATTAATATTGGAATGAAATCCTCTCCTCTCTACTTCATTAAAAGCCTCAGGCAAAAGAGATCAAGTTTAACCTTAGCATCATTCTGTTTCAAACAGCATATAGTAATGCTGAATGAGCTGGAAGGAGAGGTATTTATTCGTGTGGTACTATCAAATTTGAGGTCCAAGGACTGAAATCCTACTCTTTGCAGTACTGTGTACATATTGATTAATATGATTCGCCCTGGGAGAAAAACCATGTTGAGATATTCTAGATGGTGAAAGTAAACATTATCATGTGCAAAGCAGTGAGGGAGAGAATGAGGCAAAATGAGAGAAGGAAAAGACGAGAGAAATTAAATTATATATCCAAGGACACTCAGGAAACCCATGTCACAGCAGGGAAATGAATTCACATCTGTTCTGTTCCGGCTCAGCACCTTTTCTACAAGCAGCCTCCCTCAACCTGCTTCATTTGTGGTCAAAACTCCGAAGAGGGAAAAGAAGAAACAAGAAAAGAATATATTGCAGGAACTTCAACCCCACTACTGAGTACTTTTCATGGTGTCCAGGTGGTTAAGCTTGGTCTTCAATAATGTATGACAGAAAGTAATGCAATTTAAATCAGGAGAGGCAGACAGCAGGGTAGGGAAGGTAAAGGTGAGTCCTGAAGCATGCAAGCTGGAGGAAACAATACTGCAGAATAAAAAAAGCTGTGAGCCATAATAACAGCTTTTCTTAACAGAACTTAACTAGGTTAGAGTGACCTCCGAGAGGTGCCAGAATTTTAACAGCCAAATTCTAATGTGAAGGATTATGGATATTTCTCTATAAATTGCCCTTGTTTTACACAGATCGTTTTGCTGAGCACAATGTTAATTTTGCAGCTCTGCTGGAGCAGCAGCTTATAAGAAGATAAACAGAAAATGATGGTTTTAGCAGCTGACGGATACCTTCGCTAAGAAGGACGATAAAACTATTTACATGAAGATATTAAAAGCACAAACGATGCACCAGCTTTTTAGCAGCACTGCTCTGAACAGGGTGGGAGAAGGTGGCGATAGATAGGAAAGGACATATTTTCTTCACTCTGTGTTTCACCCAACCCACAGCTATAACTAAGAGAAGACTTTTCTTCTTTAGCTGCACGTTCTTCTCAGAATTTCCTTTCTTCTGTAATTCTGCAGCAAGGACTGTTGAGTGAATTCCCATCCGAGGTGAAATGTGGGGTATGGTCCACGATGCTGACAGAGTAGATGAAACTGGAGAGAATTAAGGTCTAACCCGTCCTGGGAACATAAACCAAATTACACTAGAGTGGCTGAAAGAGAGAGAGTGAGCTCATAATTCCCCATGCTTCCAGCCCCTGAATCTGTGGACTTTTTTACTTTTGCATTTTATCCAGCCTCAGCAAAGGTGATGAGGGTAGAGAAAAAGAAAAAAAAGGAAAGAGGCATCAGGTTCAAGCCAAGGTTAAGAACTCCCCCAAGCCTAATCTCAAGCCTGTGTCCATTGTCTCCAGCTGTGCCTAGGTCAGTCCTTCATTGTACCCACTTCTTAAGGAATAGCTGATGGGATAAGAAGGGAAAACTGGAGTCAGAAATCAATCAGTGACTTCCCAAAGCACCACCCGCAAAATCTCTGCAGCCGTATCTCAACAGACTTAGGATTTGAGCTGCATCAGCTGTGGCATAGGGGTGAGTGAACAAGCAGGGCAGCTGCTTGAGATCAAACACTGGAATGTCAAGATGGAGGAAGAGGTAATCATTTGTGCCTAGTGGGGTACGTGTTCCCCTGCCTCTCTGGCCCAAGATCACCCAGCCACAAACTGTCTCCTTGCCTGTCAGTTACGCTTGGCCTAACTCCAGGTATTAATGACCTAAAAATATGCATATCAAAGAATTAATCATTAAAAAAATAAATAATTTTCAACCATATAATTTTCTTTCTATTAGCTCTGTTTAACTGTGAGACAAGTGACTGGCATTCATTCCAATTAAAAGTAAACTTTTTTTTCCCTCTAAAGAAAAGGGATTGTATTGTGGTAGCCACACTTGAATAGCACCAATAGATTTACCTGCCCAAACTGATAGAGCTGAATTCAGCGGCTCACAGCAAGGTAATATTAGCTCAGGTACAATCCCTCAGAACTCCACCTGGCTGCAGTCATAAATTGCTGCCTCCATTACAGCTTTGCCAATACCATTTCCACGCTGGCTGCACACCAGCTTTATTGTAGTATAACGCGCATTTCACACGAGTGCAGCAGGAATGACAGAATGGGGTTAGGACGCTAGAAAAGCCACATTATTTTTTCATCCTAGGAGTTGCAAAAGGAGGTATAAAAGAGAAGGGCAAAGACACCAAAGGCTCAGCTCTAGGCTGCTGCTGCAATGGCGTGAAGAGAAAGACAGACAGAAAAGGGCTGTGCTCACTCATCCACTCTAAATGTAGGAAAGTTTTTCAGAGATATTTCCCACTAGTCTTTCACTTATTATGCATCAAGGACAGAGCTGTCTCAATTTTATTGCAGTCTGTCATTCAGAGCTGGGCTAATCATTGCTGCTGAGAACGGAGACGGCCAATTGGGAATCCATCTTTTCAAGTGTCCCTCATCTTGCTTATACACATGTCACTGCCCTGACGGAGCTGTGTCTGGTGACTTTGGAAAAAAACTGTCTTTGCATACAAAGATCTAAAGGATACAGTGAAAAAGACAAGTATATATGACAAAGAAACCAAAGGACAATTCCGCTATGTCCTGAGCTTGAGATGAAGCTCCTAGAAGCAACCTTGGCTCTGATCTCCTCAGCACAACTTCAGTAACAATCTGTAACGAGCTCTGGGCAGAGATTGCCAGGCCAAGGAGACCACCAAGTGCTACACAGCCTCATGAGGACACAGCAGGTTGGGTTAGAAGCAGTACAGCCACCTTCACGTCCCCCAGGCCTAGTTTGGCAAGGTCTTCTCTCACCACTGCAGCTACTGAGATACATCTGGGTATGAATTTTAATGTGGAATTTTTCACACTGCTAGGCAGTAATATGGGCTAGAGGTCTTAGCATATGTTGGGTCCAGCTCATATCTCTTATCTACCCCAGCAGCAAGGTCAGAGGAGAGTCTCAGACAATCATCCTCTCATTCTGACTTTTCCAGGCAAGGAATAAAGAGTCTTTAAAAATTTGCAGATTTATGTTTTCCAAGGAATAAAGTAAAAAAAAATATAGGTGAGCTTCTTCAAGGGAAACAACATATCTTAGTGTCTAATTCACAGGAGGTTAGTATTTGTGCTAGTCACTTGAGGGAGACAAAGAGCCACACTGAGTTTGCCTGGATTTTGTATGGTCAGCCTTCAAGGTAGAAGACAGACCCATAAAAACCTTATGGTTAGTGCAAGTTCTGGAGATATCTATTAGCTTCTGGAAGCAAAAGAATGAACAAAGAGATGGAAAAATCTATAGGAAAAGAGAGAATTAAACAGGACTTGCCTCATGAGATCTTTCATTTCAGAAATACTATCAGATATGAGAGAGCTGGTCAGCTTCAGATAACGTTTGTTGTAAACAATGGCAAGAGTTGGGATAGTTTGCCTGGAAGGATCTATACTCACTGTGACATTTGGTGAGGGAAAGAAGGTCTGAGAACACAAAGGTCATTTTGATCATCTCAGCATGATCAAATACTCTGATGCATCTGCTCAAAACATCTGTGGTGTTTTAAACGTCTGCTCCATAGTCAAAATATTGGGAAACAGAAAATATCAATGTGCTGTGGACTAGAGAAACCACAGGTAATTTCACTGGTGAGTGCTGTGATCAGATCTGTGTCATAATCCTAAGAGGAAATGATAAAAAATGAATACAACGTCAAAAAGAATTGTAAGGATAATAGAGGGGTTTTTTTTCCACTGAGAAAAGCTACGAAGATGATGGCTATTGAATAGAAATCAGAAAGATTAACGAGATGATACAGCACAGGCATGGTCACAAATGTAAAATATCATATTTGGCACTTGTAGTTTTTCTGACATTTGAGAAAGCAGTTTGGGCAATCTGCACAATTAGAATAGAAATTGCATAGAAGACCTATAAAGAAAACACTTTTAATTATTTAGGCAAAAATAATCACTGGAACTCTGTGCTGTGTGATGCAGCTGAAGCAACCAGTTACAGACTTCTGGAACCTAAAAAGGATATTTAGTATAAGTGGCTCACAATATGATTTCTAGCATGAGGGATTATCAGATCATTTTTATGGGTTCATATTGTTTGGTTTTTTTTTTATCACATTTCCTTTCTCTCTTCATGAAGATGAAACCTGGTTTGCTAACTCACAGCCATGCGACAGATCTTTGTGGAAACTTTAATCTGAAAGGGCTAAGCCAAGTCTCAGCTCAGTTTTCCTCTGGAAACACCACTCACACTCAAGACTACAGAGGGAGCCTCTCTCTTGCCAGTGACCAACTCCACCATCTAAATTACCTGGCTAATACCCTGTGCTATGAATGCTCCCAGGAACAAGCAAACACAGAGGAACTTCATTCAGCCATTAAATTGGGATGTATCTACCTCTTTCTTAGGGGTCAATTTGCCATAAACCTCTAGGGATTCTGCAACAGACAGAGGTAGGTAAATGTTTCAGCTCTGTAGAAATTTCTGATCTGTTTATCATCGCAGTTTTGAAGCACTTATGTGAACCACAGAATAGTTTAGCAGCTCAATAGAGCAAGACAGTCACTGTATCCATGCTGGACTGGACATGTGTGTGTTAGCTGCATCACTGACCATAATGATGTCCTTAAGGTAAAAGTGCAGTATTCATGTGTTCTTCCAGCTGACATTTTAGTGTACTTCTACATTAATAAAAGTATAACTGTAATAACAGTGCAGAATCCAGCTCAGTGTAAGCCACTGAAGCTGAAGAAACACTATGAAAGTCTTTCTGATACTGTGGGTTGGAGCTGGTTCAAACAGACCTGCACATGAAAGGGTTAGGGCTTGATTGCACTGTCCTCTCTGTTACTACAGGCAGTCAGTCCTTGAAGTGATGACAAAATTGACTTGGAAATGCTCTGAAGCACCTGGATGATTTTAGAAAAGTAAAGGTCTGGGGAATTCCCTTTTCAACCAAAATAGGAAATATAATTTTATAAAAAACAGTCGTGCTACTTTTATTTTCTTTTCATCATTGAGGTGTCTCTGGTGACCAAAAAAAAAAAAAAAAAAAAGTGAAACACATATAGTCCCAGGAAGAACCAGTATCCCACAGGCAGGCAATAATCAAACTTGTCTCCCAAGAGCTTAGTCAGTAGCGTAAGTGCAGAACTATAGCCAGCTTTCATCCTTACCTAAGTTGATCTCCTCGTTACCTGTGGATGGACTTTACCTTGGTTTAGACCATTTTCTAATCTCTTGGACATTTAAACCATTTTCTAATCTCTTGGACAATCAAATAAGCAGAGATATGCCATAACCTTAAGAGTTTTTCCCATGTCTGATTGGAATTATCATCTAGAGAGGAAAGAGCAAGTAAATACTAAACCAGATGATAAATTCCATGTCTCACTCCTAGACACTCTAAGGAAATATCCATTTCTTAGCTCTCACGGATCACCCTGTCCCTCAAGCAAATATACCATTTTCTATCCTAACAGAGGCATGCGGTACTTTAGGCCAACACTGGATCAATACCAGTAGCCCTGGGATATCTAATACAACAATGACTATATAGCCAGATTATTAGCCCAGCACTAGAAGTTAAGGAACAGCTCCTAAACTTAAAGTTAAATATCCTTCTGACCAAGTGATTTACAATCAAAGATCCAGAGCTGGATATTTCAGAGTTACTTTGAACTTTACAAAGCGTAAACAACGTCCATTAACATTTGAATTCATTGGCTCTTATTTAGCCAAAACACACTCCAATACACAGCTGGTTTCCTCTCAGAAGCTGTTCTTCTTCCTCTCTCAACAGCTTTTCAAGTACTGGATTGAAAAATAAGTGATCACAAAGTAGTATCGAATCCTGATCTTGCCCTGATCTACATTATTGACATGTTTTCACCTCTAATGCAGAAGTGCAAAACCTTCTCCTTTAGGAGAGTCACACTGAAGGAGGAGAGGTTTCTCCTCTTCTTCGGGAGAGACTCCTGAACCTTTAACAGGGTTTATAATGATTCACTGATGCACTTACTGGGAGGTGCCTCAGGGAAGGTGACAGAGACGCAGACCCCAATGAACTTTCAAGTCAGAGATCTGTGATTTTAGCCACACATTCTTCACATTCATGTCTTCTACTTTATTAACACCGGAGATAACTTCGGAGATCACCACTTAATCATCTTTCCCCACCAGTTTAGTGGTAACTCATTGAGGGGCTTTGACCAATGTTTCAAAGAAATTGCAGAATGGAAGTATCACAAGGTCACTTATGACGTGGTCCTTGGGGAGAGTCAGTTGGGAGCTGCCTGGAGAGACTCTTTAAAGTTTGCCAAGTCTCTGAGAGTAAGGAGATATTGAAGGACAGCAGTGCAAGGCCACAGGGCTTCGTACAAACTGCTGACCTTGGGAGGAGGGAGGGCATGTTCCTTTGCTGCCTTTATGGACAACTTTCCTCCAGTAGTGATAAAGCATATGTCTGGTGCCCTACAGGGAGCTACTGTTTCCCCTCATCGTTTCAGTTCCAGCCTCTGCCCCAGAGTGTGGCCTAACATGAAATATAATTTATCAAGATGAAGCTCCTTGGGTTGATCACCCTTCTAAACCTCATGTTTCTTTGCTTACTTGGACAAAACACTTTCACATAAATGCCTCCACATAACTGATGGCGCTGAACGTCTTTACTTCTGTGACATCAAGCTAATAATGAACTGCACTCCCTCACCAGGCAAAGTAACCACCTCAGAAACTCTAATCAGATACATGAAAGCTCAAGAGGCTGAAACCAGATGTATACAATATATAAGCATCATTTTGGCCATCCCTGCAGCAGGCACTCCTTACACAGACACCCACACATGCACCCCGCCTGCCTGCAGGTTCTTCATCTCCCCTCTTTGCCAGAGACAACAAGAGGAACCTGTGTTCAGCTGTTCCCTCTGTGCAGAGATTAATTCATTGACAAGGCTCCTAGGAATGTGCCAGCTCATTAATTACTGTAAGAACTGTGTCAGCAAGAAGTAGGCAAGGTGACTGCTGAAAATGGTCAGAGAGAACCATCTATTAGTGCTTGCTACCCCGGCCATTACATGCCAAAAACCAAACCAATATCACCTGGCAGACGTTTCTTAACTATGAAATATCACAAATTGCAGACTTTACTCATAAAAAGCACTCATGTAAATCAGTGTTGGGGAAGCAGATTACAAGGAAATTGGCCCACACAAGATAGTCAGTTCTGTTCCAGGGATGAAATGATTTGGTTACTTCCTTTGGACACAATGGAGTCACGGGAGTATGATGGGTCTCCCAGCAGTGAGTGGTGCTATGGAAAAATCCCTACAGCTTTGACATGCCACCTGATCTGTGTTTCTAGAGAGAGAGTAGAGAATTCATCCTTGGTAGAAGCTACTCCTGTTATTAACAGATAAAGTTGCAAGAAGGTTGTCCCATAACAATCCCACTGGGCCATAACGCAGAGAGAGACCAGGCTCAACAGGCCAAGATCTCAAATGCAATATCTACTTACACAAGCACGTATTTGACTCACAACCCTGTGCTGTCTACAAATGCAGGGAGATGGCCACAGCCCATTTCAGATATTACAGTTGGTAGCTGTGCCATGTGCCTCCCTTGGAGAGTGAACGTAACCCCCAGGAAGTCTCTGATTTGCTATTAAAATTCATCATTCTTCTCATAATGCCAACGCTGGGACAATGCGCCTGGGATTAGACCGAGGAAATCCATCAGGGCCAATACTTAGTCACACTCAAGTGCTTTTATGCTACAGTTGCTATGAGGAGCAGCTTCAAAAACAGCCCCTTAAAAAAGGTTGGGAGGGCAGGGGGGCTCCCGACTGCTGTGTAATTGAAGGCAGGGCTCTTCTCCAGACAGAGCCCATGCATTTTCAGTAAGGGGGCATTTAAATGTCAGGCAGTGGGAAGCTGTGTCTTGTCAATGCATCAAAGGTTTTGCCTCCCTTGGCTCAAGGGGAATTAAAGGAATAGCAAGAATAACCTCAAGAAGCTTAAGGTTGTTTCAACTTGCAGAGAGCTCAGAAGAGCTCTGGAGCACCTGTAAGAACAGAAAGGAAGATCCAGGTTACAAATTCTCTCTTCTCATACCTGCCACAGGGCTGGTGACTTTGTATCCTGAGAGGAAAACACTAAGTAAAGAGCTATGGCAGTATCTTGCCACATTCCCAATCATCAATCCATAACCCTTTCCAATCACCTCACTAAATCATAGGGAGTGACTGTCACTCACGCCTCAAACAGCTCACTTTCTTCTGGCCTTTTTATTTAATAGACTTTTATTTTATTTTTCCTCTTCTCCCTTTTCTTTGGTCAGTCTCAACTGCAGGCCGTAGGGCTAGAAAACAATATTTTTGTCATCTGATATAAAAGGGATATGACAGGCCCGTGCTGTGAAATGCCAAGTGTCAAACCGTAAGGAATTCCACAAATAACAGTTCAGATGCCCAAAGGGGGAAGGCAGGATACGGATGGCTCCCAAGTGCATGCCTAAGTCCACCAGCACTCTAAAGAGAGAAATGTGGCTGTGTCCAAGCTTGTGAGGTCCTTGCACGTGTTGAGAGCAAGACCTGCCAGAGGGCAGAGAGGCAATGCCACCACCTGAAACCTTTGTCAGAGGTCTTTGCAGAGAACCATTGCCTCTGGCTGACAGTATTAGCTGTGTCACATACCTGGAGTGATTGCCTTGATGAAATTGGCATTTGCTGACGGAAAGCACAAAATGAGTGACCTGGTTTTCCCTAAGGGATGTGTAGTGAGATATGGGAAGAAATTAGCAAAGGAAATTTGTGAGAAAATCCCCTGTCAGTGATGAGGCAGGAACAGGCTGACGCTGAGCAGCTAGCTGGGAGATGTTTGGTGCAGACCAAGGAGAAAGCAAAAAAAAAGCCTGATGTGCTGGAGGAAAGAGAAGGAGAAGCTACTCTCGGGAAAGAAGGGGAAACCATGAGATGGGAGATTAAAGAAACATAGGAGTCAGGGGGAAGGAAGGTGGAGGGGAAACTAGAAATGGAGGCTAGTGATTCAGATAAAATGGATTAGATGAGGATATAAGCAGCTGGGAGGGACTCAAAAAATGTGAGATTAAGAAGTGCATGGGAGAGCTGATCAGTGTTCAAGGGAAACAAGAAAGCAGGGTCATCTGGATCCTGCTGATGGCTTTTAGAGGAGCAGAGCCAGAAGAGTTTGAGAGTGGGGGTGGCCACAAAGCAGAACAGATGTGCATAAAACCCCAAGGGGCCCAGAGAAAAGCAGGGGATTGCTACACCTCCTGGGGACCCACTGAGATCATCAGACAGCAAACTTAGAAACAGCATTGCTTGAAAGGCAGAGGAACTCCGTAGTATTGTGAGACCCAGCTGCACCCGGGGCTGCCAGGCGCTGGACATGGTCACGGGTGACACTAAATGGGTTATAAACACTGTGCAGGAGTTTCTTACATTTCAGCCTCTGTTTAGCAACACGGTCCTGGTGCCAGCTGGACTTAGAATCAAGCCAGCACAGCAGACAGAGAGCACTAAATAAGAGAAGCAGCTCCATCCCTGGGGATGTGCCACCACCCTGAGGGGGGCTCTGTGTGGCCCCAGTAGAGACTCATTCCCAGGGGCAGCCAAGTGCTGCGACTCCTCGCATGGGCCAGACAGTGCCATGACCCTGGTGTGATAACCATCACGTGGCCATTGCATCACTTGTATGCAATGGGTAAACAGCTAATTGAGATGTCTGAATTGTGCAGTGAGCAGACAATAAAGACACAGAAAAAGTGTTGGCTCAATTCCTTGATTTCTTTTCTGGGCTGGAAATCAACTCATATGCCAGTTTGGTCAGGCAAGAGCAACCACACTGCTGCACCCTGGTTCCTTCCAGCCTACATCTCTGCTTGCTTTCCCCTAACGCTCTTTAGCATTTGCTAACAAATCCTTGCACTTTGAGAGACCAGCTCCAGGACCACGGCTTCACGCAGAAGTGAGTGGGGCTGCGGAGTTTACCCTTTCACCAGGGATCAAGACTGCTTGTGGATGGGCACGTTACCACACAGTAGAGAGGGAAATGCCTCCAAATTGACCAGTTGATAGTTTGACTGTAGGCCTGCTTACAAATGCATGCACTAGCTCAGAAATCAGTGCAGTCAACCAAAAGCAGGGGTGCAGATGATGCTTAAGTCCTCCTAAGATGCTAAAGCGATACACATTTAAATTAGATTAACTTCAGGTCTTTGGTGCTATGAAGACCATGGGTTATCCTGCTTGAGTTGCTTTCTCTACTAACTGCCCAGCCAGGTGTGTAGAGAGTTAAATCACTTTCCAAAAGAGTTCATGATTCTCATGCTACTGAAGAAATCTAAGGAAGAGAACAGCAAAGGCAAGAAGCAGCCAGATTTGTAGATCAATTAATAACTCTCCTTATTCTTACCATAGCTGTCCCCATTTCTAAAGGCCCCGTAGAAACAGCCACATCTGACAGCGCCGGGCAACTGCCCAGCACAGCCAGCTGAGTCTCCGCTGCTGTTTCACACCCAGGTCACATCCCAGGAGCAGCAGCCTCCTTCCACCCAGGCCCTGAGCCCACAGTGTCCCACTGCTCCAACAAAAGCACAGAGGCTTATTTTTTCCTTTATTCCTGACAAACAAAAAGGGAAAAGCTGGGAGGAAAAAAGAGAAGGAAAAGGGAAGAAAAGATGAACAAGAAGAACCTACTCTGAGCAATGGGGGTTAATCTGACTCAAAGCCTAAATCCATGTTAGCAGTTAATCCAGTTAGTAAGGCTTTCATTGGGAGCTTTGAGAAATCCTTTAACCTCTTGCTGTAAAATAGGAGCAGCTTAACAGCTCAATGTTCATGAGAAAAGCCTGTCAATAATGCTGCTAAGCAGGTATTTAGCAGGATTTAAGAAACAAGCATGTGACAACTCTTCTTTAATGAAGCAATTGGGCTTCTCTCCAGGAACCAAGTGGTCCCTATTTCCTTTAGTCTTGCCTGTGATCTGCATTTCAAGATTCAAAAGATGCAGCAATGCTCTCTGTCAACTTGGAAAGTACTCCTTCCTGGGGAAAGCATAGTAAAAAGCAGATTTTGCTAGTGGTTTTTACAAATCTCAAGGATTCTTTGTCCTAAGAGATCTTCTAGAAGCAGACTGCCGTAGTCAAAAACCTAAATCCACTTCCCTGTGGTTTTGTGTTTTTTTTTTCCTTTCAAAGGTGTCTATACTATTCCAAGGAAAGCAAGATGACAAATACCTTTAAAAGGTTTAAGGCTTTTAACCCCAGCCTGAACCTAACAGAAACTACAGCAAACCAAGTTTTTTTACCACCTCTCTGCAAAGTCGTCACATACGTCACCTGCAGAGACTGGCTAAATATGAGTTAGCTCTAGTCCAGAAATCATTCCATCCCACACAGCCTGGTGTTGTGTCCCAGTTACTGGCAAAAGCAGAGTTCATGCATGTCTGGGCAACACTGACATTCTTTGCCCTAGACAGACGATACCTGGAGGATCAGATGCAGGTGATAGTCCAGACTCGCCCACTCTTGGCTTCTCCAGGTTCATAGTTGGTAAAGGGTCCATGAGGATGCATAGCTGTCCTCTGGACTGTGCTCACTTATTCCTCTGACACTCATCACAGAAATTCTTTCAGAATTCTTTCAGGATCTTCCAGAGAGAAACACTTGGCATCTCTCAGTACCTCAATTCAGTCCTAAAGCAGGTTGAGAAAGTCAATGTGTAGGAAAATACAAAAGAAAACAATTCCTCTTCAAGAACCCAATCAGAACCTCAATAGCGTGCAGATTTTCTGCCACTCGAAAGTACTTCTTTTTCTGATCCCTTTAGTATCAGGCTTTTTCTGCTGATAAAAGCAAAAAGATTGTCTTTACAGGAGTCCTACCCAATGAGACCATAATCCCTTGTGAACAACTCTGGTAGGCACAAGGACAGCACAGATGCTGATTAACCTATAACACTGCCATTAAAAAGTCATGACATGAGTTAATGCAGCAAAAAGGACCGTTATTCTTCCTTTCACAAATTATGTTTTCCTATAGCTCAATTAGGTATTTTCAACCAGCATTCTTTCCCCAGTCCTTACACTTTGCCTTTCCCTAACAGACAGTCCTGAGCCCTTTAAGAAAAGAAAGTATAACCTTTAAAATAGCAAGTAAGTGATAAAAGCAAGTGAGCTCCCACTCAGTTCAAATACCAGCTCAGCTCTTGTTGGCCAGGTATACTGATGGAAATGAAAATTTTTATTCACCATTCAGAGCCATCTTTTTCCTGAAAAATTTACTTCAAACAGATGCAATGTTAGCAGAGACTGGGATACTGAGCAATTGGTTGTCCTGTTTACTGCAGAACAACCTGCTCTATCTAGATTTGCTGGTATTGTGTTTTTTACACTCTGGTTTCTTATGAAACCAACACAAAAGACAAAGTGGATACAGGTAGCATCTGTTAGACTATTGTCACAGCTGTATTGCGGCATCTGGATGCTGAAGGTAAGGTTCAAGCTGAGGAATTTAACTTCATAAAAGCAGCTCTATTAATCACAGATCAGCTAAAGAGAAAAAAACAAACAAACCACCAACCCTCAATTTCAGATAGTTTTCACTTCAATGTAGCCACCTCCAGCCCCCAGCTTCCAGAGGGAACCACCACCCAGTTTTTACCCTTGTTATGATTCACCCCTTTCCCAGCATTGAGACATTCCTGGCTTTTCCTGGCCAAGCTAGCCAAGGTACGCAGAGCAGCAGCTCCTGGTCTACCAGCAGCCTCAGCCAGTACTCCCAGACGCCCTCCTGCCAAGGAAGGCAGCAGCCTTGGCCAGATGGTTCCTCCATATCCTCCCAGTGCTGCTGCCGATCATGCCGCTAGCAAAGCGGGAATCTGCTGGGGTACCCACAGCGGATGGGGTTGGTGCTGCTCTCTGCCTTCCCACGCAGACTTCCATTTGATTGCATCCCAGTGCAGTTTATGCTCTATAGTCAGCATTGCCCTGGGGGTTACCTCCAGCCATCTGCCTGAGGAACCATCTGAGCAGACCTCCTGCTAACCCTGCTTCCCGAAGAGGAAGCCAAATACCGCCAGGCTCACCGCCACTCGCCTCAAAATAAATAAATAATAAGCGAGTGAAAATAGCCGCTCTTTTGTTCTGATGCAGTCTGGCAAGGTTGGCACTGACGCGCTGCTTGGAATGAGCCAGAAAAATGACAGGGTCCATCTAGCCTGAGAAAGCCACCCCTTCTGCGGCTTTGCAGTGAGCACTACGAGGAAGGAGTGAGGACGCACCAGGCTGTAGATAAGATAAACTGTGCCACTTGGAAAGCTACACGGCACTTTAGAGAATCTCTTCTTAGGGAGGGTTGTGCTGAACCTCAGGACTGTCTTTCCTGAGGTGGGGACATGTTCCCATTTGGGGCCTTCTGATTCCTATCAGCCAAGAATAAAAAGCAGCTCTTGAAGAACAGGGAGGGCTGGGACACAACATCCAGCTCTTTTCCCTCCCCATTGCTAAGGTGGGGATGTGAACCATAGTCTCCCTCTGGAGAGAGGGACAAGAGAGCAAGGGAAGAGCAGATGCAGAAAACTGCTGAGCTTAGGCAAGGCTGAAGAGACCAGACACTGAAGACACAACCAGAGCAGAGTCCAAGGCTCTAAGTGTGGCTATCCCAGGCGTAAGATAGAGTGATGTTGCTAGGATATCTGCAGAACCACCCCCTATCACATGGGGCCTCTGTAAACCCAGGCTTCCATCTTCCTAATACAGTCCTAGGGTCCCCAGATACCTTCAGGCACTGGGAGCACTTGCCTGGAGCTGTTTATAAAAAAACCTGTGTAGACACCCCTTCGAAACAGAGTGCAGGAACCAACCCTCTGCTCACAAACAAACAGGACTCCTCACTCCAATCCCTTCCCATCCTCTCCCACCTAAAGCAAAAAAAAAGAAAAAACCTGCAGAGCCACAGACTGTGACTAACTGCTGAAATGACACTCACGAAAGGAGGGGATCGTTTTGCAGATCAGGCTGGGAGGATCTGCAGGAGACAGGCTTTAGGATGGAAAAGTTTTGCAGCAAAGCTATGCAGAAGAACAGAGTGAGTCAGAGCCCCCCTACAATAGCAAGGTCACGCTACTTAGATTGAGCTCCTCGGCCATTGTTAGCAATAACTGACCTTCTGTCTTACTGTCATCTGATGGCTGTTTATCTCAGCAGCCACACTGCACGGCAAGGAAAGGATAGTGGTGGAATTAATGGAATCCTTCTCATGTCGCTGCACAGCCTCCCTACCTTCCACAGCAGTCCCAGCAGCCAGTCATTGCCCCAGCAGCTGAGAACTGCAGCTTTCTGCACCATCAGAGGCAGGGGACAGCACTGCACATCCTCAGCCTCTGCTTAAAGTAATCAGGGCAAATGCAGATTGAATGCAAGAAGCACAGGAGGGTGATGGCAATGAGGGAGGCGAAGAAGAAGATCAGGTAATGCAAGACCAGGTAATGCAAGGCCACAGGCAGAGATGGATGGCACAGAGTTTCCTGCATCAGGCTTTTGGTCCCAGCAGGTTAAGGTAGAGCCGCCTTGACAGATGCAACCATCCAGCTTGGAGGGATGCAAATTAAGGTCAAAAGGCATAAAGCAGTGGTGAGCAAATGGATGTGTTGTTCCTGGCTCACAGTCATGCCCAGATGCACGTTCCTCATCACTTATGAGCATAATTAAAATGCATCGTGTGTGTGTGTGTGTGTGTGTGTGTGTGTGCACATACACACAATGAACTCTTCTGGAAGGCAATACAACCATACCAACTATGTTATTTTTTTCAGTGTTTCTGTAGCCATTATCTGGATTTTAGTTGCAAAAAGGGGAAGGAAAAGGGGAAGGAAAAGGGGAGGAAAAAGGATACCTCCATTCCTTGTTTAACCTCACCAGAAGAGGAGGGGAAAGCTGCTCACAGCTTTTCAGTCCTGAGCAGGGATTTGGAGACACAGTAACTGTTTATGCAATTTTGCATTTGCAAAGAGCAGGACCTTATAGTGCTTGTGGCTGGAACAGGGCCCAGGAGGGGCAAGTTTGCCCCATGTCTCCATCACTCAGCAGATTAATTAGCCATTAATCTGAGCTCTACAATGTAATCACAGCCCAGATCTGCAGCAGCAAACTCTGAACCCATCCCAGAGCACGCCACCAGCTGTGCCCAGCTCTTGTCCAACACCCATGAAGGTCCGAGGTGCCAGGGCTTCCTTCCCTCCTCCTCCTCCCAGGTAGCATGACTTGACACTGTGGCAGATTCTCTTTGCATCCTGCTATGTGCTCTCCATAGAAGGCGGTCAAATGTCCATGTCTAAAATCTGAGTCTCAGGTCACAATTTGTTTCAACATTGGCACCTAGAAGCGTTGTCCAAACCTGAAAGGCAGATGCACTCAGTGCTGGATGAGAGACAGGACTGAACTGCCCACAGATGACAAGACCCTTTTGGTTTTGTGAGACCCTTAAACACTAACAGGACCCTATTCTTCAATCTTCCAGCTGAAGCATGCAGTCTGTATGCCTTCCACAGCAGGGTGTACCTTCTCCTAAGGTAGGCACACAGTCTTCCTAGACCCAAGACGTGCCTGAAAGCGGAGAGGAGTGTCTGAGCCCAGCTCTGTGCATGAGGTTTGTAAAAGCTGTTTTGGCTGGCCTTTGGTATTGTGTTAGTGCCTAGCAGTGAATACACAAGCACATTGAGGAGAGGTCTGAACGGTTTTTGCTCATTGTAAATTTGTGATGCTTGGGAAGGTGTTTATTCCTAGCTAGAAAGTGCTAAACCCATCAGTTATGTCCTCACTATTCTCATCACGCCATCTAATTTATACTGACCTTCCAGCCAGAGCACTGCCCTAAATTGTCACAAAGAGTCAGCTCTCCATTACACGGCTCAGTGGAGTGAGGGGTAGAGACATCTGTGTGCCTGGACTCAGCACTGTGGTGTTACTCAGCACAGGATCCCCAGGCATAATTAGCCTGGACACTGCACTGAATTCTGGCTGACCCTCCTGCAGCCCTGATCTCCAGCTCATAAACCCTTCCAGAGAGAGCACCAAGACACACGGAGCAGAGGCAGCGCTGCAGTCTCCAGCTCACCTCTGGCATTGCCTGCCTCAGCCTCCACCCAGTGCTGGTCAGAGGGCTGCTGCCACCTCCAGCTCACACACACCTGATGCTGCGGCCGCCTGCTGAGCTTCCAGTGTCACTGGGGCTGCTGCAAAGCCCATGTTCATAACTCTAGCTGGGCAAGGCCTGGCCCCATCCCTCACTCTAACAGCCCTTCTACGCTGCCTGCCCCTACATCCTCTGCTCTGGGACTCTGGATGAGGGACAAGCTAGGAGCTAGTAGAAGTCCCACGGTATTCAGGAATTCAATTTATCACTGCTAAGTATCTGAATTATGGATTCTCCACTAGGGACTTGACCAGGATTGCCTATGAGCTGAGAAACAGGCATCCTCTAGGAAGCTTGGGGACCATCACCACTTTGGTCTACTTCAGGAACCGGTACTCAAGCAAAGTTGTCAGCAATTAGCATAGATGTATTTTAGGTCTATTTATAAATGTCTTGCAGCTGCACTGATCAGGAGCTAGGCACAAATAGAAAGCAAGAGAAATCTGTTTAGTCTCTTTACTGATGCAGATGACTCTTGGTAGAGTCAGACTTGTCCTTCCTTCTTCCAAAGCCTGATGGTGTCTTCAAATCTGTGAAAGCTGGGATGTGGGTGGGAAGGGGAAAGGGATCATCCTCACCTTTGAATACTCAAATTGCTCAGACATCACAACTAACCCTGTTTGATGATGGGATCAGCAGAAGCTGACCAGAATCTCTCTCAGAGTTCAAGTGCTCGTTAATTCATCAGTATACACACAAGGTATTTAATCAGGACTAAGACTAACATGGGAGTTAAGATCTTGAGAGGCACTACAAAATAAAGAGCATGGTGATGTTTGCCTTCTGTCTTTCTACTACTAGTGACCTCCTGCTAAGCATCAGTCTAAAATTATCTGCCAAGGCCTCTAATATTATCAATAAGTCTTTCCACCATCTGTCCCATGACATATTTATGTCCAACAGTAAATCAGCACAGTACCTCCTGGTTAGCTGTGCCGCCCCTGGTTCTCCAAACTTGGATGTCCTTCCCCAGGGGCAACAGCATGCCTCAGGCACTGTCACCCAGGGTATGCTCCCTCCTCTTTGGTGCCATGGCAGGTGAGATGCTTTGACACTGTCTTTGAAAAAAGACAGTAGCTCAAGATGAAAGTGTCAAAAGAAGAGGCAGAGGGTGTAGTCTAGGCTGTAACTACAGCATTCGCATGAATAAAGAAGAAAAGGACATATCCCTGCTGACACCCTGCGCAGCTTCAACCTCCTTGGCTTGTTTCACTCTTCTTTCCTACTCCAACAACTCTCTGTTTGCTGATATCTGGGAACAGGACCTGACTCACCAGCCCCCCTCAGCTCTTCTTGCCATCCCTAGTGAACTGTTGGCTCTGTGGCCACAGCCGCAGCCGTGTTAGCTGAGCCATGCAAGGGCCCATTAGCATCTCCTGAAGCAGCGCAGATGGACAAGCAGGCTTCGGCAATAAAGATAGTTTGAAACCGTTAAAAAGCAGTGAGAGCAAAATGAAGCCCCCTGCCGTACTACTGTCATTAGGAAAGAAACACCACCAGCAAACAAACAGAAAAGTGTACTGAAATTTTTGCCAAGAAGGCTCTGGTTGGGAAATGAGGTACATACACAGTGCAGCAGGAGCCAGATGCAAAGTAATTCAGGCTGCAACTTTAAAGTGGGTCTTTCAAGCAATGTGGGATGCTTGATCCCACAACTTACATTAGAAGTACATAACAAAAGAGGCTACTGTAAAAGTATGGTGGAATCAGGACTGACTATTACAGGCAACTCTGCTTAAAGCCATGGTTAACTGCTGCACTGAAGTAATAATCCTGCCGCTAAATCCAGAATTTAAATGCCTCAAGGGCTTAAGGGCTGTCAGGAGCTAGAATTCATTTTCAGAGTTTTTATTTAGTTGCAGTAGCAATTTTACCTGAGGGTGACAGTAAATTTGAGAAATCCAGGACTAATAATTTAAGAGAATTGGCTGCGGTATTTTTTTAAAGACACACAAACACACACACAAGCTTGATGAAATGAATTCTGCACATTGTGTGCTTGCAGGTTTCATTTGAATGAAAATGATTAATGGGAACATAAAAAAACCCACAGCACAGCAACAAAACAAATCAGCTCTGCTTCCTAAAGGTCAGAACAAACCATCCTCCTGCTTTGGAAATCATCTCCTAGGACAACATCAGGCATTTGCATCCGCCTCTTACCTCTCCCAGCTGATAGCTGCTGATTCACAACATCCCAAGCAAGTGGATGGAGCAGTAACCAAACACATGCTTAACTTGGACATGCAGGACATGAACAGAAACAGTGATTTACACCACTGGCTCCCTAATTTCAAAGGACGACTTTTGCCTCTCTGTGCATCACTATTGTTTGCAACAAAAAACCCTATTATTTGGCAACTTAGTTCAGCTTGGAAGATGCTTTCCTCAGGAAGAGATGGGGACTCAGGATAGTACCGGTGTGGGATTTCTGTGACTATGAAGGTAAAACACTACAGCTCATAGGGAGCTCTTTCCCCATTGCCTTGGTCCCAGGCATGAGCAGAGCACACAGCCCCCTCCATCCCCTTCCTGTGATGTGTGACATCCCTGAGGGACAACTCTCTGCAGAAGATCCTATCCCTTAACCAGTCAAACTGCTGTTTCAGAGAGAGAAATGAGAGGTCTGGGAGAGTGGGCCAAAGAAAGGAACTAAATTTCCCAGCTGAGAGGCTATTTTACAGAAAAACTCTACACTATTTGAAACCACTGATATCTTCCCCCCTCCTTGCCATTGCAATGGACAAATATGTTCTTTTCTACATTTGTAATTGGGATGGAACAGATGATGGAGGATTTGTTTAATGAAATACGTCCATTCAATTAACCCATGCCACCAGGGATTCAGCAATGCAAGAGGAATCAGCGTCCCATCACTGTAATGGAGTCCTCCTCCCAAACAGGCACACGTGGGCGAGGACTGGGATACTGCAGGCAGGACTTGGACACACAGGGCAGAGCTGCTGAACCTTCCTCAGCTGCCATTCCTGCTTCCTCAGAAGTTCTGTTTCTTTTATTTTTATTTTTTAAATTTTTTTCTTCTTGGACTGATTGCCAGTTTCAGAGCTGTGTACAGAGATTCTGGACCCTGTGCTCGCTCTTGCCTTAGCAGTACACATAAAAGGATGCATCTGGTCTCTGTGGCAACTGCCAAAGGAAAGGCTTAGGGGTCTAGCAGACAGGGACCTCTGTCAAAGGGAACCAGGTCTCATTGCCAGTTCTACCACCAAACTTTGGGGAGGGGAAGCCCATCTGTGCCTCAGTTTCCCCATCTATGCTGGTGAATAGTTCTTAATACTCTGTGAACACCCCATGAGATTCACAGACAGTTCGAAAACCAACCATCAACCAACACAGCTTCTGGAGGAAAAGCACAACACTGTTTCAGGACTTTGTCTGAAACAAAGTTTGGCTCCTTTAAAGCAGCATTTTGGATCACACACATTGAAACACACACTCATACTGGGAAAAAAAAAAATTAAAAATCACCTTTTTTTCCTCCTGTCCAGTTCCACAAATAGCATACTTTCCATGAGAAACAGAGCCAAAAGATAGAATGGCCTAAAATTATATCAGGTGAATCTGAACTAGGTATTTTTATGCAGGTAAACAGTTTATTTCTAACTCTGATCCCAGTTTCCATTGGTGCAGGATCAGAGGCTCTTTAGGGTGTAAAAGGAATAACTTCAGATAAAGAAAAATAATTAAATGCCACAATCTTTGGGGTATTTTTGTTTTTCTTTTTTTTTTTTTTCTTTTCATTCAGATCAGGAAGGAAAGAGTGCTCAGCTGCTTCCCTGCTCAGATGCAATGCATTATTGATCTCTACAACACAGGGAGGAAAACAAAATACTTCTATAGGAAACACCTATTCTCTTCAATGATGCTTTTTTTTCCCCCCTCATTTTGCTGAAAACCCAAGTAGTTTATTGGTTGGTCCCTTTGGTTGTGAGGAAATACCTTCGGATGGTGACTCATTCAGGTTTATGCAGCCAGGGTTGAAGCACAGCCCATGACACCTCCCAGTAGGCACCAACAGCCCCGTGCCGTGCCCAACGTGCTCTCTGACATCCAACAATCCCGGCGAACCCAGATCCCTCCAGCGCGCCAGTCCTGGGCTGCAGCCATCCTTGACCATCCCACCACGGTGGAAAGGCAGCTCCTACAGCTTTAAACAGCGCCTGTCACCTCTTAGGTTCCCCAAAACGGATCCTTCAAATTGTCTGGTGTTATGACCCAGCTGAACTGTCTTCTTCCTTCTCCATTCACTCACTACAAGGGAGAGAGAGGTTTCTTTTAACTTTATTTGAGCTATTTTATGGGCTCATCTGCCTCGCAGCACTTACTACCACCCCTGATACCAGTCTCTCCTTGGTGGCATCACAGTCATATTTTCTGGCATTTGTGACTGTTCCCACACTGTCTTGAGCTGAGCTAAACAGTTTCCAAATGCAGAGCAGCATGATCGAAACTCCTGCTAGACTTTCATAATGAATATGAAGTGGACAGACAGTAGAAATTCCTAACTTCACTCAATTCTCCAAATCCACTTATCAATGCTAATCAGCCGAGGCCAGACAAGTCATCCCATTTTGACTAGAATTACATTTTTTTCCTTTTTTTTTTTTATGACAACAAAACAATTCTTGCAAAAATATCAGTATAATATCATACGTGAAACTCAGTACTTTACTAATGCAATGTGCTATCTCATGACTCAGACAAGATACCAGTTGCAAAAAGTGTCCAGGTTGACTCATTTTTGTTCACGGCCGAAGTTTTATGGACACATCCTAGATCCTGCCATTAATTGGTCAGGCCTGCGAGCAGTCCTGGATCTGAACTCTCTTTGGGCTTTGAAGACACTCTGATCTAGCTCCAAATTTGCTGGTTTGGAGGGCACAGCTTGTCCTCTGGGTGTTTCAGCAGCTGAATCAAATCATTTTATGGCTTTGTAATGCACTCAACTGAGACGCCACAGGTTGACTGTCCTAACATAACTGCTGCCTGTGACTACAGCAGCTGGCTAACAATAGGACTCGAGATAAAAGGATAATTTTGTAGCTCTGAAGTGAAGGCATGTTAGATGAAATACAATAAAAAAATTCCAAAAAATTCCCAAAAAAACAGATTTTGATCAAAGCTCTGCATCCACTTGCTCATATCAAATCACAAAGGCTGATGGGCAGATAGAGATGCCTTTTTGCCCATGGTGCTGGTCTTGGCCAGAGTGAAGGAGATGGTTCCACATTTGGATCTCCTTCATAATAGCTCCAAGTAAGAGATGGTTTATGACAGCTTGACCATCTCTCACTCTCACAAGTTGGCTGCCTTGTCATTGGCAGAGTCCTCAAGCAGATCCAGCTGCCCAGACAGAGCTGGCTCATACTTCGAAACATGGCAGGCAGCCAGAGCAGCAGAGACGTGCTGGCTTTTCCCTACACATTCCCTTAACAAGGAATCCTGATGTTCCTGGGCACAGCTTGCTTTCCCTGGGTACCTCACACCACCCGACAGTTCCTCTGATTATCTCCGAGACTCCCCTTAGCAGGGAAACAAATAACCCTTTTCCTTCCTTTTTCTCTTGGGATGAGCACATAAGAAAACATTATTAAAGAGAAATTTGCCTGAACTAGAGAGACAACTCCAGGCCACTCTAACAAGGTGAGTTCTGTCCTTGTTTTTTTATTATTTTAACATCTGGCCCTGTTAGGGTTTGCACTTTTGCTTAAGCCATTCAAGCCAGACATGTGCACCAGCTTCCACGGGGAGTCAGCCTTATTGAAGGTGCCTATCCATTTGGCTGTTAGGGATGCACAGAAGGTAATATTTCCATTTCTTTTCTAGCCATCCTATTTGCTTTCACTCAGTGAGCCTAGGCTATCTTCAGATGGTACCTACTGCCCAGATAAATACCATTTCCCACTTCTCTTAGGATGCCCGAGTTTTACAAAAGCTGTGTGTGTGACCTCAATCCCCTTCAGACACAACAAATGGATTAGCACAAGGAGATTAACCTAGACCTCTTTGCTAACCATCCTCACCTTGAGTGGTGTGGATGGGGAGCAATCACAGTTCAACAAGCCACTGGGGCAATGACTATTTCAGCCAGTTCACAAAGACCCAGACCTGTAGTCCCTGAAATCCCCATCACTTTCCCACCCAGGAAAAATAAGCAGCAAAGACCACCTAATTTCACTGTCAAAATGGTGCTTTCAGCTTGCTACAGAGAGTCCACAGTATCAAAACAAAGTAGTTGCACATCGACAGTCTCTCCTAATTGCTGCAAGGAGCAATTCAATTATGTTTTTGACACTGAAAGGAGTCACTATCAGTCTATAGGGGAAAAGTGTGTTTGTGGGATTGTGTTTTTTATAGTATGTGCTGTCTTATTCCCAAAAGTTAGCTATTTCCCTGCTGACAATATGAATTTTGAATGGACTCTTCCACTTAGGAACTAAATTGAGACATTTCTAGTTAAAGGAACAATGGTCCACTATAGATCTGAAAAGACCAAAGCCATACTCTCCTATCTGGGATTATGAAAACAGAAATCTAAGGTCTCATCTACCCTGTGAAATTCAACGGCTTCATAATCAATCACATTATTATAAGCAATCCCATTATTATAAGCAATCACATTTCTACTCTGACTTCATTGTAAGTCTAGTCTAGATAGGACCCTAAACCGTACCCTGGTTCAGACCAACGAAATCTGTTTTTCAAGAAAGAAAGAAATAATTCCTGTTATTCAGCTGGGATGAAAGGTGACAAAAATGTTACGAAGATATTCTGAACTATAGGTGCTGGGAGAGTTAAAATACACAGAGTATCCTCAGAATTTAATCCACTTATTGAAGACTTTAAAAAAGAAAAAGTTGAGTCAGGTTGGGTCTACTACTTGGGTGACTGAGGATGGGTCAGAGCTACAAGAACACTTGAACCTTTCTCGTAAAGAGAGATTTTTTTTTTTCTTTTACTATTCTTCCTACAGCAATTTGAAAGCAAGATGATTGCAGAGTGGTGAGATTCAGCGGCACTGAATAAGCCCTGTTTTGAGACCTCTGGTTTAAACAGCACTGATTTAGATGTTCATGCCTGCACAATAGTTCAGCAAAGATAACAGGTTGCAGTAGCCACTGGGTAATTGACCTATGGTGATTTAAAACCTTAATTCGCTTTCACGCTTCCTGATTTAAAGTAGTGTATGCACTTGGGCATAACTGCCTTAAGAGGTTTGAGCAATATTTTAGCCTAGATTCCTCAGGAAACAAGGCTTAACAGAGCATACAGACTATCCCTCCTCATAACTCCTAAATGCACTGGCCATTTTCAGCCAAATTTCTAGCAGCATTCAGAGTCTCGATGCTTATTCTCAACAGATTTTGTGAAGAACAAGAACCAAACTCTGCTCCTGCTCATTTTGAGAGCACGCTGCTGATTGACCACCTTGGGCAACTGCATGTTGGTCACAACATGTCCTATCTCTTCTGTAGCAGGCACATCACACAGGAGATAAACCAAGAACAGGACAGCTGGGCTGGGTCCTAGATACAAAAGGGAAAACAGAAATCTAGGCTATATTGGACCCACTGCTTGTTGAATAGTCTTTTTTAAGGTAGCTGTGTGATAGCCATGACTTCATGACATTGCCTTCCCGTACAGCCATTGACACAGAAATGAAATGCCATTCTTCCACAGAGAAACGAGCAAGCAGGGGGTGAAGCAGATCTTCCTTGTGCTAGCCAGGCAGGGCAAGAGTCACCGCACACTGCAGAGACTTGAGTGGCACCTACGGACGGGTAACAAGGCTCCCTGCGTGATTTGTAGGCTCTGAACAGCAAAGCTGTCACTGAGCTCCAGTGAATCTTCCTTGGTTTGCACCTTTGCTGAGTTGATTTATTGAATGTGTCAATAACAGAAGCGGGCTGGGGACCTGCTGTAAAGTTCAAAACCTGTTTTTCCTGTGTGTTTGCACTCCCCTCCACCTTCAGCACTCTAAGTCTCATCTTCAAGTGAGTTCAGTTTTTGGCTGGCTTTCAGGGGCAAAGGGCTGCTGGAAATGAGCTCTGCTACTTTATCTGCACAGGGTAAATCAGGGTACGCTCGTTTTCACAGACTGCACACTTAACAGCTAGGTTAAGTTAACAGGAGTTAAAAGGCAGCTTGGTCAAGCAAGCAGGGAAGAGCTGGAGTCAGATCATCCATCTTCCTGCTGCCCATTAAATAATCACATGGACCTTTGAGCCTCAGCTTCCTCACCTAGAAAAAAAGTGTCAGTCCCAGTGTGCTCTGGTCACAGAAGGGCAGTGGGCATTTCAGAAAAGGGGCACTGCATTTTCACTATTGCTATTCCTAAATTAAAATTCAAGTGCTGATCAAAAGCTCACTGAATTAAACAAGAAAACTCTATGGACTTCAGCAACATAAAATGCACCTCTCCTTACACTGACTGACAAGGTCCCTGTCACAACATGGAGAGGGATTAGAAGAAATACCAGGAATGCTACACAATGTTTACATTTTCAAAACCAGACTGCATTATCTGAAACCATGAGGCACCGCAGCCTCTGTCGCACTAGGGCCACACTGAATGGTGGTACGGTCCTATCAAGACCAACAGGACTCACCTTCTCGGGAGGGAGACCAGGGCCACAAAGAAAAGTGCTAAAAGTGCTAAAGTTAAAAAGATGTCTGGAACTTGCAGAAATAGATACTTTCCAAGGAATAAAACATGACTTGGAATAAATGTTTTATTCTATTGCACATAATGAATGGCAGTGAATGTGATTTGGGGACCTGTCAGGAAGAGGAGCACAGACATAGTACATGCACTGCAGACAGTATTAATGAGGTTGTTTAACTGAAAAGCAGGGAATTGAGATCACTGCTAATTTTAATCTCCTTTGCTCTTTCCTCTGGGTTTTTGTTTTCCTTTTTTATGATCGCCTTCCCATGTGGCTGGTAAAACAGGCCCATCAAAACGTTTATTAGAAACTCTTGCAGAAACCAATCCATATGCAACTGCACAGAAGGTAAAGAGACATCCACTGCTCAGTGTTTCCAGCAGATTTAGCATCAAGCTCAGCTTGCAGCCAGGCAAACAACACTGTTTGCTTCCAGAAGTAGTGAAAAGGAGTCACTAGGAAAAAAAGGATGGTGCTCTAACCCAGCAGCTGCTTGAACTGGTCTGATCTGTGGCAATGCCACTTTGTAGAGGAGCTTTTCATCATTCTCTGTGTATGGCTTAATAGTGGCTGTCAGGGGTATTGAAAACTGTCACTTTTGTGTGGATCAGAGCAGCTCTCACCCCTATGCTCACTAGACAACATCCTGCCCAGCTTGTACCAGCACGGGGGAATAAGGGCAGTGTCTGCCACATTATCTCCTTTCTGGCTGCTAGAGCAATTTTTAGGAGGGGATTTGTTCCAGTTTTTATTAATTGCTTTCATAAGCAGAGAGTATTCTTGCTGGTAGATTAGTTTCCTCCTTGAGGAAGAACACACTCTCCTTTGCCAGCTACATCTTTCATCTACAAGTCTCGGAGAGTCCAATGTGAGGAAAGGTGTGTGTGGTTTCACTTGGTTTATTAGAGCAACAAAGAGGCTTGTCCTGGCAAAGGAGCATTGTGGTGCTATTAAAAGAGCAGAATAGCAACAGGGCATCATCTCCAGCTAATTGTTTTATCAACTTGGAGAACAACAACCACTTGCTAAATAAGGCACTACTTTTCTGCTTTGCAATTGTGCTTTTCTGCCTGCCAAGAAAAACTCTGACACTGCAGGCTTCGCAGGGCCTCTAGAAATGTTGCCTTTGGTTTTAGTCCAGAAAGACAAAAAACAAAATCAAGAGCTGCAAATCAGAAGAGGCGGCGAAAACTCTAAGGAGATTTGCCCTCCTCCCACCCACACAAAACCCACATAAACAGAAAGCATTGGCTAGAAGAAAAAGAATTAATGAAACTTGTTTGCTGCATCTGCATCAGAAAATGTTAATACTCAGCTAAAGAAAAAACACTTGAGAGTTCTCTTAAATAAGTTTATGTTTTCAGTTGCTTTTGGAAAACAATCAAGTTTGCATATTTTTACCAAAATATTGAAAGTGCTTGACTCTTTCATATTACAAATCAAGAAACTGAAGCTATTAAGGCAGTTCTATAATAACATCTGAGAAGAAATAAAGGGCTATTTAGAACTAGGTTTTGCTCTTTGTAATGAACTGAACTGGCAAAAATTCTTTTATTTTTTCGTGTTCCTGAGTTATCCAGGAATCAAACATGATGTGAGTACCTATTAGTTAAAGTACCTGGCTCATGCATGTTGATTTCCCTTGTCTCAAGCTCAACTAATTTGCAATTTAAAGCACCAACAACAAAACATTTCTGCACTTAAAAGCCTATCTTTTCACCAGTCAAGTTCCTTCCTGAACACACCTCCTTTCTGTTTTGTCATGCCCACTTGTGGGCTGTCTTTAAACTTTGTGTCTCAGTCTCTCTCTTCTTGTCCCCAAACAGGTGACCAGTGAGTGAGCCAGAACAAACATCCTTGGGTGCCAAACTTGGCATCAGTGGTATTGGTTTACTATCAACAGCAAAGATTCACTAGATTATGTGGATAACTCCCAATCTGTAATCTTAAATTTATGGAGCAAGTCAGTCAATAAAGTTCACTTAAGGATCCAAGTCTCCTTTCAAGACACAAATGTGAATAAGCAGGCATTTCTCACTCTTGCAAAAAAAAGAAAGGAAGGAAGAAATCATAGGGAGAGAGACCACGTCTACCTTTGAACTTGCCAGCCTGCTGCCCAGAAGCCCGGGAGACAATGGTAAGAAGAGAGGTACCCAAGTGCTAGACATATCCTGCAGGGTGTGATCATCGCCTGTATGGTGAGTTAAGCCTACCTGCCAAATTAACTGTGTGCATGCAACAAGCTGGCCATGATGAGGAATTCCTCTGGTTCCAGCTTTGATTGACAGGAAAAGGCATAAGAAGATAGGAGCTGAAAAGCTGTGTGCAGTAACCTTTCCCTTTGTCAGAAATGTCAAACCAATTCCTAACAGCTCACTTTAAATTGCATTTTACATCCTCTTTTTGACATCTTTCCCACCTCCCCAACATTGCCAGCAGATACAAATTCGCCCTGACAGCCAGAAGAGGAAGGGAAAACAAGAAACAAAATAGGAGAAGAAAAACAAATCTCTAACCCCTTTCTAACCATCATAGGGGACAAGAATTAGCATAATACACTTAGTGACAAACCAAGCGTGAGCTACTTTCACCTCATAAAAACCCCAGCACTAATCAGGCAAGACACCAAGGTTACCCATCCTAGCAGGACTTAATGATTATTGTCTTATTTCTCTGATAAACACTGATAGCACTTTGTAACACAACTATATCAGGTTCGTTTTCTCTTTTTTTTTTTTGCCTTTTTCTTCGCACAAATTTCCTCCATTCCTTTTCTCCATCTTGTTGACAGAATCTGATGTCTTTGCATCAGGGAAGCTGTGCAGCTCTGTTAATTGCTGCTGAACAAAGATGTGTATCACACAAAGACAAAAAAAAAAAAAAAAAGAAAAAGAAAAACCATTTAAAAAAATCCACAGTAAAGATAAAAAAGTTTTATTGACACAACCCTCACAACTACATTTTGTGACTTTATGAGTGGACTTTCTCTTACCTAAACTTAAACCTCTTAAAAATTAGTTATCTAGTCTTATTAGCCATCCAGGCTTCTACTATAGCCAGTGAACAGAGAAATGGCAAGTCAAGAGAATGATTCACCATACCTTCTTTAGAAAGCTATTTTGTGATGGGCTAAATCATTCTTTAGAGATTAGACAATTAATATAGACTAAATGTCCAACTTCTACACAGCTACAGAGTAAGATGTACTACTGTCATGACACAAGGAAGGATAGGTTCAAAGGCTACGAGCTGATAATAGCCATCAGTGACAATTATTTGGTTTTAAAACATCTGGGAAAGAACAGATCCAGGGAGAGAAAAAACTTGCTCAAGGTCATAGAGAAGGTCACTGGAAGTGCTTGTGTCTCCTAAGAGCACCCCAATGTCCTGAATAAAACATTAATCATGCAAGGAGTAAGGTTTAGGAAATGACAGTCCAAATGCCACATTGAGGAAAAAAAAAAAAAGAGAGAAGAAAAAGCATGACCTTAAACTGGCATGTGTTTAATTACAGTTTCATTTACATATGGTTCCCCCAAGCTTCTGAGAGTATTAGTAGTAAGAAAACACAATCCTATGGATTTTTAATAGTGACTTGCATTAACAAAACACTGAGGCACAGGACGTTATCAAAGACCTAACCAAACCTAAAGTAAATACACTGCAGTCTAACCAGATCTGGAGCAAAAGCTGTGAAGAAAAGGACTTTGCACTGCATAAAATTAATGCTGGCTCTGAATGACATGACGGGAAATACTTTGGAAAAATACTGTTGACAACTGCTGGACACCAATCTGGGAGTGTCCAGTGACGTGGGACTTCCATACGTGAAGCCAGAGAGTCCAGAAGGTAGGAAAAAAGCTTCACCTCTCCCGCGTTCAACCCTGCCACAGCCAATAGGACACCACAGGGGACATAAGGAACCTAAGGGACCTTCCAAGGACCTCTGGTAAAAGGAAGGTTATGAAACATTTGGAGTGACCACATTATGAAAAATCAAATAGCCCTGACCATGGACTTGCACGTAAATTGCCAACTGCAGCTGTGCTCAAGACAGCAGTCAATGTTAAAATATGCTTCTCAGAATGACAATGGAGAAAAGCCTGCATAGACCTGAAGGCTGCTTTTTGTCCTTATGCCACCACATCTCTTTGGACTTTTTTAGCTGTAGCTGCTTTCTTAGAACAAGAGCTAACTGCCAGCTGAATTGGTGCTTCCCTTCCTCCTCCTCCTTCAAACACTTCATAACCACAAACCTCAGCTGCGCTTACTTGTTTCCTGTGTTTACCCAAAAGATCATGGCAAAAAGGGACAAGAGGAAGGAGTTTATAATAGGAAAATAATCAATACTGACATGCCATCACTGGCTGCAAGGCAATCATTAGCAGCTCAGGAGAGAGACCTCAGGGGCTTCTGTTTGCTCGGCCTGTGATTACCTCCTGCAGAGAGCTAAGCTGCTGTGAAAGACTTCAGCAGGTGCCTTTTCCTCCTCCTCCAGCCCAGGGAATTCAGCGTAAGTCAGGCAGCTAAATTACACCTCTGGGTTATTATCAGCAGTATTAATTACTGTGTTCTCCCTAATTATCCTCTCTCAACACTCAGTTGGTTTGCAGGAACAATGCAAGGTTGGCAAACAGTGGCATTTAAAAAATGATTGGGCCCGAGGCTCAAGTGATATAAAACAGCACAGCAGGTTTACAAAAAGGTCAGTTTATGCTGGTGGTGTTTAGCCACTGTTTTATGAGGGGGTGAGCTGAGTTGCAGCTCAGCTGACATGCCCTGGCCAGCTGGCATGAATGGAGACAAACAGTTTTGGGTCAGTTGTTCACTGGTCTACATCATGACCTCGTGCAGTGTTATTCCCTACCAGAGTTCTAACGTGACTTTCTGACCTACATTAAAACAAACAACACAGTATCATGATCTAGAATCAGAACATTCCTTTCGTCTCCTATTCCATCCTGCATGAACTGCAGGTAGACCTAGGAAGCCCAGGGAGACTCTGATATGTTTTAGCTGTCTATCCTGTTCTTGAAATAACCAGACCTCAGTGGACTTACACTCAGATCACTGACGTATGGAAAGTCATATTTGCAACATAAGAGAACTCAGTTTAGTACTTTTCTACCTGTTAAACTCCTCACTCTCCCCAAGCTGGCTCCCCTCTTCTTGAATGCAGCTTATGTCTGGGGTATGCAACTCAATTCACCAGATTCAACCCATCTCAAACCTTGTTGACGAGAGTAACTGCTCTGTAGCCCGACAGCCTGCCCTTGGAGCCTTGATAGATTCGCTGTCTTGGGGGACGACAAAACCACCCCCTCAAAATGCACACATGACCCCACCGTACAGGTGTGTTCCTGAAAGAGCACTAACACTCAGATAAAGCGTATTAAAAAGAAAATTCTACAACTGGAGTGCGCCTGCTTGGACTGTGATCTCTCAGCACGATCCGTTCAATGCACATGTGTCCATAACCTCGGACCAGCATCTTTAGCTGTGAAACATTTTCCTCCTTCAAAATGTGTTTCTGTTTTGTTCTCGCTTGGTACCTAGGAAAATCATGTCTAACTGGTCTTCCATCCTGCAGAAGTCATGACATAAAATGTAATAGTATTTGCAAAAATGGATTCAGAAAATATCACGCAACTTTCTACCCAGAGCCAGCTAATTCTCTGTCCATCTCCTTTCGACAGCTATGGGATATGAAGTACTTTCTGCAAATATCACCAGACTCCTGGGTTCATCTGCCTCCAGAGTTCAGAGTTTAAATGAAGCACTCAGAAAAATATAGATCCAAGCAGGTGAAATCTATTTACCAGCATATAGAGAGAAGCAATAGAAATCCCATTTTAACAAACTGTTCTCTAGCTCAGAGAGCGAAATCCAGTCTGGTGAAGGTCAATTCTAGCTCTATGTATATTGTTTAAGTCCTTCTTAGGCCTGTAGCTGTCACAGAGGCCATATGATTTTGGAGATGTTTATTCTGGTAGAAGATCCCTGTGTTTTTCAAGAACAAATAGTAGCTGCTGCATTTTTAACACGTTCCCTACAACACAATCATAATCGTGATGAGATGAGAGACACTACTCTAGGCACTCACTGAGGGAGCACTAAATAAGGTAAATCTGCCCATTTCTTGGCCAATTCCTGCTCCTGCGGGAATCCAAGAATGTCTGCACACTCACCACACTGGAGAAGACAGGGCAGAGGCGTGCAGGTGGAGGGACAAACGCACAGGAACATGGGACAGTGCCTCAAACGTCCAACTCTCAACCTTCCGCTGAATATAGGACCATTTACTTCAGTTGCCATCTCCAGCATGAGCTGGTGTCACCAGAGACAGAATCTTGCTTCGTTCTAGAGGATATTAAGGGTTTTTCCTTGTTTTTGATTGCATGAATATAGCTCCAACCAGTGCCTGCTCCGGAGCATCAGTGGTGACAGGGATGTGATTGCCATTAGTGGGTTTGGGTTCGATACTAGTTTTGTAAATATTTGTATATATTTCATTTTTATTATGGCTATTTTCATTAAAGCTGTTTCAGTTTTCTAATTCATAAAAATCTCTCCCTTATTTTCTTTCTCTTCCCCTTTGGGAAGGGAGAGGGGTTCATATAGAGTGTCACTCATCTAGTGGCCAGCCCTGCCCTATACCTTGACACTCTTTCCCAGCCAACAAATCTCCATTCTTGTAAATCCTTTCCATGGCTGTGAATTCTCTCAGAAAGTAGCACTGTCTTGTTTCACCAGCAGTTCTGCGTTATGAAGGTGACCTCCTCCATGATGCTGCAAAATATTCATTGTGTAAAATGTGATACATAGATCAGGGTCTGATTCCTACCTGCACTGGGCCATTTTAGGTAGTTCCACTGCCCATTTCAGTCAAAGATAATCTTTCCAGCAAGCCAGCGATCAAACCCAGTGTAAATTAGAGCTCTCAACGCCTCCTTAGTTTGGCTTTTTTTCTGAAGGAGAGCGTGCAGGATGCTGTTTGTGCTGATGAATAGCTTGGCATTATAGTAACAAGGTGCAGGAGATCCAAAACCCTACTGCTGTTAGTATACATGAGTCACCACGGCTGCGTGTGCCAAACAT
Source organism: Baryphthengus martii (assembly GCA_013396935.1). NCBI lineage: Eukaryota > Metazoa > Chordata > Aves > Coraciiformes > Momotidae > Baryphthengus > Baryphthengus martii. Next base: position 861,555 of record VWZK01017429.1, on the reverse strand, counting down.
GCTTCCAAACGAAGCTGCAGTTTGCCCTTGGTTGTTTAGCTGGGCAAAGGCAAGTTTGCAAAACATTTTTTTCCCCAGTGATTCAAGATAAGGACAGAGCAGAAATCTCTGTCTCGGATCTGCTTACTGGCAAACATCAAACAAAGGCGACTATTGTGTGTTTGCATTTTGTTAATAGTTTACAACTTGAATTTTTCTTCTCTTTTGTTCCTGCTGATCTCACAGAAAACTATAAAAATATATATAGATGTCTGCCAAATAGATTTCTTGGAGGAAAGCAGGAAAGTGTGAATAATGGATTCTGAAGTATGGATAATTAGCAGATCAAATAACCCCAAGGACTGGGGAATTTTTTCATCATCTGCAGATACTCGCCATTCCTATTTTTCTAAATAAATTATGTGTACCCTCCAGGTACATTTTTTCGCCTAGTTCATATAATAAAAATAAAGGTGTCTACTGCGGGGATAGGGGAGGTTATTTATTTATTTTAATTTAATGCTTCTGACAGTGAGAAAACGACAGCTCTGGCTGCAGTTAGGAATCATATGGGCAGTTGCTGCACAACCTTCCTGACCGTAGCACCTCTATGCTGACCTCTCCACTCCTACAAAAGGCTGTTGTTCAATTTAGTTCCGTAACGCCAAGCTGAAGAAGTTTGCCCGTGGTGGCAGGATGGTCAGTGGGTAGCAGGCACACAGCAAAACTTGCGGCCCCATTTTTCTCTGGGTACAAATGGCTGCAACTCTCCCTTAGGGCTCCAAGTTATATTTCAGCCTTGTGTTTTTTTTCTAAATACTACCTTACTTCTCATTTACTTGCTCTGCTTCTCAGTATATCAATAAATAAGGAATATGCAAACCTCCAGTGACACAAAATCAAAGAAATTCGCTTCTCATCTGAAGCAGGGCAAGGCTAGAACACACGAAAGGGTCCTTTTCCCTTACCTAGACAACAATTTATCTGCCACTAGAGTCACTTATCACCAGCTCACAGCTGATACATGCTCTGAAAGGTGTGTGCAGCTTTGCCCATATGTTTTTGGTAATAAATGAATAGATTAAAGAATGGCTGCCCCACTGAGATGCTCAGCTGCCGATTTGTGGAAGAAGTCAGGGACGGATCCCTAAAAAATGAATAGGACTCTGTTGCAACCTAGGAGTTCACAAGAACAGCTTTTTCACAGTAATTCTCTTATCAAAAAGCAGAGGGTCAAAACTTTGTATTCTAAGATGGCAAGAAAAACTGATGCAACTGTTACTTCTAAATAAACCTGATAAAAGTGTTTCAAAGCTTGAGCTCTCCAAATCTTTTTTTTTTTTCCCCTAATGAAACACTGTCATCTTAGATGCAAAATAAAAGTCTTTCCTTAGAGACTGTAATTTAATAGTAGGGACATTAATTAATTTCATCTCCACATCAATGCTCTCTTTGATTTAGACCCCCATCCTGCAGTCACTGGGGTGCTTGAGCATCTGCAAAGCCTGTGAGAGCCGTGGACTGCAGCCAAGGAAAGGTTTGGTGTAGGTGGCAGATGGCACACTAATGTAGACATGACAGAACCAGCTCTAAGCTAGTTTGCTCGAATAGCAGTAGTGGTTTACCAAGAGTAACATGGGGCTTAGCCCAGGAAAAGCAGGATAAATTAAAACCATTCACACTTCACTCAGGCAATAGCATGACCATAGACCTTTGTGAGCCCAGAGTGAAATTATATACAAATAGGTACTAAGGACTCAGATGCCCTAAATCCATCTATTCTTCAGCTCTGTTGATGAAAATTTGCGACAATGACTCACCAGGGATGCAGAACGGTGGTTCTATTTGTGAATGATGATAGTTTCCCTCCTTAGAAATCCCCTCACTGGACACAGTGGTGAACTCAATAAACGCACCCAACATGCATGGCACACCTAAATCTGATACAAAAACAGAACTACAAAAGCAAGGTTTGATGTGACCCAGAGATCTTGCTAAATCCTTAGCTACAGCCTGCAGAGGCCTGAAAAATACAATTCAATGTCAAGGAAAGATGTCGTGAAGCACCGTCAGGAGGATGTCTCTATCAGTAACCCCATTAAAAATAAAATTGATCTTTTGCTACCCCATGCAATTAACCTATGTAAATATGTGCTAATGACCACTTCCCTAGTAATTCCTTTCATCTGAGATCTGTCTGACTTCCTGATTCTTGGACTTGTTTTCCTTCTAGGACGGGCAAACATTAAGAAAGTTAAGTTTCGTATTTTTTTTTCTGCAGACAAGAAATGGTACTGGGTTCAGCAGAGGCCCCCTGAAGCTTAATTTCTCGAAGAAATAGGGTTTATGTGATAAGGCTTTTTTTGTGTGTAGACATGCACACTTTTTTCTTTCTTGTCCACTATAACTTAAGCAAAATAGCTAGTTCAATGTCAGTTTTACCAATCTCCAAAATAGCTCAATGGGGCACCCACAGTATCCACGAATGAGCTCCACTTTTCTGTACTGCAGTTGCCTTCAAGATCTCAGAATCCTCTTAAACTTCAGTGCCAGATGTGGAGTTGTTACCTGCCTCTGCCTGTCGCTCATCAGTAAAATCGCAAGAATAGCAAATTCCCACATCTAGGTACTACGCTTCTTGTGGTAGATGCTCACGCTTCTGATAACGGCTGGGTGCAGACTCAGCAATACAAATCCCATCCTCAGAGTCCTTTGCCATTAGAAAATAATCTTCATCAGTTTACTGCATAGATGCACACGGAAAATTTAACTTCTGGAGAACTGAAATACCCACGGACTCTGCAGAACCCTCCAGAAGTGCTGCAGCCCGCTAACCCCACAAACACACATCACAAACCACAGCCATCTACCCTAGTACCACGTCCTGCACCTTTTTTATGTTCCCTCAATAATTCTCTCCTGCAGCTCAGCAAGACTGGCACAGCCCAAGGCTACAACCACCAGTTTTTACGAGCATAATAAGCAGAGTTTATTTCCACACCACAGACATAAACATTTCCAGGATCCCAGCCACATACACAGGGCACCTGAGACACCAGCAGCTGTCTCCAGCTCCACTTGACCCCCTGAAAAAGGAGGCACGGAAAATGCTATCCCAACAGGCATTAATGCAGGTTAATTAAACCTAAACTGCTTGGCAGGGGCACAGTGAATTGAGAAGCGGTGCTTCTGCAGCCTGCCCAGTGCACCAATCCCACCGTGGCACAGTCATTAATGGTTCTCACACAAGCCTCAGGGCTCATTTGCTTGACAAGAGCAAAGCAGTAATTTTACTGTTGAACACTTGCAAAAATGATGCCCTGACTGTTATCAAAAGTGACAGGCAAGTTATGTGAGCAGTTAAGTGAAGGTTACTTTTTAGGGCCAAACCTCTGAATAGATCAGACGTCAGTTAGTTCATGCATGGAAGAAGGAGGGGAAAGAAAACATAAAGAGAAAAAGGAGAAAGGACGAAAGCAAAAGAGGAGAAAAGAAATAGCAGTAAAGAGATTGATTTAATTGGTTTCCCTGACTCAGTGCTCTGAGGAATACAAGGGGGATGACTTTGAGCATGGCAGCTGCCTGCATTCCCCAGGGAGCTCTGGCCATGCCAGTTGGCTGGCAGCTGCTGCAGTTTAGGCAATGGAGCTGGGCAGCAGGAAGGAGCTGAGGTTTCAGCATGGACAGAAGCACCCTTCAATTGGTGCCTCCCACAGCGTTTTGGGGCTTTTGCTTTCCTCTACATTCCTCAAGTGAAAACCTCATGAGAAAACTTCCAAAGTGCAACAAATTGCTTCATTTACACTACGGATACTTGAAGAGGAACAAAATCATCCACAGAGTGAACATAGCCTCCAGTTCAAGATTTTTAGAAAAAAAGAGAGAGTGTTTGACACTCAGAAAAGTGCGCGAAGAAAAACTTTGTTTTGACAAAGTTTCCCTAATAAAAAAAAAAAAAGACATTAAAAAACCTATTTGATTCACTCTAAAGAAAAAAAGATTGTGTTTCCACTTTAAAATTTTCCTTTTGAAAATTTTAGTGATCCTAGGCTACAAAAGTGAAAGCCAAAAAAGAAGAATATAAAGCTGCAGTCAGAATGAAGCCTTTGTTTAAAAATAATAAAGCTTTTGTTTGTGCTTATCCAAAACCAATATGGAATCATAACTTTTCTTCTGAGATACAAAACCATCACCCCCCAAAAAAAACATCTTATCCATCCTGCTTCGAGCGATGGCAAATGAGAGGAAAAGTTAGAAAATTAAACTCATAACCTGCAATGTGAATCAAGACCAAGAGCTTGCTGGAGCCTGCCTGGCTCAGACAGAGGAAGTCACGTTCCCACCACCTGCAGGGTAAGGAACCAGAGAATTCTAGTCCCTGCCTTGTGTGTGTGCTACCAAAGGGTATAGTCGCTAATAACTGTTACTATTCTGGCTGTTAGCGGGGTGGAGCGCTCTGTTGGGCTTCTCTAAGATGATGTAGCATGAGCCCAGCAGTTCTCCGAATTTTGTGGAGAATAAGATTGATAGGAGGAAGGGGAAGAATAGTATTCCCCAGGATCAGGATCTGGAGGGATTAAGCCTGTAACCAACAAACTAAATTCAAAGGTATAACCAGGTATCTTCTTGAAGTTAATGCTTTTAGAAACGATTTGGGCTAGTTTTAGAAATGCTTTCTTTTATGATTAACAGTAGGAGAAAGAAAAACAGACTGTTCACTTCTCCATCTCCCTCCCAGAGTAGCTGCCAACAATGCAGGACATTTGGTCTCAGCTAAGCTTACTCGGGAGGGGTGACAGCCGCTCAGCACCGCCTCGCAGGTACACTCAGGGACACCGAGCCCGAGTCCCAGCTCCCACAGCCCCTTCGCCAGACACAGCCCTGAGCCACATCCCACCAGACTGCACTGTGCTGGGGGAGCTACCGAGACAGCTCCTGGCAGCAAGCTTGAAGCATACCGTTATTTATTTCCAGATAAGTTCAATTCTGGACCTGTCAACCTTGATAGGACCATAAATACTTGCAGGGCTGGACTTAGGCTGGACTTAGGCTGAGTGAGTCTCTCGGGTTTGGGATGGGAATATTGCAGTTGGAGGCTTATTTATTCAAATTTCCGTTCTTCCTATCCCTCATTTTCACCCCACTCTCCACCTTTTCTGATCTTTATGATCCCAAGAAAGGTCAGCATTTTGCCTTACTGGTTTGCTCCTGGAGCACACGCTGACATGGTTGATATAAGCAGACTTGATGCAGGCAAGGACTAAACCTTGCAGAGAGCGCCTGTTGGTTTTCTGATCACATCCTGGACAGGCTGTCAGGCTCCAAAGGCAACAGGATTTATTGCACTGAAACGCAGCAGCGGCAGCCGCCGCCCGTGAGGAGGCTATGGAGCTTCATGCACAGGAATAAAAATTTCAGGGCCGCTTGGAGATATGAAATATTTCTTAATTACATTCTGTTCCAGCACAGCTTGAGGATTTTGCTGCTGCTGTTGTTCTTGGGACTTGTTTGGTAGTTTTGTCTGTTGGTTTTGTTTGTTTTTTTTTCATGTAACTGGTAGCAAAACAGTATTAATGCCAGCTTTATTACTGCATCTCATAAAGGACTAGCCACGGCTTTGCTCAGGGACTGATTGTTCATGGAGGATGCTGGCACGGAGAGGGTGCCAGCCTCTGTCAGCATGGGATCATTTACCTCATGCTGAAAGACATGAAAATCTCCTTCCCTGAGACGTTTCTCCATAATGTCTTTGTGGAGAGGTGCATCTCTGTAATGCTTCCTTAAAAGAAGCCTAGACAAGCTCCTTCCATTGATTTCCTTCTAACCCTGCCAGATCATACATTTCACTAATGCCTGTGCTGCTCAGTAACATTTGTCCCTTGGACTGTCATTCCTAAGGCACAATTTTCCTAACCACCCTAAAACTTATGCCTTGCTGCTCTCCTATTCCTCCTGCTTAATCTCTGTCCCTCAAAGAAACGTTATCTTTTTCACTGCTGAAGCCAACATCAGAGACACGAAAGGTCCAGTGAGTGCTAAACTAAAATTGTTTCTGGGTTGCTGCTCACTGGGACCTGGGAGAGAAAAGGGAGAACTCTCCAGGGGAAATGAGAAGCCCAGAGACTGAAACCAGCTCCTCCCACCATTCCCACATCCTCAGATGCTACATAAACACATGCAGCCCCAGCAGCCAGGCAAGCGGTAGCAAAAGGAAACTGCCAAGCCTGAGAGAGCTGCACCTTGCTCACAGCTTTTCTCTCTCAAAATTACTTCTGTTTTGCACCAGCCATCAATCAGTAAAAAACCTCACAGCAGAACTGCTCAAGTGAATGGATGATCCCTTTGCAGCTGATTTTTTTTTGGTAGCGAGATACAGGTATCAGGCTACAAGGGGAATGAATAGTGAACATGAGTGGTGGTCTTCTCCTTGTCCTAGTATCAAGAGCAGCAGATCAGAGGTGGCTGCATATCACCACACTGAAGTCATCTGCGCTCACAGACCTCCTCTTGTCCCCCCCACCTCACTGCAGGGCTCCCTAACACTGGCATGGAGCCTGTCCTGCATTCCCAAAGGGCAGAGCTTAGGAGAAGGGAGCATCCTGCTGTAGTATCCTCCAGTTCAACCCCTCTCAGCAATTCTCCTGACTGCTACTGGATTGTGCCTTACACCAGGCAAATGCAAGACCCAGAAATAGAGCTAAACGACCCCAACATCCCTCATTCTCAAGAGGAGGAGAATATCTTCTCATCACCTCCTCACAACCCTTCCTGTTCTACTTTGCATGTGAACTGAAAATGAGGCAGCATTCCCAGTCCCACCCATGCCACAGTTAGTATGTCATCTTTTGATCAGGAGAATGGGCTCTGCATATTTCTAAAACAAAATCCTAGACGTGACCTGAAAGTGACATGGACCCTGAAGTGAGCCTCCAAAACAGAGAAAAGGCACAAGCAGTATTTGTTTCCTTGGTCCAGAGTTGCTCAAATCTTTGTTCCCCAAAATGACATATTTTCTTCCAGCATACGAGGCTTGGGAGGACAGCAGGGGTGGGCAGCTGGATGGAACAGAGAACGACAATTTTGCCAGGACAGCCCAATGACCATGGTAGGCTATGTTTTTTAATCTTTTCTAGGTTAAACACAGGCAGTTGTGTCTTGTTCTATTACATTATATAATATGATTTGCTGATATAGCTTGACAGGTTGAATCCAAGAACATGGTGACTCATGTAGCAAACTGGAAGCCTCCTTGTCTCTGGCATAGAGTTTCCGGAAGCTGGAGTGAATCAAATTGATTGTATTCATTTAGCTATTCTTGCTGTTTAGTAAATAACCATTTATTTAGTTATTTTTAAAGTCTGTAAGGGAAACCTCCCCAGATTTAAGAAGGGGAGGGAAGATACAAGCGTGGGTGCAACAGATTCTCTAAAACAAAATTTTCTTAGGAAGTGGCCCAAAAATGGAACAAGAAAAGGGAATGTCACCAAAGGTGGATGTCAGGATGCCTGGATTGCAGTCCCTGGATCCAGTACTGACTTCAGAGAAAGGCAGCATTTTCCTGTGATGCAGCCTGGCTGCCAAGGGGTTCCTTGCTTTGGGAGCTGAATGCATTTGACAAAAAGCCTGAGCTTTTCTGAAATCCTCCCCTCTAACATCTGGCCATCTTATTTTGCTCAGACATAAAGATCCACTTCACAATAGCACTGTAAATCTTAATTAAGATCTGTAAACTATAGATGAAAAGGACTATATGAGTACACAAGTATCAGTATCAGGTACAGCCCCCGAGAAGCACAGGCTTTCATCCTGTACCATGCACGGTGACATTGAGCAATGTATGAATGTCACAGCATTATTGATTTGGTAGCTACTAAAAAGCTCCAGGATCCCTGGCAATAAAAGCATGATAACGAGAAGTAGCCAGGATAGCACTATTTCTGCAAACAGTATTTGCATTCACCGGGACTAGAGCACAAGCTGTATTTATCAATAGAGAGGTGAGGGCTGGTTTGAATGCAAAGGATTAGCTAAGTTCATTTTGCAGAAAATGTGGTGTCTGTGGTTTAATTTTTTAGCATTGGCTGCAAGGTATCAGTGAAAAAAAACAAACAAAAAAACAAAAACCCCAGAAATTCACCCAAAAGGGAACACTTCCAAACAAAACCAGAAGAGAGTATAACCACTATTTGTTTTTCAGGGATTATTTTTTGTGTGTGTTAGGTGAAGCCCTCAAATTATCAATAGCTAAATTACTGAAACCTTGGTCTATTTATACTGAGGATGTGCAGGAGCACAACTTCATTATAAAGTGAAGGAAAAGCAGAACGTTAAATTGCCCTAATGAGTAGTTACTATTTAATGAAAAAGATTAAGTATTACTTTACAAAAGCCTGAAGTGTCACAGATTTCTCTTGAGAGGGCGATATAATGTAATTAAGGCCAAGTGCAGTGATGAAAAGAGCTACCTCAGTGATGTATGTTATCTGATAGTACTCCCTCCACCTCCCCGCCTCTGGTCGCTGTGTAAATGAGGACACAGCTCTAACAGGCTGCCTTCTATGATTTACCTTAACAGGTTATTTCCAAAACCATGAAGAAGGACAGTTAGTAAACACCATTCGCTCTCCTGCTGAGAGAACGGGGAAAGATGCTGTGCTTTAACAGAGGCTGTGTGGAACAAAGGGCTGCTTTGCTACTGCAGGTCATTAGCATAGGGACAGCCATAAATTTTATTGTTCCCTACTGCTGCTGCTGCAGTACGGCTCTCACTTGCAGAGTACAAATCCTCCTGAAACCATCCCTTGAGCTCATGACATTTTGGGCAAAAGGCAACTTCGCTGCGCAGTGGGGACTCTGTGAAGCCTCGCTTTCTACCTTTGACACATGGGCTAGAGCTGCATCCTCAGCTTCTCCTGGCTGAGGTCCCACGTGCTCAGCCCTAGTGAGATGTTCAGTGCCCAGGCTCTGATGGAGATGGGGCACTTTGCTCTGACATTTCAAAGCCTGGAAATTCTATTTTATCTTTGTGTTTTTTCTTATAAAATGAGCGGTCCTCTCTTCATTTATCTCTTTTTTTGGGTGAATTTACTCTCACGGGCATCATTTATGTTCCACATAGCAGGAAATAAAAGAAAACTTTTCACCTCCCAAGGATCCCCAATAAGTGGTTAAACAGTAATGATTACGCTTCCTCTGGTAATGCTGTACAGGCAGAGAATTTTCTTATCGTAAAGAAAAAGAAAAACAGAAAGCAAATTCCTCCAGTGTTTCTCACCCTGAAAAAGCTTTTGAATTCTGTTGGCAGAAAGTTTATAGTCCTCTGCAGAGATCCCAGCTGGGTGATTTTTTTTCCTGTCTCTCAGATACAAATATCATGTATATTCTCTTAAATTACTTGGTAACTAAGAAAAATAGGCTTGGCAAATACCCTATCACCACATAACACAGTAATTACGTATTCTGCAGACAGGTACCAGTTATATTGTCTCTCAATTATTCAGTGATTATACCTTGAAGTAATTACTATGACACCTATGCACTTCGGGTTATAAAGTAGCAATAATCCTGTGTCGTTTCTAGGGAGGACTGGCTTCCCTATAAACATCTTCCCCAACACTTTATATCAAGAACAGATCTGGAGAACTCCCAAGGAGTAGAGCTGTGAGAAAGGAAACTTGCCCTTCCTCCCAGCATATTGGTGGACCACAGATCATCATCCACTGATCATCTTTTGAAGATGTCTGAAAGCAAGACACTCATTTAATGTTGAAGGAATCCAAAAGTCACCAGGGCAAAAAACATGGTGAAGAGTCAGGAGGCTTTGAAGATTAAAGAGGCGATACAGTGGCTCGAGAGAAGCAGCAGAGCAAGACAACTTGCAAGTATTCACTGTGCAGCAGCACTAAGAGCAGCAAACTAGCACCCACCCACATCAGCAGGTCCAGCACTGTATGCACACTGCAGGTCTACTACAGAAGCAGACAAACACCACAACTGCAGCTTTTCTGCTCCAAAATCAGAAGAGTTTGCACCATGTGGCTAAGCCTGACATGCTCCACAGGGTGACTGATGGCACTGACTCACATGGTAGGTACCCAGACATCATATAACCACAGTGCAGATGAAACCCTTAATACAGGAACCCAAGAAGGCTCAAAATGATCACACTTGCTTATCATTCTCCCAGGATTTAAGTAACCAAATCATATTGTTAGTACATGTTCAGCAAGTAATTTCTTCAAGTATGGTATTTGGCTGGCACTGCTGAATAAATCTGAGGGGAAAAGGGAGGAAAAGATTTTTTAAAACAGAGACTACTGCAAGCTACAGCTCTTACTCGCCTTTCCGAGAATCTCCTGAAGCTCATTTCTGATCATATACATCATTTCAATTCTCCCTGCATCCCAGAAATATGACTCTCTTTAATTGTGGCAAGTGTTAGAGATTCACTTCTGCCAATCTTTGCAGATCAGTCCTGAAAGCTCGGAAGCAGCCTCGGCAGCATTTTAAGAGCTCAGAGTTCTGGCACTGTCCCTTAACAACGCTTAAGTGGATGCTGGTAGGTTAACATGTTAAATATTGCCTCTTTCTTGCCTGAATCAAATGAGAAATATTTCAATTACAGTATTCCCCATGGAAGATCTCTACCCACTCCAGTTATTATGTGATGATTGTGGCCTCGCTTGTATCTGCCGGCTTTAAGCTAAGATCACACCTCTTTGGAGTTTCTGATTTGTGATTGCGCTGTGCTTGGTCCAGGACAGGGTACCCTCTGGGAGATCATGATACAGCTTTGGTCACCTGGCATCACCATGCCTGTAGGACACGGCTCCAGTAGATATGTCATAACGTCCCTCTGTCCAGCTACAATCAGCCTCACTTCTTGGGGGTTTTATCCCTCCCTCCTTTACACCAGGGGAAGCCAATACTCTGCATGGATGATGATGCTGTGATCCCACTACGAAGCCAGGCAATCTAACGTCTTTTAGGTAGATAATCGCATCAGTTCAGCCCTTCCTGACTTTTCTTGCTCAAATGGCAGCATCTTGTTTATATGCCCTCTCCACGTGTACCTGCTTCTATGGTTTGGGTGAGACCATTTCTGACTAAAACAAAGGAAGTTGCCAGAGGCAAGATACAGTCCACATCTAAATTTTACAGAGGAAGTTCTCCATTATGGACTTTAAAATAAAACAATTTTCACCCAGGAGAGTGTCAAGCTGGAATTCCCCTTAAGAAACAAAAATAAAGCAGAGTAATTCTATCATTAGAGATGCAGAGATTTTTCCTTGCAAGGGCTTAAGAACATTATACTCTTGCTTTGCTGGTCACATCAAACGTAGTACATTCTGACCTTCTTTGGCAAGACCTGGAGAGACTTCGGCTGAATCTGAGCAGTAGCTTCTTCCTGCTCCAAACTGTGCCGTGAGGAATGGTTGAATAATGACATCTTCTCTTGCTCTTGGGCTGATCTCAGCCAACACTCATCCTGCTGGGAAGCCTCATCACTTGTGCGATGATCAGAGCTGAATGCAGACCATATTTTAACCTACTGCAATGGTCTTACTGAGATCTTCCCACTGCCACACTATAATCCTCCAGCAAAAAGAAGAAGAATTTCAGACTTATCCTTAGAAAACATAATTTTCTCTTTGTGTACCCATCAGCAAGAAAGTGACACTGCTTAAGCTGCTTACAAAAGGCAGGTGTAATCCCTGTCTGGGTTCTGTCAAACCTGAAAGTCCCTGGTCAGCTCCTCTTTAGCAAGCAAAAATGAACTGGAAGGATCCAGACTGTTCCTCTGCTAAATGGATGGCAAGAGGCTCCGTGCCTGGAACATGCAGTTTCACCCTTTGTGTCATATGCATTCGGCCCTATTAACATTTTATCTGCGTGCCAGAGCAAGAGCAGAAGACTTGGCAACCAGTCAAGAATAATCTCTCCTGGCAAGTGGTACCCTGCTGCAACAGCTCTGATGAACTTAGGGACAGTGATTGGCAGCAGGGAAGAGATTGAAGATGGAGATATGGAAGACGAGATAGGGAAGAGGGAGTAGGCAACTCCAGGACTGGGAGCATGAGATTGAAAGATGAACACAGGCATGAATATAGGTCTAAGTTGTTCAACACCGCAGAATTCTGACGTTATTTTCTTCAGTCGCTGGCTTAGTAAATGGTCATCTGCTGTTCCCTTTGCATCTCTGAAAACAGAAGGAATTAGCACTTATCTGCACAAGACACCTGATCATTGGCCAGTGTTCACACAGAACTGAGAGACGGAAAAAGCTTCTCCCCTCAAAATATCCCCCATCCACAATAACCTTCTGAGCACCTTAGCTTGGGAGAAATGGAAAACAGCAAGCATAGGTGATACAGTGCAGAGGCCATGGATCAGTGCTGATGACCTGCTCTATCTCGGACAAATTGAGCAACGAAAGGGAGAGATCGCTCACACTTCACCATCAGAATTGGCATGGCCTGGTGAAAGAAATATGGTGGAAAAAAATGCCCTATCTTTCTTACTTTCAACTGAACATCCACAAAACTTACTCTCAGGAAATTATTTGGTACCTCAGAGTAACAGAAGGTGCAAGTGATCAAATTTGGGAAGCACTGGGTAATCATCAAAAGTGAAAACAGGTTCCCCTCATCAGTTGAGGAGAGATTCAATTCCCTTATGGGCCTTAAGAACAGGTTAAACATAACATGCAGGCTTCTCTAGGACTCAGCTTTCAGAGTTGATCCGGGGCCTGTTACACATTCAAACACGAAACTAAAATAAAAAAATATACCGTGAATGGTCTCCTGATACATTCAAATACCCTAGCAATGGACTGAGTGTGATTAGTTAGTATAATTCCTATTCAGATTAATTAGTTGGAACACCTAAAGTTTCAAAAAATAGCTCTGCAATTGCACTGCTTAAATAGCTTATGGTATTACCAGCTAAGGCAAGCTGGAGGGATGAAGAAGCTAGTGATTAAAAGCTATACTTTAATGAGATAGTAGTTCAAATTTTATAGAATTTATCAAGGATGGTGGTGGAGAACAATGAAAATAGAGTAGCAAAAACACACTACAAAAACAAAATGAGGTGAACCTTCAGTGTTAGGTATGCAGACTGTCAGCCAGAACAGCTGGGTTTCCAGGTCAGGGGACAGCAGCGATGCGATGACAGAAGGGTCAATACCTGCCAGCAGCCACGTGACTCCCTGAATTCATTGGTATAATAAGCATCCCACCAGGAAATTGCAATAGAGGCCAAAATGTAGAAGGAAAAGTGGAAAAACAAAAGGGAGATTGGGAGAGCATCCTGATGAGAAGAAAGAGAGGAGTCCATATAATGAGAATGGCTAGAAGTCAAAGTACACATGTGCCACTGCGGCATTTTCCTACTGGAAGTCAGCTTTCTCATCTTCCCTGGTTTCCTAAGGCAATGGCAGTTACTCAGTCGTGCTCCCTGTGCGTGTGTGTGTGTGTGTGTGTGTGTGTGTGTGTGTGTGTGTGTGTTGAACCCAGTTCTACACAGCAGCAGAGTCTCAAAGACGAGTGCATCCCCTGTGTTTGGTGAAAACAGGCAGACAGAGATGTTCTGGGAGCAGTTGGGTTGCAGTGGGGTTACTAAGCATGCAGCCCTCAGATATTGCATTAAGTCTTCAGAGAAGACACACAAGAGGTTTGACCACAGTGTTTGGCTGCTCATGGAAAAATAGCTTTTCTTTACTGTGATTTCTGTGAAGCTACACTGCATCCCTGTGGCCTCGTGCAGGGGATAAGAGTCTCAGCTAATCTGCACCTTGGGAATCCTCAACAATATGAGGAGTCATCGTAAGTCCTCTGGCAGCGGCATGCTAAGCCATGGAAGTGTCAACATACGAAGTTGAAGAAATTACCAGGTTCTCCCAAATGAGTTTTTCCTGGTGAATTAATAATGTTCCAGCATAAGGGCAACATTAAATGTCTGTCTTGAATTTCTTTTTCTCATTGATTTATGAATAGTACGGAAACATAAGCACTGCACAACACGATGGTCAACTCCCAAATCCCAGTTCTCCTTATAAATCAGGGAAATTACAATTTACAATTTTTCCTAACCCAGGGGGGTGTCAGAATCAGTTCTAGCATGTGAATGTGTGACCTAGAGATCCCAACAGCTTCAGAACAAAGCAAATACACTTAACACCTAAATTACCTTTGATAGCGTGCAAGAGAGCACATAGACAGACTCCACCAATCTGAATCCTCCTCTCGACACAGCCAATTCAATCCAAACCCTGCAAATTAAGTTCCTGAGCAAAGAACACGTAGTTCCTTACCCCATCCCTAAGAAAACTACTTGCAAAAAGAATGTATTTATCCTCCCGGTGAAACAGAGGAGTATCCCCTTGCCTGTTATGCTTATCTCCTGTCTTGCAGCATAACCAGCTTCTCAGATGTGCACTTCAGCTTGTAGGTCCCACATCAGCTGTGCTCAGATGGGAGGTATCTTTGAAAAGACATTTAAGCCTAGCTTGCAATGGTCTCTCTCCTCAGCATGTCTTTTGGCTGCTTTTCGAGCCAGCTTTCTTCTGTGTTAATATATTTGTCCTTCTCGGTTCTTCAAGATGTAACTCTGTCCAATCTAGTGATTTCCCTGTCTAGGCTCACTTGGGGAGAAGCTCTGGAATAACAGCAAAAGATAAAAAATTCCTCAAAGGAGGAAGATGACAACGAGCTGAATTCAATTGGCCTGAAGATTTTGTTCATACTCTACCAGTGTGTAATGAATCTGCATTTTTCCACTGCAACTGCAGGCTCATAAAGATCCAGTTCAGTGTTTCCCTTTTATTCACACTGATGATAATACAACTAATCGTAGTCTTCCTGCCCACTGAAAATTGAATGAAGAAGGAAATCTGCATACTGACTGAACATGCTGCCAGGGAGAATAATAAATGAAAATCAAAGGCCCGGTTCCCAGATGACTGTATGCAAAAGAATCAGTTTGCATGAGAATTCACACTTTCAATCACCGCTGGAAGTCTGCCGTTGATAGTACTTTTCTGGTGAAAATGATACAAGCATTTAATCTTCCTCAGAAGAAAATCTGTCATGTTCAAGAGTGCAAAGTCGTACCCCTTTCTCAAAGAGCCCAGGCAGTGAGGCCGGGAAGATCCCAGCTTCAGATGCGTGAATTCCACAAGCAACATGCCTTGATATCAGTCTGATTTATATGATGACTTCCCAAAAAAAAAGAGATACTTATGTAGATTTGGATTATTTATTTACATAGCCCTGTCACATTTGGAATGAAACTGGAGCCCCCGATCTGCTCAAATTCCCTTGCACAGCTGATGTAGAGGTTCCCTGTCAGAACAGATAGAGCATGCGCTTGTCACACTGGCTCTCTCTGGAAGTGAAAGGACATTTATTCAGGCATGAATCCCTCAAATCGGGGCAGTGTCTGTCCCAGAAGCCTCCTCAGCTCCGAGCCAGCGTGCACTGCTGCTGTTGGTCACGATGGCAGCAGCCACAGCACTTCTAGGGGTAGATTTAGAAGCTCAGCTCCCTGCAGTCAGCCTCACGGACATGCTGGAGCTGTATCATGCCAGCCCATGGCAGTCTGACAGCAGCTTGGTGTTTGCCTGGTCTTTCAAGAGAAAAGCAGAATAAAGCAATACCAGAGCTCAGATGCAAGTTTTACAATAAAATAGCATCAATGATGATGCTATCTCATTGCCATCTCCTAAAAGCATCATGATCAAATGCTGCTGCACTTTTTCACATCTAGTTTGGTTTCTGGAGTGTGTCTCTGCTAGTTTTTGTCAAGAGGGCACGCGTATAACCTTTTCCTAAAAATCCTCTGGAGCCACCTTCCTCATCTAATGATCTACATCCTACTATGGGTTTGGTTCAGAAGTGAACAGGATACACTTCACTTTGCAAGTCTATAGGCTTTCCCCATTAGTAGAATTGCACCAGAGCTTCCAATTCTCCCTACTTCTGAAGATGCAGAGCTAAAGTAGGGAGGCAACTGGAGGTGAAGCTCCTAATACAACAAAATGCAATGCTTTAAGACATCTTGAATCAGAAAAGTGCTTTACAGGCATACATGGATCATCTTCCCATCCCTCTGCCCACCATCCTGGGCTATCAGGCTGTTGTGATTTGTGCTGCTCAAAACCAGCTTTTTGTGGCTTCAACATTCAGATTTATTGGATTGCAGGCTGCCCTGGACATTGCCTTCCAGCTTTCTCTCATTTATGCAAGAAGACATCTCTTTAACTCTTTAGATCAGCTGTGTCTCCTCCTTGCATTGCTGGAGCTGCGTCAAGAGGATGGAGCTGAGGCTGCAGTTCGAACTTACATATTAAATACAAATCACACAAGTCAGTAAGCCATTGTGTCTCCAGGAGGACCCTGTACCTGCCAGAGAGGAGCAATTAAATGAGCAAGTATCTAGAGATCTACAGAGGCAGAGAACACCAGATATATTTGGAGGTGTTGGAGTAGTCTTCTTCACAAAGCATCTGACAGTTACATTCCTCATTAGTTTTACTCCCTCCCATAAGCCCTACAACCCAGTGAAGCAAAAGGGTGAAAAGCAAGGCCAGAGCAAGACTGAAGCACAAGACTCTCAGCAGGGAGGAGGAGCTGCTTTCATGGATAACCTGCCCACACTCAGGAGGGCAACTTCACCTTGGGAGCTGGGCTCCTGCATCCCTCTCCCATCTCCTCGGGTGTTTGCTGCCCATGGGCATGCTTGCAGCCTGTTACTAATTTAGACTTGTCTCTCCAGTTCGCTTCACTCATTTGCCGTGAGGGGAGATTAAAAAAAAAACAAAAACACAAAAAAACAGAAGGAAAACAATCCAAAAGGGAGTATTTTTTCGCTTGGTGCTGGACAGCGCTCAAGCAGGAGTAGGACATCCTCTGAGCATACATCTTTCTGAAACAAAAGCAATCATCTATTCTCTTTTCACGCACAAATACGGGTGAGGAGGGGACACACCAAACTTTCTAACAGCTAAGAGTATTCCTGTAGCCTTAAGCTCAGCACCAGGGAAAACAACCAGCATTGGTAACCATCTGTGGAGGACACGCTTCTATCCACCTGAGAAGGCAGCACCTACCTGGCACTCTTCCAGTCATACTCCTTTGCCCCTGAGGGCCTACTGTCTCCTCCATAAAATTCTCATCACGACAAATCTTGAACAGCCTGTTGTGACAAGATCCTTTTGAGTACTGTGCTCGGTGCCAGCCCACCCGGCGATGCTCCAGGTCAGGGCTAACCTGCCGCCGACTCTGGCTCAGAAGCAGGAGCGCCTGCTCCTGCCTCACTCCCATCCTCCCTGGGTACATGAACATTTCATCTAACCATGGAAACAGCAACTCAAACTCCGCTTTCCTGAAAATGGATGGGGAAATAAACGACAACTACAAAGCGTGTTCATGAAACTGGCTTCTCTGAAGATGGAAGTGTATCATGTCTGATGTTTGCAGGTAAACTCAATGAATGATTTTCAATCAATGGGAAAAAAAAAAAAAAGATGATTTATTTCTCCCCTGGTGAAATATTTTAATTCACTATTTACCACCTGAAAAATATTATTTAGAAATTGAAAAGTACCACAAATTCCATGTTTTACATTGATTTGCTTTTATTTTGGAACCAGAGGATGGAAGTGTTATTAAAACTTAAAATTGGATTAAATTACTTAAAATAAAACACAACTTTTCATTTTCGATGAAATTAAAGGTTTTGGATAGAACAAACTGAGTGTTTATGAAGAAGCTGCATTGTTACATCCAAAAAAATTCTGTTAACTTATCATCATAAGAGTCTCCTTTATTTCTCTCACTCAGAACAAAAAAAATCCGTCCTTTTAAACCAATTTTTGTTAGATACTGTTTTTTCTCCCCACTTCCATTAAATATGATGCTTACTTGGAAGAGTCTGGAGAATAAGCAAAGCTTTGAAACGCTGATGGAGAAACAAACCTCCAGGAAGACTTTCTGAGCTGATACCACCACAGGCTGGCAGAAAAATAGTGAGCATGAAATGAAAAAAAATACATTAAACAAAGGCAGGAAAAAAAGAAAAAAGAAAAAAAAAAATCACAGGAAAAAGCTGTGCAAAAGCTTTAAAAATTCAAAATATTTTAACTATATGCTTGGACCCAAGGGAATTTTCTAAGAAGAAATGCATCTGAATGGAACGTTCAGAACTCCCCCATGAGAGCAATTCTGCATTGTGGAACATTTTGTACTTTTTTGCCAGAATCCTGATTTGTATGCGCCCTATACAATAAAACTTTTACTCCACCTTTCATTGGGTGTTTTATCCCAAGACTGGAATGGCTAGCAAGCTTAAATTGTTAGCTGTAACTGTCAACACTTCTAACAAAATAATTCCTGCCCTCGTGACTATACTTCAGCACAGTCCCATTAGCCTGAGCCAACTGTAATAAACTAATCTGCAAAATGATTTCCAGGCACATGCAGCAAAAGAGAAAATAATGTTTCTTGCCCTTTCTTCTCTCTCTTTCTCTTTCTTTTTCTCTCTAAATGATAGACAGACAGACGCACCGATATCCACCCTTGTGATTGGGATATTGCTTCTATTTTTTCTTGCAATATGGCAGTTCAAAGCAGGTGTCAGAAACCGGTAGATGGTTGAGCATCTGGAACATAATTGTTTCTGTGCCTTGTATAAACAGCCACTCTTGAACTGATCTAGTCACAAAGCAAATTAGTTTTTTTGAAGGCTCCTTCCCTCCTAGTGAACACACTGGGAATCTTATCCTCAACTCCGCATACAGACATAAAGAAGAGTTTGTGTGCAGAGTGGTCATGCTGGTGTTAATGTAACTCTATTAGAGCATTATTTTCTTGTTCTCCAGGGCTGGCCGAGTGATCGGATTATTTCACTTGTGGGTCAGGCCTGAAGTTACCTTCACAACAAGACAGTTCTTCAACCATGAGGGAAGGAATGATTTTAACTCTAGCAAATCTGGGCTGCATCTGCACTGAAAGCAAAGGCGTTAGTAATGGAACATGTAACCTAACAGGCAACCAGTGGCTCCCTCTGTCTCTCTCACTGGAGATGGCATAAAGTCATCTTGGCAGAGTGGAGGCTGCTGCAAGGGAAGAATGATGTGTATTAGCACTGCAGAGATTAGATGTCATGACCAAAATGCCGGGGGCACCAGCGACTGCAACCAAAGTGCCTCAGCCAAGCCACGAGTGGAAGACCAGCCCTGCAATAACAAGGGGGTGCTGCAGACTTCTTCTGAGTGACTGGACAGAGCAGTGTGGGAAAAAAAACTGTGCAGCATTTCCCAGATGTCTAGTTGCTTCTAGCCAGCATTATCGGTCTCTAAGCATCTTGAGCCAAACAGTGCTTGTCTTGCTCCTTCTGCCGCTTTGCTGTGTCCCACCCAGATGACGCAGAATGCGCCAGTCAAGAGTGGAGAAGCCTCATGGTTGCCTAGGCAATGCCTTTGCCACGAACAATAAATAAAATAAAAGACACCGCGTTTGGGTTAGCAGCACCCAGGGGTCTGTAGCGCACTCGCCACTGCAATACCTCCCTACTGAAAAGCCTGCTTCTCCCTCGACACGCGTACACGTACACACAAGTGCCGGTGCCTTCCTCCTGCCTTTCACTGCGGGAAACTGCCTCCTCCAGCTCACTCGCCATGTCAAAGGGCAAGAGAGGGAGAAGAAAACACATCTAAAAACCACATTCAACCGAGCCCGCTCCTTCCTGCCTCTTCACAAATGACTGGCAAATCTTGGGAGGAATCCAAGACCCTAAGACAAGGAGTTCAAGCCTTTGGTATTATGAACCACTGCAGTGAAACCTCTTCTTGAAACATAGTGGAAAATAGTCTTATATATACATATCAGAACAAAAATCAAGCCACCAGCCCACCACCCAGCTCAAAGTGGGTTTCTATCAGAGGAAGACGCTGCAGACCGGCAGTTGCTGCGGGCAGACAGCCACCGCCTGGCCAAGCGTGATGGCGTTGCTCGTTTTTCACTCTGACACCACTGCGGGCTCCACAAGGCTCCTTGACTCACAAGGTGATCAGAATATTGAGTACGGTACTGCAGTAGCGAGCCTGGCACCCAGCACGGCAGCGGAGCAACTACCTCCCTCCCCTCCCCGCCCCCTTTCTCAGTCGCATGCAAGGAAAAAAAGGAAAAAGAAGGAAGAATAAACCCCCCCATGACAATGACATCCCAGGCATCCAACGCCCCCTCATACATCTTCCATTGTTTCTGATCCTTCAACTCATTTCACAAACACCAGAATGCATCCGTCGGTCCCCACGCGCACACACCCTTTTTGATATGCATGCTTTCGCTACGGAAATGTAACCCCAGCAGTACATTGTAATGATGGTCTTTCTGCAGGGACACTGCAGTCGTCCTCCTCTGCCTGTTACTATGCAAATAAAATTCCTGGAGAGAGCAATAAGTCATCATCTACCCCACATGATAGAGCCTATGGTTTGGACCAGCTGCTAGGGTCAGATCCTGCAGTGCGACACAGTTTTATCCTCCTCACCTTCAAACCTTTGACCCTCTATCCCAATTCATGAGGTGGGAACAACACTGTCCCGATTGGCAGCGTAAAATCCCACATTAAACCTGAAGCCACTCGTAACTAATACCAAGAGAAACCTGTGGAGGTTGAGTTTTAGTCAGGAAGGTATTGCCAGCCTTTAATCTCAAAGGGCTCAGATTAATTGATTGTCACAAAACACACCTGAAAGTCACAACATCTATGAACTTGTTACTTGTCCTACTCCTTCTACTGATCTTTTCTCCCGGCTGCCACCTCTCCTCTGCTCTGTCCTTGGACCACTCCTGTCTCATCTCCTATCTGGAGTATACTTAAGCCAGAAGCTTCATTCCTGCCTGTAGCTTTCCTGCAATGAAGGGTGAGTCATCAAAAACACCTTTATAAAACTTCATAAGCACTTCTGAGGTTCTTTATCTCATTCAGTTGGGCAGGTCACATGCAAAATAAACTATCTTTCTTACTTCTGAGATATCTTAAAAACTCATGTCCTACATTCAAGGATAAGAAAGTCAGTGAAATCCAGTCCTGCAAGGGTTAAATGGCCTATTCTCACTATATTTGTGAGATGCAGAAACATCCTGCATGATCAAATATCTTCAGGATATTCAAGCATAGTCCCTGTTCATCTTAGCTCTTTTTATTTATTTATTTTAACTAAATAAGATGTCTCTGAAAACCGTTTAAATTTACATACATATTGTGGAGAAGGAAAATTCATGCTGCTACCTGACTAATCAGTTACACACTAGCAAAACCAGCAATAACAGCATAGAAGAGGTGCAATTCTCTCCCCCTCCCACTTGTATTACTTCCTCTGGACAACTTCATATTGATCAGCTGAATGACACAGCAGAAATCTCCATTTCAAATTAAAAAAAATAAATTCATTTGCTGATTCAGTTTTAGAAAGTGTTTGTAATAGGTTTGAGTGTCAAACAGACATAATTTCATTGACCAGTTCTGACTCAAGAATATGAAACCAATGCATTCCGTTGTTATTCCTTTTTCCATGGCAAATGAGTATTATAAAAATTAAGACTGGAAAAACAGGTCACTGTTATAAATATCTGATAGCAGATATTTTGAACTCATAAAGGGCTCCCTCACATGAGCTGGAGATTGACAACTTTATCAACTCTCTTGCCATCCTTTCTTTGGTAAAATGTGTGCTTGTGTGTACTACAGGCCTCCTCTTTCCCCTAGTCCTTCCTACCTTTGGAGTTGTTCAGAAGAGCTTATTGCTGCCTGCGGTGAATCAAAATTTGTTATCATTAGGCTCAACTTGTTATTGAGTTAATTAAATGTCACGCTTTTGATAGCATTAATTAGAAGCATTTCAAACTCACTTGAACACATACACTCCATAAAATCTAAAAAATAAGTGTCAATGTTTTCATCCGGATAGATTTTGTTGCTGGAAACACTTAATCCATCCATTCATTACTAATATTTAATGCATTTTGTGCATCCTAAGGTAGCAGGTTCATCCTCACTTTGTCATTCTATACCAGAGTGTAGGAACCACTTGCAACGCTCAGCTGTATCCCATAGCTGGGAGCTTGGGTTCCCAAGACAAGGTCTGACCCATAATCCAGGACAAGGCTTTCAGCATGTTGCACTCTGCAAGTTAATGAGAGAGACTTTAGGCTGCGGGTTGTCCATGGTACACGGCCAGAAATCCCAAAAAAGTCATCATGGAGGTTAATGTTGTCCAGGTTTGCATATTTCAAGGATCTATTCCTATTA
Organism: Baryphthengus martii; assembly: GCA_013396935.1. Taxonomy (NCBI): domain Eukaryota; kingdom Metazoa; phylum Chordata; class Aves; order Coraciiformes; family Momotidae; genus Baryphthengus; species Baryphthengus martii. Next base: position 839,259 of record VWZK01017429.1, on the reverse strand, counting down.
AGCATGAATTTCCGCACTTGAATGGGAAAGGAGGGAAGGTCCTATACCAAAGCAAATCTCAGCTCAAAAAATCCACACCTTAGTAACTATGGACAAGACAATTTTACAAGCCAGATATTACACTGCTCATAAATTCCTACACGTGCTGCAGACATTCTCTTAGACAATAATACATTTCCCTTAAGTTCATCAAACACCTCTTATTTCACCTCCCCCATGACAGTTTACTACTCACCAACACAGCCATCATGCTTGTCTCAGAAGCAATATCACGAATTTCCTTCTGAGGAATACAAAACCAAAACTTATTTGCCAGGTTTCACTTCAGGATGTCTCACGCCCTCTTGAAACCCTGACACTGCTGTTCTCCTGTCACCGACTGGAACAATATTTTGCACCTTATCAGAAGTCTATTTAGCCACTTGTTACCATATAAGAGACATGAAGTACCAAATAAAGGACATCCTCCACAATACAGGACAGGTGAGCGCTCCAGATTTGAACCACTGGTCACATATTTACTAATAACTGCTGGGCTGCTTCTCTACGTATTTCTTATGTGAAAGTTTCCTTGTTTTTTGAAACTTGTCTGGCTGGAGAACAGCCACAATTCACACCCATTTAAGTTCTCCACATTATGAAAGAGAAATAAGGGTAGTAAAAGAAAATAGAAACAACCTTCACCTCTTCATTTCCCTGCCAGCTGACTGGAGCTTGAAATGCACGCTCACAGTGGACTTTTTTCCACGAGAACCCATCATCTTTTGTTTCTTCATCACTATGACATCGTCAGTTTGTTGTGGTCCCTTTGTAAACTGCTTTATTGTTTTGTCTCAAAGCACTATGTCACGTGCCTGACACATCAGGTGTCCCACAGCATCTTTCACTAGGCTTGACCTTGGCCTTAAAAAGATGAAGGGGAAGTAGGTGTTCCTGAAAGCTGTGGCTGAAGGGAGAGAGAAAAGAGAAGAAAAAACAATGAGGGGCTTACGAGAACTTTTAATCGGGCAACTGTGTAAAAGGTGCCATTTGCTATTAAAATGATAAACTGGGAAAGTTTCCAGAGATAAAGACTACGACAAAGTTTTGTTATTAAGTGCTATAGCACTGTTCTTGGCAGTAGCACACACTGAAAAAGATGTAACTGTGATAAGAGGAGGAGCATAAGTAAATTTTCATTGAACTTGCTGCAAACAGGAACAAGAGAGCAACAGAGACAGTATCACTCTTTCAGCAGATTCTCTACACTATTTAAATGAGACTTTGGATAGCATCATGGAATTGTGATAAATGGTGGTAAAAGGATGTTTCCTTGTGTGAATAGTAAAAAGCAAAATTTCTGCATTAGAATTTGACAATAATACAATTGTTGGAAGACAGTCAGAAAAATTCATTCAGCCTGAAAATGCATGAGAACACTTGAGGATGAGGATTTCATGGTTCCTACATGTCTTTAGAGCACCACTGGCTCTAGTGAAAGATGAAAAGAGATTTTTTAAAACAAGGGGAAAAGTTACCAGGGAAGGGAGGAACTATAAACTAGCAGTCTTATTATAGGAAGAAGAATGGCCATATTGGTCAAGCCAAAACCAGCTTAGTCAGGTGTTTTGTGGCCAGCAGTTTCCAACAGGAAATACTGGGGAGTAGTACAATTGTCCCAGCTCTGTATAGGTGGATATGTATGTGTTTAAATAAACTAAGAAGGAGAAGCTTGTTAGAAAAAAAAAATAGTTACAGCAAGTTTTTTAACCAGAAAATACTAACTTTGGTCTAAAAAGTTTTAAATAGCACAGTCTATATCAGGACTTCTTAACATATTCCACATGAGGAAAAAAAGGAGACGAAAAAACCCAAAAATTCAAAAGGGGGTCACTGATCAGGGCTATAAATACACTCAAAGGCAGAAGAAAAAGCCAAAGTAGTACATACAACAAATGTCAGATTTGCTTTTTACAGAAGCAATTGCACACTAAAGCAATTTGTTTACAGCTTTGTAGACATCTCTTTTGCTCTGAGTCTTTAAATCAAGGTAGGATGATCAGGCAGAGGTTATGGGCCTTGTGCGGGTGTAATAGAGTGCAAGTCTGCACTCTGTAAGCTGGAAAGATGAAAGAGTTAAGATAAAATGGCTCATAATCACCTTCCAGCCTTAAGATATGTGATTCCCAGACTGTTTGCATTGTAGGTTTTGCTGCCTTGCTGTTTTTCAGGTGAGCTAGAGTCATCGGAGCCGCAAACCATCCCTGCGAAGACAGTGGCATCTCAAAGTCACTGCACTGCAGTTTCCTCTTTGTTATTGCTTTTTGCTTTGGAGTTTCTTTCATAGACCAGTTACTGGTTTGCTACTTTTCTCCACATTGGAGTAAAAATAATGAGGAATCTTCAGTGACCATAATTTTTTTTCTTGCTTTCACTACAAGGTATTTTCCTGTAACTATTTTGGACATAGAAGACCCCAGCATATCTAATGTTCTTTAGACATATCAAAACATAAAAATATTGAGAACTAGGTCTAGCAAATCAGAACGGCAACTCTGTGGCAAAGGTGTAGAAGGAGCACTCAAGGATGATGGGCACTTCTGGTGAAGGAAGGTGAGCAGTAGATCCACAAGAATCAAGGCTAGAGCTGGATTTGTTCAAGGCACAACTTGCCCCACTGCCTATCTAGTCATCGTCCACTCCTGCAGAGCCACAGCATTAGTGACCTTCGAAACTCCCATGAAGATTGTCAGGGTTTATTTGGTTCAGAGCACATTGGGCAGGAAGGGAAAGGAGGCAGGAATAGTGGTGTGTGAAGCTAATGTTTTACCTGAATAACACTGCCCAGGTTTGTTCAAAACTAGGTTTCCTGGAAAGTTCACAAACCTTTCAACAAGCCTTGCACACAAAAAACCTGACAAGCCTGCCCTTAGGTCAGACTTCCACTGCAGAAACTGCCATTGCTCTCACTGCTGTAGTTTATTAGAAATTAGCCAGTGTTTACCTGGCAGTGTTTAACTTCCAGCAGTATTTAATCAGCAGTTTAACTGTTTAACAAAAGGGAAGATAATCCTAAGAATCGGGAAAAGAAAAAAGTTACCCTCTGAGGTAACAAAGATGACCCAACTCAGAGCCAGTCAAGCAAAAATGCTGGGCCAAACATCAACAATCTTACTTGACCAAGAAAGCCACAGATGTTAGCAGCACTGGGGGTTACCTAGCAGCTTGGAAATGCAAGGTGTTGTCTGAAATAAGAGGCCGATGTGCTTGAGAAGCCTCATTTTGACATGGCCCTCCTGTGTCTGTCCTTCTACAGCTTTTGTTTGTTTGGATTTTTTTAAAGTTATTCACTACCTCTTTCAAGCAAGTGGTAGGAAAGACAAATATCCAGACTGATATCTGGAGCTAGTGGAAAGGTTCAGAATGGCAGTAATAGAAATGAGCGTTTTCACATCTTTCAGAGCAGATAGCAAGTAAATCTAGAGCAAGCTACCCCCATTACCATCACCCTGTCAAGGCTAAACTCTCCACTGGTCAACCTGGAAACACGTCATTTGCACTGACAAATAGTGAGCTTGTGCAATGCGTTTCTTTGAAATCACCAGCATGATTCACAATAACTTCACAATCTTGCCTCAGAAGATCAGTCGAAATGGCCTATCCTATCCTTCATGCCTTCTGCAGCCTCTGAAACAAATACATACTGGGAAATGGGCTTTCAAGAACACTTCCCAGTTGCACAAACATCGACAATCTACTCTGACCTTCACTGAAAACTTCCTCTCGGGGAAGGAAAATTATATCTTTTAATTTTTCCTAATGTCCTGGTTTATTGTTTTTGCTCCTTCTCATGCAATATAATTAAAATTATGTCCTTAGAGTTAGAGGATACTTACAATAAACAGCTTCTGTGGAAGCTGAACAACTCAGCTATGGTGCTTAATCAAGTGGAGAAGATGTTTATTGCTGTGTATGCTCTGCTGCTGTGAAAACTAGCCCTTAAACACTCGGTTTCTAAACAAGAGAAAATAAAAATCCAATAAGAACAAGTTAAGGTCCTTGACACACTATAGGGAAGTGAAGGCAAGAAAGAAGGATTGTCTCTTGCACAATAGGAATAGACTTAGGTCAGTTAAGGCATTGTAGAATGAATTACTAGTGATAGATGAACCACAAGGAACATAAAATGCTGATTTTCTTCCAGTAATTGTCCACGTATAGAGATTCTTAAAGCTGCAAAACTTCACTCTCCTTCAACTCTCCCAGTGCTGACTGCTTTAGAGCTCAGATCATACCTATGGGCTGCAACATAGCTCATAAGCCTCACCATAGGAGGTCCAGACAAAGCTATTTCAGTGGCTGAAGAGCACATTTTAAACAAACACTAAAGGTAGAAGAGCAGATGTCAGCAGCAGTGATAAATAATTGGGAAATATGTTGAGAGCCAAATGTTTAAGAGTCCACAAGTACAAAACGAGCCTGTCACTATAAGGAGCCTTATACTTAGCAACCAGAAACGAAGACATGAGAAGAGTCAATGCCTAGATTTGCCTCAAGAAGGGTAAAGAATCATATGGCTCTAAATATTTTGAGGTCCTTCCTCTTGCATACAAAAATCCAATGTAATTTCCTGAGTTTCTTGGATTAGACAGGATTATACAGACAAAGCTCATCAGTGCTACTGTGACGTTCAATCTGCAGATCATGGACAATTTCATTCAGTGGGATTCAACCGGGCAAAATCGTGACTGCAGGAGAGACAGCAATGAAGCCTCCCTGGAGGAGAGAACTGGAGAGCTGTAACTTACTGTGGTGTGTTGTGTCGGTTCCTCAGAGAGGACCTCCTGAGCCATTCAGTGAACAGTGTCTCTGCATCAGTAGGTCACTTCTGAGCAGGACAAGCTTGCGTGTAGAAATCCTTCAAGGCTCAGTTGAAGCAGGCAGTTCAGGAAGGCTGGCCTTTGGTGCCTGCAATTTTATGAATCAGCTCCTACATGATTAGCCAACTTTTATTGTATGTATCTTTCCAGGGAACAGTTTTTTATATCTTCCCTATTACACATTTCTGTTGGAGCCATGAAGTTGAATAAATTACATTATTAAAAGCACTAATAGCAACAAAGTGAGTGATTGGTAGGAATTTCATTTGACATGCTAGAAATCAGAGATGTGGTTAAAATGTTGATAAACACAAGCAGAGGACTCCTACCTCACTACAGAAATAAATTCTTCCTTCCCTCTTCTTGTGACTGTGTCTGAAACATTACAAAATTTCTCTCTGCAATGTTCAGCCCCATTCATTCACCATGTCTCTTTCTTCAGCTTTGAAATACAGACATAAAGCTTTTGTACTTCAACTTATCTTGTCTCCGCTGAGCTACTACACACCTAGTTATAGTGACCTGCAGTAAATCCTGAGGAGTAAATTGTTCTGAATTATAAAAATACAATACAAAGAAAAGGAGAGCATTCGATTTCTTTGGGAACCAGGGAGGAATTAATTAATATACATACCACAAAGTAAGAACCTAAGTTAAGGACAGCCTGTCAGAAGGAGGCAATATAAACCTGCCAGAGGAATCAAAACACCAATCATCAGATTTATTTTTCCTAGCTGTGGAAAGTAACAAATGCATGCTTTCAGTAATCACACAAAAAATAATGCAACAGTCTTAAGGGCTTAGGCTTTAAGGACAAATAACAGGTTTATATTTGGAACAGATACAGACACTCCCTTAACTTCTGTTTTTCTTTCTTTTAGGTTTTGGTTTTTTTTCAGATTGAGTTAAGAATGTTGAAAGAACATACTGGAGAACAAAATCTAGCACTGATATAAGTGAAAAATATCTGTATAACATGAAGAGAAACAGCATCATCAAAGTGTCTGTAGTTTCTGTCATTAAATCACTTAAAACATGGAAGGAAATGCTTTCTTTTTCTTTTTTTTGTTTTTTTTATGAATTCATTTACATCCTGTCATATTTAAGGGTACTCTAAGTCAAGAAACTTACAGGCAGACATATTTTTAGGATAAATACTTTTCAGACAGAGGGCAAAGAAAGCTTCCAGACAGTGCTTTCTGAACTTGTCAGCAGAAACATTTGCAGCAGAAATTTTATTTCAAGAGCTGTATGCATTCAATCAGAGAAGAGAAGCAGTGTGAGCTGAGCGACAAGGAGCACAGACCAATATTTTTTCAGTACTAAGTATATAATGAGGCAGACTCTAGTACAGAAACAGTAAACAGTTTGTGAACCACAGCAAGCATAAATAATCATAAGGGCAGTGTGGTTGCTCAGGGAGAAATCGTGACTGAAAGCTTTCACTTACAGGAAGACAAAGATATAGTCTTGCCAAATACTAGCGAGAAAGTCTCGCTGAAACCACAGAAACAATTCCTTCATCTCCCAAGCATCCTTGTCCTGCTAACCAAAGCAAGGTCCCTGCTGCAATATTATTTAAAATCAAAGTGTCAGAGCCTTAGGAATAGAGTTCTTCAACTCCCCATCCATCAGCTCACATAAGTTTATGCTTATTTCTAATAATTTTGAGTGATCACAAGGGACTACCTAATTGAGTGTGCTTTACTACATCAGGACCAGAGTGCCAGCACCTTGCAGGATCCTCAAGACTGAGCCTCTGCTGAATTTTTCCTTCAACTCATATTCTGGTCCTGGTAGATGGAGCTGAAAACACACCAGCAACTCTGATATTGGCTTTCTGTTGGCTTATTCAGACATCAAAACTCCCTGACAAATCTAAAGTGCTGCCTTCTCAAACAAAATCACTACCACCACATTATTGTACTATAATCCCCTGAGATGCCAGCCATGAGTAAAAATCCAATTCTAGGATTTTCACTGGGAGATGAAAGGGTTTCCTCAAACTCACCCCTTGTTCCTTTACCTCCAGGCAGGCACTGAATAACTCTGAACAGGATTTTGCATGGAATGAAAGGAGAAAAAGATGTACAGTCGTGGTGGTTCTCTCCAATGCAGTTTCACACAGGGAAATGAAGGACATGAAACATGAGAGAAGGGAGGGAATTTATAAGATAAAAATCCTTTATGTTCCTAATAACAAAAATTCATAATCCACCTAGTCGTTTGTTCGGGCTCAAACAGACATTTCCCCTGAGGGATAACAACCAGAAAAGAAGAAAGAAATGCAGAAATAGAGGGAAAAAATTATTGAAGGCGACTGAAGAAAACAAAACCTACTGTTGGCACGTAGTTTACAGCAGAACAAGCTTCACAAGTTTGTTACTAATTCTCACGGTATCAGGAAACATTTTGGAAACATTTTTCACTGAAGAGTAGACCCTCTTCTGCCAAATCCACTACAAATCCCGTGGGTTCTGCAGGATTCCCCTGGCCACCAAGCTACTGCAAATGTTGGCAATCACTCACTCAGCCTCGATGGGGTATTTAGTAGCTGTTTACATCTCTCTAGAAAACTCATGGCAAAGATTTCTAGCAAGTATGGAAGCAAACCTGCCCAACTTTGCTGCCTTTGATGGCATATTCTGTTTAGGCAAGCGCATGACAATTATCTGCTGCAGTTTTCGGCCAAAGGTTTAGAAAATTGCAGCCGTGTTAACCAAAGAAAGGTCTTGCATGTCTGGATGGTTTATAAATAATGCACAGACTTTGTGCATAACTGGTCTGTTTAACCTTTTTTTCTTTCCATTATCCCTTTCAAATGGCTTCACCTCTATTCTCCAATGCTGCCCTAAGTAAGTGCCTTCTTGATACTGTTTATATAATAACAACTGATTTCTCTAAAGATCTTGTCTGAAAGCCTGTCACTCCACCCTGAACATCCTGCCCCATTCAGTTGATAGTGGAGACAGACCACCTAACGTACCCAGTTGCTGGCAGGAATGCTGCAAATCACCCGACTGTGTCATTCGGATGTACTTGAAAGTGAGAGTCTTGCTCGAAAAGCCAACATCACTGGCCAGTAGCCACGACCAGCTGAAGCACATTTGATGGTATTTCTAGCAATGAGTGAACTTCTGTTTATCCTCAGGGCCGTGGGAAACTGAAGAGGCCGAGAAGTGAAACGACCTGCGACAGACAAGCTCGGATCTTTTTGTCAATATTGGCTTTTCCATATTGGCTTTTGCTCAGGTGCAGTGGATGGAAAGGTTTGGAGAGACACACACAAGACAAAATTAATTTTCTCAGTGAAAGCCCTATTGCAGTCACTGGGAATTCTGAAACTAAATTAATTAGGACCAGAATTTTGCCCTGTTTCAAACATGAGCCAGATATGTCAGCATGCCTTTCTTCTCTTGGGTATATCTAAACATGGTCAATCCTCTAAAAGGTTGAAAGCTTGGCTCAGATAGACAGGCACATCTGAGCGCTCCTGTAATTCTCCCGACCCTGGGCCAAATCTGGCTGATACAAATGCGCAGAATTTAACTTAGCACTGTGTAACTGTACATTGCTTTGAAAGAGAAAATTCTAGAATAAAGGCATTATTTTGTTGTTAAAAAATGACAGTGCAATGCTGTGTGCAAGTTCTGATTGCCTGTTAAATTTTAATTAAATTACGCTACTTTAAAAACTGCCTCAAGGGCAGTGATGGGGCTGCAGCCCTTTTGAAATGGCTTCTACCAGCTTCCCTGCCAGAGGCAGGTCTTCATGGGATGTGGCTACTCACCAGTCGTAGGAAAGGACCACCTTCAGCAGTGTCTCGGTCTGATTTTATAAGTGTTACTACCAGAAATCAGCTCTTGATGCAATTACAATAAAGACGACCGCAGTACTATGAAGATGAGAACATTCTGGATTTGTGATTGCAGCTAAAATGAGAGTATTTGGGGCTGTTATGCCTTGTTAATTTTCTCAGAATGCTGCAAAAAGGATAGAGGTAAGGTCAGATTTCTCAAATGACTCTGTCTCCCAGGAAATGATACCACAACATCCTTTATGCTCCCTGCAACTGCAGTGCTGCACTCCTGGATCATGAGCTCTAACAGTCCAGCTGCTTTGGATGATGGCAACTGTCATCTCCCATGGACGAGCCAATTTGGTGGCTTTACTTCAGTAAACATCATGTGAACTGGCATAATGATGACGGCCAGAATTGTCTCAGACTTATGCTGAGTCCTAAAAGGCATGATGATCTCACTTAATATAATCATCCAATTTTAGCTTATGCCTTTCTTCCCAACTTGCCAGCCAAAAAGAGCCCCCCGTCTCCATCAAGAAGAATTGTGTTGGAGGGGGAACATGCCCATGGCATTGCTTTTCTTCCTCCCTCAATGCACTTGCTCAGATCCTCTTGTCCAACTAAATTTAACAAATATTTCAGGGCACAACTGGTGCCAGCAAAATAGGGCCATCAGCTATAAATGTTCTTGGGAATTCACACTCCTGCCTACTCACTAATTGAACAGCTGGATCTGACCCAGAGATGTTTTCACCACAACTCAGAAAGCTGGTAAAGCAGATGCCTGATGCTTTTTCCAACTAGATTTTTGGGTCTATGGTCCATGGCTTAAGAGATAAAGTGTTAAAACAAAAGTCTGCCCAGTTTTTCTACCGGCAGTTGCTGGTTTTATGATGGAATGAATATAATGGAGAACAGGGAGAGGGACAGATGGACCGGGCTGGTTGGAACCAGGATTAGGAGCACCCACAGCTGGACATGCCCCTCTCCCAGCTTCATTCCCTGACAACAGTACTGTCCACCATGCGCATTCAACACAACCCAGTCCAAAGCTTATTCTCCTTCACATGGATTCATCTTCAGCTGTCAGTTTTCTGGTCCCTTGCCTGTGTCCACAGGTATTTGTATTGCCAGTGACTGGGTAAATTTCCTGCCTATAGGTCTGCCAGTGTAAGTTTCAGTTAACTGTTTGTATGAACCAGTAACACTCCTCAAACATATATTGAGGTTTTACACAGACAACAACGTGCTCAGGAAACCAAGATGGGACCTGAACAATTTTCTCTTAGAAAAGTCCCTTAAAAATCGAGGATTTTTATTTTTTCCCCAGAATGAGAACTTCAGTAGTGTTGAAAAAGAAAAAAAATCAAAGAAACCATTCAATGGACTATAATGAAGAGCAGCTAAGTGCAATCACAGTAAATTGCACAAACTCCATCTTTTCCTCCTCAGAAAGAGTACTTACAGATGAAAATATACACGAGGATATGTATTTTTATATATGGAGCAAAACACAGTTCTATGCAGAGCGCCACATAAAACAAATGTATCATGGAAACCCTACCTGAGCTAGTAACACCATTGCCCAACTGCAAACCCACGGACCATATTTAGCTGCCAAAATTGTTTTACATGCTCCATTGCCTTGGCAGAGGAGGAAGGAGGGAACGGTGTTGCTAGAGCAGCACAGGCTTCTGCTCTTGGGAGTCCTGTGCTCCTAGAGCCGCTGCATGACAGCAGATGGAGAGCAGGAACGAAAGAGAAATCCATAGAACATTGTGCTCACAGGGGGTTTAAACAAACTTACCCACAGGACTGTAAAAGCTGGGCCAAGTAGAGCCCACACTGTGCGCATTGTGGATGAGGGTGGGCTTCTCGTGGCAGCCAATTTCTAGCAACTTTCCTTAAAAGTGGGACAAACTAACACTAAAAGATATTTTTTAAAACCAGAAAGATCATAAAATATGCCGCAGGGGAAGTCTGCAACAGACATACAAGAAAAGGAATTTGTACAGGCTCAGGGTACATTTTGTCTGCTGCAGACCTTTCCAAAAAAGGAGAGCAAGACATTAATCTAATTTACTCAGCCAGTTATATGAGGTTTATGCCTCCTTCATACCACCAGTCTGGCATAAAGCACCTAGAAGTGCACAGGTAAATCAATCCCATAATTTCCATTTTAGTTTTAACAAGTTATTTTACTATTTCTAGGTGCTAAACATGTGTATCTGATGACTGCAATACACATTATGCAGCGATGCATTCTGAATAGATATATGAATATTAAAGGTTGCTCTGTTCTGACAGCTTATTCCAGAGTTTGCCTTATGTTGGCTGAGATTTTCAGTTCTTCTTAAATGTAACTTGCATATCACTGTAAACTCTCTCCCTCCTTCTGACAGGGTGCCCTTGTAGATGGTAATTTCCTGAGCAGGGAAGGAGAGACTTGCGATTCATCTTGGACTGGGTATCCTACGGCAAGACATTTTTGCAAAACACAAACATGTGTCACTCAATATAAAGCTGAGGCCTCATTCTTATAGCATGTAGTGATAAATATGAAGGAATACAAACGATGTCATTGTGGCTACAATAACTTGAAACTGGTACAAAAGGGGACAAAATCAGGTTTATCCAGGAGTTCAGTACAAAGAGTTATGATTAAGATAGATGATTAAGAGGGTTCTCATCTGTGGTGTTTGCTGTCTCCCAAATTCACATCAGAAATCATCTATTTCTTACTATTCTGCCATTCCCCCAGGAAGCCACCACACCTCCCAGTCCATCACAATGCTTCATAGACAGCAGAGCCTGCAAACCACAACTATCTTCTATTCACACACCTTCACACAACATACTGCCTTTTGATTCCAGTCAAAAGAGGTCCCAGTTTACCTGACAGTAGGATGTATACAGGGGAAGAAAGTCCAGTTAACATCACATAGGGCATGGCTGCACATGGTGAGGCAAAGTTCTGCTCTCACTCTACCGCCAAGCTTGGGCACAGATTGCTATCTTTAGTAAATTAATGAACTAGGAGAGCTGAGAGAAGGGACACGGGAGAGATCGACTTCTGCCAACTTGTGCCTCGTCCATCACCTGCAGCTCTCCCCACGGCTTTCATAGACAAACTGTCCTGAGTGGGGAGGATCCCAGACAGAGTCACCCTCTCCAGTCTTTCCTCCAGCCATCTTGGCAGCAGATCAACTCTCCAAGTTACAGCAAAATCCTGTATCATTTTAAAGATGAGGAGAGAAATGAAAACAGATACAAATGCATATGGGCTGCTGCTTGCACTGTGATGCAGCTACAGAGCATCATAACGGGATGGGAAAAAACTGGTGACAAAATAACACTGACATGCTAAGGCAATATCCAGGTTCCTTGTATTGTTGGAAGCCAGCTTATTCTCTGCTCGAGCACTACTGCATTCCACACATAGGGCACTGGCTGAAGCATTTCTGCCTGGAGCAGTTACTACCTGTTAAAACAGGTAATGCTCTTCCACAATAAAAAAAAAAAAAAAAAA